>JADBJO010002824.1:105000-172500 GCA_016801955.1 Conus betulinus | reverse complement strand
CGACAGTTTCTGTGTGTTCTAAGCTCACTTCTACATCTTCCTTGACGGTAACATGTACAAACTGAACAGTTTGCTTGCTAGTTCTCCAAGACCTGACATAATGCCTCTGCTATACGATTTCCGACTGCACTCCCGATGAACTGCTTGGCTGGCTCGGGTTTCGACGGTCGTTTCTTGTAGCACTGGAAATCGGTGGGTGGTAGTGCCAAGCGCTCCATCTTCATTAACCAATAAATTTTTACCCTTTCACACACATCTTTCATTTTGCTTATCGCACTCACAATTCGACCCCGAGTCCTTTTCACAAGGTCGTGTCACTAATCTTCCTCTTCACTTTGGCTCATGTTGATTTGATGGCCTTCACTGTTGTGTGTGTGTCGTGCTCAAGTTGTAAAACAGCAGAGTGGCTTTGACTATAAAGAATGTCGCCGTCGTTGTCACAAACGTCGCCATTGTTGTTGTAAAACGAACACGGTGGGGTGGGTAGAAGCAAGCTAGATGGCGAGGATGAATTCTCGCCGCCCTTTTTCTGCCGATTTCTATTATTTTCTGCCCTCTTCTTGTCACTTGTCACCTGCGGGCGGGCGTGGCGTTTGCGTCGAAAAACAGCGTCTTGATTCGCAGTTGCATGCAGTCGATTCCCTCTGCCTTCCACTTTGAACGAAGAGAGAGAGAGAGAGAGAGAGAGAGAGCGAGAGAGAGAGGAGAGAGAGAGAGAGAGAGAGAGAACAATCCACACAAAAAACACTTTGTATATTTAGACGGCTCCGAGAGATTGCCGCATCCTCCAGAGCGCATGGCTATGACTCAAGAGTTGCACTCTCCCTGAACGACTGACACTGGACGACGGCGTCATCCTGTCCTGTCAGGAAACGATGGAGTTTCTTGTCCCATCTGCTGTGAAGGTTACACCCACAGGTATAGAAAATGATGGTAAGCGCTCTATTGCTACGGCAACGGGAAAACACGCAATGATGCACCACAGCCATCGTATTTGGTACTGTTTCCAGTGACGAACAGACAGGAGAGAGTTTTCCTCTGCCTTCCACTTTGAACGACGGAGAGTGAGAGAGAGAGAGAGAGAGGAGAGAGAGAGACGAAGAGAGAGAGAGAGAGAGAGAGAGGAGAAGGAGAGAGAGGAGGGGAGGCTGATGAGAGGAGAAAAAAACGGAGAGAGATTTTCTTGAGAGAGAGAGAGGAGAGAGAGAGAGAGTGAGAGAGAGAGAGAGAGAGAGACCAGACACAGAGAGAGAGAGAACGCGAGAGAGAGAGAGAGGGGGGGGGGGGGGACAGACAGACAGACAGACTGAGAAAGCATAATGGCTGTGTGGAATGGTATTTGATAAAAAATACCGTAAACACTACGAAAACGATGATATTGGCCTATTTTGTCATAGGGTGTGTTGATGTATATTTTGTTTAAAAGGTCCAGGCTTGCGTGCAAACGAAGCTGGAATTGTATCTTACATTCAAACAACCACCAGAGAGAGAGAGAGAGAGAGAGAGAGTGGAGAGAGAGAGCGAGGGTATCTTAGAGGGGACAGAGAGAGAGAGAGAGAGAGAAGAGAGCACATTCACACACACACACACACACACACAACACACACACACACACACACACACACACACACACACACACAATACACGCACACGCGCGCGCGCGCTTGAGCATAACGTCTTACGTACACGTAAAATCCAAGTTTAGGAGAAGAAAGCCAGTTGGTTGATGGTTTGGATGACACTTTATACAACGCAAGTTTAGGAAAAGAAAGCCAGTTTGGGAAAAAAAAAAGCCAGTTTGGTCGTTGGTTTGGATGACACTTTATACAAAGCACGCACACTGCATGAAAAAAAAAAAATCGAAAGTTTGAAGGAAGAAACTAAGGGAGTGAAAAGATTGAAAGACACGGGGGACGACTGCATATAAGGCCAGCACGCAGCTCTTCAGTCGGCTCTACCCAGATAGGCAGCAGCCCATTGCGTAAAAGGAGAGCTTGGACTGAGCTCTTAGCGGCTGGCTTCTAACCGAGGATAGGCGCTATAATAATAAACGCTATAATGATAATGATAATAATGATAATGATAATTACAGCAACAACAACAACGACAATAATGATAATAATAGTACTAATAAAAGCCTGGGAGTTTGGTAATATAAACATATTTGATATTACACAAAACAGCTTTACTACTCAGTACCTTGTACAATAGCTGTGCTTGCTTATTTTTACAAGACATGCAGTTATGACACAACTTATTCACAGTGATTTCCATTTTTGGACAGTGAAATGTGTCGTTGTTAAGTCGAAATGTTTTTATCTGCTCCTAAAGTTTGAATCATGCGTGTTCCGTGCATCGAGTCTCATTCTAAAAAAAAAAGAAAAAACTTACTTGGCCTTGAAAGATACAATTTAAATTTGTTCGAGAATGACAGCAGTGCTCGAAACATCATGACCCTCTCCGTCCTTCTCCTCCTTCTCTTTCTCCATCCCCCCGCCCCCCCCCCGCCCCCCGCCCTCCCCCCCCTTGCTCCCTCCCCCCCCCCCCCCCCTCCCCCCATGCAGTAAATCATGCACACTAACATGCATCTCTCTCTCTCTCTCTCTCTCTCTCTCTCTCTCTCTTCTTCTTCTTCTTCTTCTTCTTCTTCGTATTTCACGTGAGCTGTGAGGCCGAGAAATTCATGTATTCCACGCTCCGCAGTTGACACAGTGAGTTGTCAGAGGGAAATAAAAAACCGGCTAGTATGAGCTGAGCTGTAGACGTGTGATCCTTTTAAGCCTCATAATACATTTGGCCTACTTTCTGTTGTGGTGAAAGTGCTTCTCAATGAACGTTTGAGCTGTGAAAACAAAACAAAACAAAACAAAAACTTCTAACAAAACGAAACTTTTATGAGCCATGGTCGGAACGATTTTGCCTGTGCTAACCTCGAGGACGAGAGAATGAGGGTGCTACCATTGAACTTCAGCTCTAGGGACTGTGGTGAAAGTTTTTCAGTATACCAACAAAATTGTGGCGGCCAGGGGCTGTGAATTTGGTTGGCTGCGGACTGTGGACTTGACAATGTTGAGGTGATTGGTATATTTCACGGAGGACATGGAATTGAGGAGACGGGGGGATTGTTCTGCAGTCGGTCTCATGGAAGTGGAGGCGGATGCGTATGAAACGATAGGGGGATGAAGTGAAAGGTTACTCCTCCCCACCCCCCTCCTCCCAGACGTCTTCTGTGTTAAAGAAACTGGCGGTTTTACAGATGAAGAAGTGCCACTGACATTGACACGAGAACAGGCAAAGTGAAACGGCCGAATCATTGACTACGGTGAGTTGGGGGAACACATGGGAATTTTACCCACACATTATATCCGGCGGGAGAAGGAAAGGGGGTGGGGACGAAGGGTACAGGGTCTTAGGTTTCCCACTGTCCAAAAAGCCGTGTCCCCCTGTCCCCTCCACCATCCCGTCATCCATCTCCGTCGTTTAGTGACAGAAAGCTGATATATAATGTAATTTATTCCGACAAGGAAAAAGATGTCTCGTGTAAACACCCCCCCCCCCCCCCCCCCCCCCCCCCCCCCCCCCCCCCACCGCCCCCCCCCCAGCTGACTTATAATGCCGCCTTCCGCCTTCACCCCTGATCCGCCGTCCTTACTATTTCTCCGCTCCACTCTCTGCGGTGCTCAGCTCACTCTATCTCTGCTTGAAATGACCAACGTCAGCTCTCTCTCTCTCACACACACTCACACACACACACACACACCTCTTTCCGGATTTTCAGCCGATCGGTAAATTCACTTTTCTGAGTAAAGCATGCGTGCATGCCCACATACACAGGCACACATGTAAACTCATGTGTACACATACATGCGTGCATACAGGAGCAAGCTTATAAAAGCCCACACATTACACACACACACACCCACGCACACACTCACATACAGTGATAATAGTGGTGTGGACAATGTTAAGTAGACACCCGAAGTCTGACCAGCGCGATGGGCAAATGCGCAGGTCAGTAGACATGTGCTAAGTCGCACCTATGAGACCATTGTATTATATTTGCACTGTAACACTTCTAGACATTGATTTGCAGACTTGGCAGGAAGTACATTTTGCGGTCTAAGAGAGGCCACTCTGGTATACCTAAATTTTGTTGACTGTAGCGACGGAAGTAGCGAGGAAACGCAAAACATGTAGTCCTTTAAAACATTGAAGAGGGTAAGTTTTCCCCAAGTACCTATGATTTTTAAAATGCGTTTTATATTTTTACTTTTTTTTATTTTCTGTAAAACTAGTTTTTAGGACGCTTTGATCCAAGTTGATGTTGGGTTGTGATAATGTTACATGACAGCCACTGTTAACCCAAAAAATACAAACGAAAAAGAAAGAAAAAATGCAAAAGCAACAACAGTGACAACAACAACAACAACAGATGCCAAAAACTTAATATAAACTTATATAATCTAAACGGACATGACACGTTCATTTCAATATTGTAATATAGCATGAAAATTGACAGACACCCTTGACTCTTTAAATAAAAAAAAATCAGGGTAAATGCATGCAAGAATGAGACCTTTTTTTTTTTTTACGTATTAAACATATTTCATCTACTACACAAACACATATTTCTTTTTTACTACAGGGTTTTTTTTTTTTTTTTTTTTAATTCATTTGTGATCCCAGTTCTGTGTCAGTCTGTCAGGATTTTTTTTTTTTTAAATCCACTTTGAGTAGGCCATAACATTTTAACCCTCATGTATCATATGTCTTTTCTGCTTGCCTGATCATGGCTCTCAAAGTATGCAACCTATAATAGGGGTAACAGTATGTTGATACATAATGATGAAGAGAACCAAAATTATATGTTGTGATTTCTTTCAGCAATCCGCTGGCAAAAAATAGTCACAGCATTTTTTTTTCTTTTTCAGTTGAAAGAACATTAAGGCTTTTAAACTTAGATTTTTCATTAGGTTTCCTTGACTTGGGTTTTTGGGTCATGTAGTTAATTTATGTTTGTATTTTACAGTTTTTCTTATTTTCAAGTTTTTAACATTTTTATTGACTTGCAGATTATTGTGCATTGTTCTCAATTGAAGGAAGATTTTTCAGAGCTTTGTCTTTAACACACACACACACACACACACACACACACACACACACACACACAGAAGACTGGGGTTTGGAAAGTTCATATTTTGTTAATCCTCATACACAAATTTGTTATGTTTTTAAGCATTAACTCTAAACAGGTTTTGAATTTTTCATATTTTTTAAGCAATAATTGTGTAATGATATAGATTCTCAAACTTTTTTTTTCATGGTGAAGGCATTTATTTTGGTTCATTTTGGTACACTGTTCCATTAATAACAACAACAAAAAAAGGTATTTAGATGTAACAATTCAAAAAAAAAACAAACCCTTCGATCACCGGTGATGCAAAAAAAAAAAAATAAAATAAAATAATAATAAAAATAAAAGAAACCTGCAGGGAGTTAAATGCTTCGGTTTCTGAGTTGTGTAAAGTTTATTTCAAATGTCAAAGGTGGTTCAGCATTTGGCTGTGTGAATTGTACTTTTAAATAGAGTAGACATAATTTGACATTTGAATCAAGTATGAAAAAACTGTAAGCTTTACTAATTGCTTAATGCAGTATGGAGTAATTTCATTTGAATGTAATGTGTCATCAGGACATGTATACATGTCGTGGATGATTCACATAAACACATGCACAGATCCCCCCTCCCCTCCCCCCAGGCCTCACCCCTTCACTTCTCTGAGCTCCACACGCACTTATCATTACACACATGGGGAAATATGCACAGATTATACATCAGATTTAGGCAAAATCAAATCTTGAACCAAATTTGAAATGGAAACCATGCAGCCTGTTGGCAATCGTGTGAAGTCAGTCTGCCAATAAGCACTAGAATAGTGGTCTTCAGTGTCGCCGACATGCAAGTCTATCTCCAGGAGCCATTAGGGTTTACTAGCATGAAGGTAAACATGTGGATAGATATAAGTGTATTTAACCCTTTTGTTATTTATTATTATGAATGTTGTTATTATTATTATTAATATTATTATTATTATTATTGTTTGGGGGTATAGAAGTCTGGAAGCCAGTTTTTTAACCACTTTGTTAATATATTATACATAATTTTGCATGCACAAATTATAGCTGAATATCAGGAAGTACTCTGTACTTCCTACTTTAAAATCATCAATCTAGGCACTCTGCATTCATAATTTGAAGAGCATGACCTTTTGCTCAGATTATTTGCCTGACCTATAAAGTGAAACCCTATTTCTCCCCCCCCCCCTTTAAAAAAAAAAAAAGTCCATACAGCCTCATCTCTTGGTTCAGTGCTGGTAATTTTTTTTTCAATGTCACTCTGTGTGATGATTCTATTCTTTTCTACTATTTTTCTTTGTTGTTCACTGTTTTCTGTCCACCCCCCCCCCCCCCCCCCCCCCCCAAGGTCTTTGTTTTTGAAAGTTTTTACACTTTCTTCTGTCATAGTTCAGTTCAGCTTTTCTTTGGCAACCACACAGACTTCATGTTGCAATGTTGGCCTTTTCATACTTTTTGTGGCACTGCTATGATTTTCATTACATTTTTTTTTTTTTTTTAATTCCAGGATGAAAAATCGGAGAGACTGGTTCATGCCTTAACATGCCTCAGTTTTATCTGCTTGAAGGATGTCATTATTTTACCTATGATATCATGAGTTGTTGAGGATTATAATGATTAATGATGTTGTGTTTTCTTTCATTTATGTGACAACACACATTTTCTTTCTTTTTTTTTTTTTGTATGTAGTGACAGCCCTTAAACAATTGAGTTTATTCAAAGAAACCAGAGAAAAAATAAAAGGGAAAAAAATTCAATGACGCTATTGCATTCAGCTTCCACTGTAAGTAATGACTTCCAGGCAATACAACTTTGCTGCTCCATTCTGATGGGAGGAAACTTGCAAGCACATAACTTACGCTACTTTGAGTACCCAACGCTTCCACACGACATGAACGCATGCAGGAAAGAGCCTGCTCAGAACAAAGACAAAAAAAAACTCCTGTGGAAAAGGAGGTTCAAAGCCTACATGTTCAATTAAAGTCTGCACATGAATGCTGCATCAACAGAAGAAATGCGCAGACAGAACCGACTTCGTCTTTTAGACTTGCGCCAATCATACAGAATATAGGACAACCCTGTTTACACATGCACTCCCTCCCTCTCTCTCTCTCTCTCTCTCTCTCTCTCTCTCTCTCTCTCTCTCTCTCTCTCTCTCTCTCACACACACACACACACACACACACACACACACACACACACACACACACACATCATCATTTAAGTCTTTTTTGAAGAACTCAAAAACACATACATAACACTGCTTTTTATTTTCTTAAAATGTTTTCTCTTTTTGCCGGAGTTCAAGTTGACAGTGGTGATATCAGCATTGCTAAATGGTCACGAATGTTCTTGTTTTCAGATGTAACAGTGAACAGAAAGTGGACACCAGAAATTGATTAGATGCTAACCACTGATCATCCCATGTAGACAGTGATGGTGACTCAGATTCACTTCAACAGCTGATCATTACTTTGGCATTTGTCTCTGGAGAGTCTTTGACTCCCATATCTCTCATCAGCCATGGCGGGTGAAATGTGGACTCTGGAACAGGTAAGAAAAAATGTCATGAAAGACAGGATTAAAGTATGCAGTTCTTACATCAACAGCAGCAGCATTCATTCTTTGGAAACAATGATGAGGAAAAGAAATTGGCAACAAGAATACACAATGCATTGTTTTAATCTTTCTGATGACCATGATAAGTAAGGAAGCAAATTAACTTGATTCATGGCTGTGTTTTGTTCCATTTGCTTTATAGTCATGTTTGGTCATCTGGCAGTTATAGTGTCTGTTGGATAAAAATGGGAATGGGTGGGTTAGAGAGAGAGAGAGAGAGAGAGAGAGAGATATGCGCACATGTTTCTCTGTGTGTATGTCACTGTTCATGTGTTTGCCAAAAACAGCTTAATCTTTTATTCTCAAAACAAAAAAAAAAAACCTGAAATTTAACTTTTTAAAAATGTATTTTGATGTTTTTTTGATGCTGATTGATTTTGTTTAAAATTCTGATTCCAGACCAGAATAGGAGAAGCAATTAAGCAGAATTCCATCCCGGCACTCAAAGCAGCACTAGAGGAAGGGGAGAACATTGAATTTCAAGACAGGGTAATTTTTGTGTCTGTGTGTGAGGTCTCATTGAGATTTCTTAGGAGAGAAAGTATGAAGGGAGAGAAGGTATGAGAGAGCTGCAGTTTATTGTCTTCAAGTTTTACATTTTCTATGCAATCATTTTCTCACTGTGTGTGTGTTTCAGTTTTATCCAGCTTTACATTAGTTCATGGTCTTCTCTATCCTTTCATGTGTGTGCTGTATGTGTATGCATTGTGTGTGTGTGTGTGTGTGTGTGTGTGTGTGTGTGTGTGTGTGTGTGTGTGTGTGTGCGTTTGCATCTGGTGTACTTAGGAGTGTGTGTGTGTGTGTGTGTGTGTGTGTGTGTGTGTGTGTGTGTGTGTGTGTGTGTGTGTGTGTGTGTGTGTGTGTGTGATAACTCTTTGTCTGCACTTTTTTTTTTTTTTTTTTTTTTTATAAATGATCAGTTGTGCTTTTGAAACAAAATGTATTGTGAGATCATTTTGTTTATGAATAGAAGAAAAATCATGATAATTGGAGGGGTGGACATTCTGCTCCGTCACCCAACAATGGCTTCAGTGATTATCAGCATGTCTCTTAAATGGAGATCAGACTGTAATGCAGCGGATGTGATATCTTTAATGCCTATGAGTGTCTTCTAACAAAAAGATTGAGATGATTTTTTTTTTTTTTTCCAGAAAGGAAACACATACCTGCATTATGTCTGCACGATGCACCGCCCTTACATTTTCAAACATTCTGGCCGCTTCTCGCATTGACATCAACGCAAGAAACAAGGTACTGTTTGATCAGGATGGAAAATGGTGTTTGTGTAGAGTGCATGCATGCAAGCATCCACCACCCTCCTCTCCTTTATCTCTCTCTGCCTCTCTCTCTCTCTCTCTCTCTTCCCCTGCCTCTCCTCTTTCTCTTTCTGTCTCGCTCGCTCTCTCTCCCTCTCTCTCTTCCAACATCCCTGTCTCCATGTACTTCTCCCTGGTATTGTCTGAGCGCTTGATGTTTGATTATCATTAGAAGCTGGTATGAAACATTTGTGACCGTCTTCTAATAAACATCAGTGTGATTACTAAATGCTTCTGTTGGTTTGAAAGCTTTTCAACATGTACTTTATTCTCAGAATTCTTTATCCAAAGTTTTCTCATGATTTGCAAGTAGCAAAAGCATTCTAGCAAAAATTGCTTTAAAACACTGTAAACCAACCATACAACATTGTATGTGCATGGATCATAAATGAAAACAACTCAGACTGAAGTTTTATGTGGCTGTAATTCAGATTTAATTGTTAAGAAGAGTAATACCAAAAGCAAAGAACAGCAAATGTATGCATTATGCCTGTGGTAACAGTTTTTTTATGTTTTCAATATTGTTGATGAATTCCAGGTCCCTTTTCTTCATCATTTCTTTTCTGTCTGTTCTTTCTGTACTCCTCTCCTCTTCTGTTTTTTCTTTCTTTTTGTTGTTGCTGTTGTTTGTCAATTTTTTGTTAATTGTTCCTGTGAACTAACTGATTTGTTGACAAAACTTGTATATATTATGTAATTCAACATTTTTTTATTGCCTGTGTTATTCTTCGATTGTTCCCATGCACCATCACACTTGCCATCCACCCCCATACCCTGTAAATCTTTGTCCCCTAGGTCTTTCTTTAATACTTTTTTTTTTTTTTACCTTGATGATGTATATATGTGTATGATTTATCTGTGGCTGAAGAGAAGTGTGGAAGCATAACAAAAATTTTTTTTTTTTTTTTTTTACTTGTTTTTTGTTGTAAGAAAAGCATGTTTTCCCTTTGTTTTTTCTTTTTTCATCATGTTTCTAATGCTGCTCTTTGTTTTGTTTGTTGTGTGTAGCATGGGAACACTGCGCTTCATGTAACAGCGTTACACAGAGAATGTGGCCATGTGGCTGATTTGATGACCCCTGCGGCGTCGACCCATTTATCAAGAACAAGGTACGGAGTACAACCTTCAGTATGGTGCTCACATTCAGAATAAGAAGTTAATTGTACTACAGTTACATGAAAGGAAGCATTGACTTAATACCAAAACAAACAAAAAAGTGCTGAAGGGCGGTTTTTTTAAATAAAAAAATTTAGATGGTTTTTTAAAACAAAAGTTAGATGAGGTATCTGGGGACTGGGTGGGATAGGGTGGGGATTGTGGAGGAAGGCAGAGGCAGGATGTGAGTTTGGATGAGCCCAAAGTTCATAGTCTGTAAGTTCAAAACCATTATAACTGTTGAATTGGAAAAAAAAAAAAATGCTGACAGTTTTCAGCCATTCTGAATCTAAAGCTTTAATTAATTGGCAGCCCTTCTTGCTTGACCTGTTTTGGTTGACCTGCAGAAACAGGATTTGAACCTCCTATCAATTCTAATATCTCAAAATTTATTTTACTGAGAGGCTGATAATCTCGTATCATAGCTGCAAGGTAAGTTTGTACAACTGTATCAAAATTGCATGCAATATGATGCTACTGAATGGGTGTATTATTTAAATTCTGATATATCAAAATTTGTCTTATTGAGAGGCTAATTTTATATGGTAATTGCAAAATAAGTTTGTACCATTGTATAAAGATTTCATGCAGTATGATGCTTTTTGGGCTGTTGATGCTTTGACAAACACAAACATTATTTCATACTTTGCATCGGTCGATTTTTAAATGAAAGCATGGAAAGCACAAGAATTGTTCAAATTTGTCAACCAAATGTGTGGCATGCCTAGCAGGGAGGAAGTTCTGGGTAAGTTATCCCCCTTCCTTTCAGTTTCAGTTTCATGCATATCATGAACTGATAGCCTGATTTGAGTTAATATATTACTTTGCCCAAATGCTGTTTGGGCACAGGTTGAGAATGACATTCAGTGGTTTCTGAACAGCAATCAGACATAGGTTGAATGACTTAATACATGCTGTGCTGGTGTTTGTGTTGTGTGCTATAGGTCCTCTTTTTCCCGGTTGCTTTGGATAGGTTTCCTTGTCAGCTGTATCAACAGAGGTGGGCTTAAATTATATTAGACCTGAATTAACCAGTAATCTAGAGGAAAGAGATTTTGTGCAAAGTTTGATTTTTCTCATCCTTTTCAGAATGTCAGCTTGTGTTTGCATTGTTTAACTCTTCATCCTCTGCAGGACATAAGACACTACACCACAGACTGCACTTTTAGAAAGGATCAAGGTCTTGTATTTCACAATGAATGTCAAGCTCTTGCAGTTATGACATAAATTCACTTAAAACTTTTTAAAATCCATATGTTAATAGTTTTGTTTTTTTTTAAGTTAAAAAAAAAAAGAAAAAAAAAGTCTGATGCAGGCACTTTATACCAGTTTAAGTGTACATGTGTGCGAAATGGGTTTATGGCTGTATGTTTTCAGGATGGTAAAATTGCCGCAGAACTGGATCCCAAAGCTATTTACTGGCAAACTGTTTATGAGAAGTATCAGGTATTATTTTGTCTTCATTTGCCCTTTCGTTTGCTTTTTTTCTTATTCTGTGTTTTGCAACCTGACAGAATAGGTGTTAGCTTATATGAATCATATGTATACACATGGATAGAAGCGGATGCATGAAAACATATTGATAAAAATGACAGATAGACTGCAGTAGGACTGAAAACAAGCCAGAGTACTTGTGCACCAAAAAAAACCACAAGGTGCAAATCATGCATTTTTTAATAAAAAAAATATGGAATGGATCAGTTTGGTTCTGTATTGTTTATTGAAATAAGTGTTGCTTGCACCAGGTGTTTAAGTGCACATGTATTTTGACATGGATAATAATATGTTTTGTTTTTTAGAAAGGGCACATATATGAATTCAAACTAGAATCTTAGCCTTTTATATTATTTGAAGAGAAAAAGTTTGAGGGTGGAGGGTGGGGTTTAAAAATTTTTGTCAAAACTTCAGAATGTTCAGAACAGTAAACATCTAATTGTGCATGCTTAGTTGGGATTGGCCCAACTCTGGTTTATGGTAAATGTGATGACGGTAACTGTCACATCGGTGTTACTTAGCATTACCCTCATCATGTGATGTAATTATCGGTTTAGCATCACATTTACTTAACACAATACCAGAATTGAAGAATTTATTTTTGAAATGATTCAGTAATTTAAAAAAAGTGGATTTGTCTAGGAAGCATTTCTGCACACAATATTGGTCCACATCACCTGGAAACTTAGTGATCAGCACAGCCGCAGTCTTAAGTCCTTAAGGTCATATGCAACATAAAGTTTAAAAAAGACTTGACTTTCATTCATTTTGATCATTTTCTTTACATGCAGGTATAAAATCTAATTCAAGAACCTTGAAAATGCAACACTGACCTTTTTCATTCCATTATGTATTTAATATTAGAGATGATGTTAAAAAAAGCATGGGTGTTTAGCTGCTCGATGTTTGCTTGCTGATCCCAGTCAGTTTTCATCAAGTTTGAGTTAAAGGTAACTTGAGAAAATCTCAAATGTATTTACTGTGAAGTAAAAAGATTTTAGAATGTGTTCTCTGCTGGTAATTAAAGGAACCTGATAACATGGCTTATTTATCTGTGATTTTTCAAAAATGGTTTTGTCGATAATTATAATGTTAAAAAGAAATTCTCCACCATAGCTATGAAACATGAACTCATTCACAACAGACATGTTTAAGTAACTTGCTGTGCCATTTAGTGACAGTTTAAGGGTAAAGGTCTTTCTTAAAAAAAAAAAAGTAAATAAATAAATAAAAAAAAGAAATGTTTCAGTGTTTTTATTTCATTTGTGTGATTTTGAAGTCCAATTATTTTCGTACAGAACATGTGTGACTGAAGTTATCTGCCGTACCATTTTCAATGTTTAACATCAAAGTTTGTAAATTTCAGGTCTGACTTTTAATCATCATGGAATTCTCTATTTCTAGCATGCAGATGACTTTGGAAAAACTTGACAATAGTGCATTTCAAATTTTGGTATCTGCGTGACATCTTGGGGGACGTAAGATTGTGATGTACTCTTAGTAAAAAAATGGTAATTAGCATGTTATTACAAAGTGATTTATTGTTAATGTCCCATGCCTATAGGCCATAGGTGGATTTATGGGCAGTCAGGGGATCTGCACAGCCCTGTGTCTTAAGTGCAACAGGATAGAGGTATGTAATCAGTCCAGTCCTTTATGTTCAGCTATTTGGGACTTCATCTTCTCTTGGAAGCCCACTCTTTGGTGAACCCTTTAGAGAGTAGTATTGGACAGAGAGTGATGGCGAGGTAAACGCTGGAAACCGGCAAGCTTGGTGACTGAAAAGAGAGCTAGACCAGCTGCCATGGCAAAGCAGTCAGCATTGCAGACTTCCAGCTGGAAGGTCAGGGGTTCAATTCCCATCAGTCATATGGGATTTTTGTGCCCTGACCGACTCGTACCCAGAGTCGAGTTTGCTACGGGATCAGTTGGGAGACTAGGACCACATAGTTGAGTTTCATCCACTTTTTGGATGTGTCTCTGAGAGTGTTGCTCAAATTTCCTGACCA
This sequence comes from Conus betulinus, assembly GCA_016801955.1. Taxonomy (NCBI): domain Eukaryota; kingdom Metazoa; phylum Mollusca; class Gastropoda; order Neogastropoda; family Conidae; genus Conus; species Conus betulinus. The sequence continues at coordinate 158,771 of JADBJO010002824.1, read as the reverse complement.
GCACTGCAGGTGTCTGTATCTCTTGGGCCTGGTTGATGCTGGGATATATTATGAAAGAGAGCACAGAATACAGCCCTGTCATGCAGTCTCAGACTGAAATGGAAATCCGTAGCATCACCTTTATCATCCTCATTCTCATTGATCAGTATAAAAAAAGGTCTCAAGTTCTGTGGCCCTTCATGCCCTGCTCTCACGGTGACCTCAGTTTCGATGTCCTCTCCACAACTGTAACCTTGGTTTGATTCTGTCGGGATGACCGGTATCGGCGGGTCTGTGGGGGCTGTTGTTGTGACTAGCCATCTTAAATAAGACCACCATCCTGGTTTGAGATGCGGAGGATCTGTTTGTGGTATTTATTCTCATGATTCTAAAGTATGAAGCATGTCGGGTACAAAAAACAAAAGTGGGTCATCAGTCATGACCTTTCACCTTTTTGCACTGTAGGAATGTCTGACACTGTGACAGCTCCTCGTATATGTTGCAGCCTGGAATTTTCCATGCAGTGAGCTGCACGACGTTGAGCGTTTCCGGCATCTTCTGCACTGCTGGTGCCGCACTGATGCCATCAGGGTGAGTGTGGATTACTCCATCAGAGCGTAAGTTTGTTGAAAAAGTATATATATCACCATTCAAATGTGGCTTCATTTCATATTTAGGGACAAAGCTGGCGTTTGAAATGAACACGTAGAGCAGCATACATTTGTTTTTTATATTTGATGTGTGTCCTTCTCTCAAACAGTTATAATGCAATATTACATAAAAGTTTTAAAAAGAAGACTCACTCATGTATGTGTACACTCCATTCATTTATTTACTTTTAGTTCTTGTAACTTGGTGCTTCTTTGATTGCTCATGCTTACTGAAAGCACATGCACTGATGTTTGCATACACATGCAAGATTTGAAGGAAGGTGACTACTATACTTTGTGTATACCTGAAAGGCGTTGCTATCCATGAATAAAGTGAATCTGTTCAGAGTAAAAAAAAAAAAAAAAAAATAAAAAAAAAAAAAAAAAAAAAGAGACAGGCAGTGGCACCAGGCTTCCCAACCCTACCACAAGGATGTACTTACTGTCAGTAACACATGTCTACACAACTGCAGTAAACAAGAGGTTCATGTTGATTTAGTTTCATCTTCATATGTGTTTAATTTCACATTTGTAGTATATTCATTTTTTTTGGCATTTAGGCATTAGTTTTACCTCCACCATCCCTATCCTCTGTGTGGATCTACTCCGTGGTTGCTCACCTCCTTCCCCTCTAGTGATCTCACCAGGGAGTTTGTATTTTGGAGGTTTTTTTTTTTTTTTTTTGTCCTAACCTCTGCACCACGTCAGAGGCAGTGCACCCACGCCGCTCATCCCAACACCCCCCACAGCCACAGCCACAGCAATTTGGTCTGAGACTACATGACAGGGGTGTACTCTACACTTCCTTTCATAATATATCCTGGCATAAACCCAGGCCTGAGAGATAAAGGCACCTGCACGTTGGTCAGGAAATTTGAGCAACACTCTCAGAAACGCATCCATTAAGTGGATGAAACTCGACTGTGTGGTCCCAGTCTTCCCAACTGAGTCCGCAGCAAACTCAACTCTGGTTAGGAGCCAGTCAAGGCAGAAAAACCCACATGACTCTGATGGGATTCGAACCCACGACCTCCCAGCCGGGAGTCCGCGACGCTAACCACTTCCCCATGGCGGCTGGTCTTATTTTGGAGTATGTTTGTAGAGATTGTTGTCCTCATCACCTGGCTATCCTAGTCGTCTGTGTTTCTGCCATTCGCTTATGTGATAAGGCCCCTTAGAGCTGTTTTTTGTTCTCTCTCATCCCCCGTGTCCTCTCTATTGCATTATTCTTATGCAGCTTATTCTGACTCTGTCAATTGCAACCTCACCCACGCTTGTCCTGTTGAAGCACTGGTGCATGCAGCCTGCAGAAGCAGTTGTCTCAGGTCATCATGGGGCAAACCGTTCAATGGGGGCTCTGCTGTGTTGCTGAATCATGTTGGTGATGTTCAATGGTGCCTGTACTCAGTGCAATGAACCATCTTCTCCCCCTCTTTTTTGTGAGCAAATTTGCGCTTGGAATTCTAACCTGAAGGCTAACATATCGTCACAGGCAGTTCCAGGAGTTCTCTTAATATGATGGTTGTTCAATTTTCTTTACACATGTATTGGAGTCTGTGGTTCATTGTCAAGCTTTCGCTTATACAGGTTAACCCAAATACATATGGGTCATAACTTTTTTTTTTTAAACCAGTGTTGAAAAAAAAAAAGTTCTGATTGCTAAGCAGAAATTTTGCATGCACCTGTGGATACTTGAATAAGACGGGTAGTGATTCACTCATTTTGGGGGAGGAAGGGAATATATAATTTAATGATCTTATATTACATCACACTTATTTTGTTTTGTATGTTAGATTCACAAAACAGTATGTCATCCACAGAACAGTGTTTCATTCACTAAACAGTATTTTAGAGAAGATAAGCAGAAGAAAAAGATGCAGTCAAGATAAACAGAAGAAAAAGGTGCAAAAAAAAAAAAAAAAAGGTGCAGTCAAAGATAAACAGAAAAAAAAAGTGCGGTCAAAGATAAACAGAAAAAAAGGATGAAGTCAGATTCATCCAGATGCATCCCTAGCTCCACATGGGGTGAAGTTAGACAGGAAAGGAGGGAAGAGAATCGGGAGGAATGGAAAGGGTTCTCCACATTAAACCCATCTGATGCTTCCATCTTTTGCAGGAGGGTCAGACGTTGCGTCAGTTTGCTGCTGCCAGGAAGCACCATGACATTGTGCTGATGCTGGATCAGCACAGGCTCACATCGGTGTGTGTGTGTGTGTGTGTGTGTGTGTGTGTGTGTGTGTGTGTGTGTGTCTGCCTCTGTGTGTGTGTGTGTGTGTGTGTTCTGTCTGTCTGTCAGTCTGCCTCTGTGTGTGTGTGTGTGTGCGTGTGTGTGTGTGTGTGTGTGTGTGTGTGTGTGTGTGCCTAGATGTGTAGGATCGATGTTGAATGTTATCAGCTGCAACAGTTATCAAGTAACTGATTTTTTGGGGGGGTCAGTTTTGTGAAATGACAACTGTTTCTGGTCTTTCAGTTTATCAGCCTTTCAGTCATGCTGAACTATGTGTTTTCTCCCCAAATGATACCTGTTAATTTACGTGCTTTTTCTTTCATTTTATGTTTCATGTGGTAGTGGTTCAGACTGTTCTTATCCTCCAAGCTCTGAAGAGGGGAAGATGTGTGCAACTTTTGTGGTTTGATTTGCTAGGATGTTTGGGGTTTTTTTTTACCTTAAGGTACATTGGATATGTAAATACACAGAATGATATTGATGCAATATACACAGGTGGCAGGGTAGATGTGACTTCTTTTTTATGGGTGTTGCAGGATGCCATCTTCGGCGTACTGGAAGTCAACCATGCCAAAGTGATGCATGCCACCAGCAGCGAGAAATGTAACATCAACTTCCTCAACAAGGGTTCCAGTCTCTTCATCTGTGTTCTCCTTTATCATTACATCATGACTGATCATAGAAACGTCATCATAGAAGTCTCTTCATCTGTGTTCCCCTTTATCATTACATTGTGACTGATCATAGAAACATCATCACAGAAGTCTCTTCATCTGTGTTCTCCTTTATCATTATATCATGACTGATCATAGAAACATCATCACAGATAACAAGCAGCCATAAATCCTACCGTTTCTCTCTTCTTGGTTATGCACAACCAGGTACAGGTGCTTGGACCAGTGCGGTCTATCCCTTCATTTATTCAGGACTTTCTCTGTTTCCTGTGTGACTTCCACCTCTTGTTGTACTGTGGTCTTGGACTTAGTGTCGAGGTGAAATATAGATACTGTCTGTGTTGGTCCTCTGAAAAGCAGAGCACAGTTATGAATTCAGTGGGCAGATCTGGTGAGTTAGTGCGAGTCTTTGAGGTTGTGGAAAGTCCAAGTTCAGCAAAAAACAATGTAAGTCATTATGGCATTGTATATTTTCATTATGGTGGTGACCAGTGTTGGATCAGAAAGACTTATAACTGTGGTGTGTGTATGGATGCATTAAAATGAAGTTTGGAAATTGTATCATATACCCCTCAGAATTGGCCAGGGATATTCTTTCTTCTCCAGCATTATGCTGAAGAGTGTAAATACATTTGGATAGAATAAAAAACCTATCGGAGACAGAACGAAGGGTCATTGTGCACATTTCTTTCATATAGGATACAGTTTCAAATTGATGCATGCTTTGCTTTCGCGGTAACAACTCCCTTTGTGAGAGTTCTTGAGTTATTGGTTTATTGCATTGTTAGCAAATCTTCAGGGGAATACTGAAGAACTTTATCAATAAAGATCTGTTTTCACCGTAAACGTTATGTTGCTCAGCTTGTGTAGGATTAGCCACAGCCTAGTTCCATCCATCCTTTAGCTCATTTTTGTTCAATCTGCTTGTGTTTTGGTCACCTATCAAAGTGTTTTGTCAAGCATATGCAGAAAGTTCCTTATAGTTACGTCATGGGATATCATTGCAGGCTTCGGAGCTGTGCCACATTTTGCTGCATGCACTGAGGCTGAAGGATGAGAAGATGGTGCAGCTGGTGTGTAAAGCTGGGGCCAACGTCAATCTGCCCATCATTCTGGAAAACTACCTCAAGGTGAGGGAGGGCCTCATTCTTCAGGTTTTTAAGGTTCATGGGAATTTGGTCAGGACATTCCTGTGCATGCATGTGTGCATATGTGTGTGTGCATGTATTTCTGTGTGTGTGTGTAAGTGTGTGTGTGTATGGTGTGTATGTGTGTGTGTGTGTGTGTGTGTGTGCACCCACATGCTTGCATATTTTAGGTTGTAGCTGCAGAACGTGTGTGACTTCAGGGAAAGTCTTTTTTTTTTGTTTGTTTGTTTTTTGTGAGATGGTAGGTAAGCTAGCGTTGACAGTATGGGCTGCAGCTTAGGGGGGCACTGGGGTGTAAGGTCTAGCATTCAAGTTATGGGACTGATATATTTTCTGTCCTGCAGTTTTATCCTCTCACCCATCCTTATCCTTTACCTGTCGCTGTGTTAAACATTAATTTATTTGATATGTTATGGTTGCCTGCCTGCAGTGAGACATTTTCATGAGTATCTGCTTCCTTTTATGTATTTCACCTTTTGTTCTAATCTCATCATAGAGTCTTGGTGCCATTTCTTCTGTTCAATCAGGCATATGTAAAAGACCAAAATTGACTAAAAAAAAAAAAAAAAAATGATGAAACCGGTGTATTTTCAAGTGGATACACTCTCATTATGTAGTTCCCATGGTTGTGTGTTTCAGGCTCCCATGTACTTTGCTGCCATCAGTTCCGCTCTGCCCATAGAAGTGGTGTGGACAGTGCTCAGATCCAAGCCTGATTTCCTTTTGAAGGATCAGGTGAAGTTTCTGCTCTCTCTCTCTCTCTCTCTCTCTCTCTCTCTCTCTCTCTCTCTCTCTCTCTCTCTCTCTCTGTCTGTCTGTCTGTCTGTCTGTCTGTCTTCTTTCTTCTTTCTCACTTCTCTCTCTGTTTATCTGTCTGTCTCACCTCTGTCAGTCAGTCGGTCACTCTCTCTCTCTCTCTCTCTCTCTCTCTCTCTCTCTCTCTCTCTCTCCCCTTCCCATCTTTCTGTCTTCTCTAGATAAAATAAGATAATGTATCTGCTTTACATCTCACTTTTTTTTTCTTTTTATTAGATTTACATTCTGACTTTTTCTTGTTTTGTCATTATGCAGAGAGGGAGGAAACGCTGTGGTGTTTGCATTGGACAAAAGTGACCGCACGGTCCCACTGGACATCATTCAGTACATGATGCAGAACGGCATTTACCTGGGCGACAGGGATGTGGTGAGTGAATGGATTAATAAGGAAATGGTCAGATGGGCAGATCACAGGATTTACTGTGGACGTGGAATGTTCATTTTGGTACATGCACACCTGCACTAGACCTGATGGGGGCCATGAGGAACATCAACATCATAACCTTGCTTGCTTGTGTGTGTGTGTGTGTGTGTGTGTGTGTGTGTGTGTGTGTGTGTACGTGTGCGTGTGTGTGTGTGAATTCAAGAAGAAGGAGAGGGTGTGAATTTGTACACAAGGTCAGGCATGTAAAGAGAGACAAGCAAGTAAGTGCTATATCCTTTCCCATTAACAAGTACTGCTGGAGAGTTTTATCCCTTGGCATGCTCAGACAAGCCCATGTTATGTAGAAGCAGCTGAAGACGAGAAGTGCAGTGAAATCTGACAGTCCTCAAACTGAAAAACTGTTGTTCATCGAAGCCTGATATAGACATGCTGATTTTTGTTCATAATTTTGTACACCAAGATCCCCTTTGAAATAATGCTATCAAGGAGTTCTTTCGTGTTCACTTTGTTGTGTGAAGTTCAGTCCCAAAGCTTGCCTGAATCTCAAAGTTGGTGCCACCAGATCGATACCACTAAAATTGTAAATAACAAACAAGTAGGGTAATTCTTTTCCCTAAGATGAAATTTACTAGCCCATAACTTCAAATGAATGCTGCTTATGACATCAAATCGTCTAACGGATATGCCAACTCAGAGCACACAGAACAAATGAGGCATCCCAGAAAGGATGTTCCAAGCTTGCCATTATGCCCTGCATCTGATACACACAGACGGCAACAACTGCAGAAATGAACAAACACAAATTAGCAATTATTCAAGATGGCACAGCCTTTTTGATCTTGAATACAGTCAAAACAAAGGCATGGACAAACGGTAACAAATACAGATAATGTCAGTTTGATCAGAGTGACAAGAAATTTCAAATGAGAAAGGGAATAGTTTGTATTTCCTTGCACCACCAAAATTGTCAAAAAAAAAAAAAAAAAAAAAAAAGCCCAGCATGCTATTACTTCGTCTTAAAGTGGACATAAGGAAATACCTCTGAATAAGACAGCACATGCATCGAGAGCAGTAACAGACCTGTCATGCTAATTTGTCTGTTCATTGTGGAGTGATGTCCAAGTTATTCTGCTGTGTTAACATCGGGAAATACTGTCCAGTTCCTCCAGGCACATAGGTTTTGCTGTTGTTCTTGTATCACACAGAACTTTGATGATTTTTTTGCAAATCGTGATGAAAGTGAAGTTAGTCCTATATTGTTGCTGCTGCTGCTCTTGTATGACATGTTGGTAAGATAATAGTGATGAAGATGGAGAGAAGGATGATGGTGATAAAGCATTGACAGCAATATAAAGACTATCGCCATTTGCTGAGAGCGGTGAATTATGTTTGATCTGTTGCAAAATGAGTTTGTAAAAAGTCCAAGAGCATGGATTGCACACATTCATGTTTACATCCATTGGGAAAGGCACAGACACACACAAACACAGGCTAGGCATGCGTGCACATGCACACGCATACACACACACATGTACCATGCATGCACACACAACTCGTGCACTCTCTCTCTCTCACGTACACTATGAACAGAGACAATCTCTCTCTCTCTCTCTCTCTCTCTCTCTCTCTCTCTCTCTCTCTCTCTCTCTCTCTCTCTCTCTCTCTCTCTCTCACATACACTGTGAACAGAGACAATGACTTGTATGGATAAACAGCTGTGTCTGTTTTCCCCAGACTGGGCTGACGGCTCGTGATGTGGCCAGACTGGCGAGAAGGAAAGATGTGGTGGCCCTCTTGGACAAAGTAGGTGGTACAGTAGTAGACCATGATGATTTTCCCGTCTTTCTTCAACAGTAAATGAGTGGAGAATTCACAGTTTGAATGACCCACTTGTGGCAAAGTTTATACATTGTACCAGAAACCTTTTGCTGAGGCAATTTTTCTTTTTTTCACGGCCCAAACAGCTGCACTCACATAGTGGTGGGTGGTATTCTTGCCTGCGGGCTGGGAGTTCGCTGGTTTAAACTATAACAAATGGATACATATGTGTGGACTTTCAGGACAATCTTGCCACTGTCCCTGGTAAAGCATCTGTAGCTTTGCTGTGCTGAGCAGTAACTCACTGGATGGCAAAGAGCAGTTTCCCATGTCAGACGTATAAACCAGGTGTTTTTGTGTGCTTGTGGGGAAACATTCTTAGAACAACATGTAAAAAGAAAGATTGGTGGTGTGTGGGTGCAGTGCATACTATCAAGTCAGTGTGTCTTGTCTGAAATGCAAGCATTGTTGGATGATGGCTGCACATGCTAACATTGGTGTGGTGGGAGATAAAGACATGACTTGACCTGAACCCTGCTATCGCCAGCCGGGAGTGAAATTTGTCATGAGCTTAAAATGGAAAAAAAAAAAACCCCATGTCAAATTTTATCCATGAGTCTGAAAATGTTGCTTATACTTCCTGACCAACATTATAGGTGTCAGTATCTCTCAGACTTAGTTGATGCCAGGGTTTAAGGATACTGAAGGGAAGTGTGCAGATTTTAGCCTTGTCATGCTGTCTGATCAGAACTGAACTCCATGTTATCCTCAACAATGATTGGCATAAAATGTCTTTCCATTCTCCTTTGTCCTATGTTCCCTTGGTGACCTCAGCTTCAGTGTCCAAAGTTTCTGGTTATAATGATGGAAAATGATTTGATGCCTTTTAAAGTCTGTAGACATTAGAAGCATCTAGTGTAAACACATTAATTAGTCCACCAAACTTTTTCTGGCCTGATATTGCCATGTATTTTAGTTAATGTACGTATTTGCATGTGCCTTAACATGGTCGCATTCTCTCTCTCTCTCTCTCTCTCTCTCTCTCTCTCTCTCTCTCTCTCTCTCTCTCTCTCTCTCTCTCTTTCCATGTATTCTGGTAATTTCTGTGACAAATAAAGAGTTGTTTCTGTACTTCTCGAGGCGTGGATGTAAAGACACACCAGCATGTGCTTATTCTGTTTTCTTTGCTTTGTCAACAAAGATTTGTTCGTTTGTTCCTTGTACGCATGTTTGCGTGTTGTGAACAGATGTACATCAAACTGCTGAGAGAAGAACAGATGCTGAAGCTGGAGAGACTGAGCCAGGATGGTTATGACAGCATGCTCATCAACTTCAATGTGAGCATACACACACACACACACACACATTCAGGCATCCATGCACATGCATACACATGTGCCCAAGTGCATATGCATGCATACGTAGACACACGTGCACATCAACTTAAACATGTCCACACCCATAAGCATGCTTGCATGCACACATGCACGAACACATGCATGCATGCAAGCACACTTGCATGCACGCAGGCACACACAGAGAAGTGTTAAGTCTCAAAGTACCAGACAGATGAGTCATTTTGAGAGAAGCACAGTATGAGGCAGAAAATGAAATGGTTGAAGAGAGAAGGGATTTGAACTGTGAGTGGTGCTCAGAAACCTGTGGCAACAGCAAATGAGAAAATACTGAGAACTGAATTCATGGGAGGGAAACCTTTTTGTGTTACTTCATTTTCTTTTACTTCATTGAAGTTAAATGTTGCATATGACTCCGTTTTCTTGTTTTTTGAATATGGTCACTCATGTTGTACTTTTAAACTTAAAAGAATAATCATGAGTAACTTTCGTGTTTGTGTTTTTTCAGCATCGGGATACATACATCTATGCCTGTGGAAATGAGGGAGATACTGTGATGCGTTTTTTGTCGAAGAGTTGCCAGCATTTCAGGTAAAAACAAATGCGTGTGTACACATTTGCATGTTTATGAATTAATGTGTTATTGTTTTTAACTCCATTTGTGCATTTTTTTTTTAAAGTGATAACAAATTAACAGATTTAGACTCTGTGTGTGTGTGTGTGTGTGTGTGTGTGTGTGAATATACGTTCTTCTAAAAAGTGGGAGAGTGCGCTTGCATCATCTCATGCTGGTTTACTTCAGTCTCTTTCTTTCTTCTTTTTTTCCCCCAGCACCGTGTAAGGCAGCTCCAAGCAGCCGTGAAAGAACCAGGCTGTGGATGTTATCAAACATCTTATTGAGAACTACCCTTCCCCTCACATGCTGGCTAACTGCAAAGACAAGGTCAGCAGAGCATTTCAAACATCCTCTTTAGGGCAAATCACTCCATTGAGGTGGGGAAGACAGGGAAGCTTAGAGGGGAGAAGGTGGGGTGGGGGGGGGGGGGATAGTGAGGTGGGGTGGGTGAAGGGGTAGGATCTGAGTTTGAATGCAGTCTGATTTTTCCTTCTCTTTCAAAGTGAGAGAAAAAAACAAACCTCTTTTGAAATTGAATAACTTGGCCACAATAAGAAAACTGAGCCTGTAACAGTGGCAGACAACATTCTTTTTGTAAGCTGATTGGTGGGATGTGGCAAGATCACTTGTGTTGCATGCTCAGTCAGGTAGAAAAAAAAGATACTAAGAGAGGCTACCCGGTCTCTTGCTCGCGTCTACGAGATAATATGTATGGTAAGGGCACATAGGAAGGGAGAGAAACACTGTATAATTGAAGTTTGTGTAGTAGCTATTGTTGCTTCCCATGGACAAGTCGAGTTCCGTGCAATGCAAGCTCATGAATGCATGCATGTGTACACAAACCAACCCCCGCATATACCCATACTCATGCGCTTGCAGACTCGCCCACATAGCCAAATATGCATGTGCGCACGTGTGCACACACACACACACACACACACACACACATATATATATAGCAAGCATTATCAGCCTGATTCTTGCAGACTTGTTTCATCAAGTTTTTTGTGTGTGTTGGATGGGAGGGGTTCATCATTTGTCGATACTGTAGATAATTTGAATTTGTTTCAGGGAGGACACAGCCTGCTTCACTTGTGTGTGTTGCATTGGCGGACAGATGTAATGGCCTACCTCCTGTCCCTGCCATACATCGACTTCAACACACAGGACAATGTATGTAGATCACAAGATCAGGAAATTTCGCTCCTCACTTTCAGATTTGTTTTCAGTGGAAAGATATATAACACCTTTCCTTAATTCTGATTTCACTTGCACACATTTGGGAAGTTCCTACAGACTGACTAGTTAGCTTCGAGGAGGGGGAGAGAGCTGCAGGGATGATGTTTAGCGGGCAAAATGTCCTGCCTTGGTAATATGGAAACAGGCACCACTGAACACTGTACAAATGGCTTGGCAGGTGCGAGTTACTGTGCTAATGGGTCCTCTCATAAAAGCAACTTGGCATTGGGGACTGCTCATGTTGTGATTGGGATGGGGCAAGTTTTGGGTACTGCTATATATAAAGGAGATGGAATGAAGTGTTTGGGGGCCTCCTAAGTACTGAAGACTTTTTCTTCCCACTCCATTCTTAACATTCCTGGAATGCATACCTGCCGACCTCTGTGAGCCAAAATTTAAGGAACCAGGGGATGAAGGAGGTGCGGTAGTTCAGCTTTTGACTGAAAGCTTTCCTAATCTCCTTATGCTTCGTTGACAAAAGATGGGGTTGAAAGGAAAGTGCTTTTGCTGTAATTGCTAGCATCCAGATGAAATTTGGGCTTTACTCTGCAATGCTTTATCATCCCCTATTCAAAAATGACACTGATCTTCCTGCCTCAAGCCCCACATTAAAAAAGAAACTGACATTGTGGATTTATTCCCATCAAATTTAGGATTTCAGGATAATTACAAAATCGGGGAAATGCTGTAAAATTCTAGAGGATTAGCAGCTATGTTAAATGGGGTCAGGGCGCTTAAGTTTTGGAGTGGCATCTTTTGAGGTCCCTTGTGAAGCATGCACTCTGCACCAGCTGACGAAAAAGAGATCAGGATATGCAAAGGTATGTTCAGTTTTAATGAGGGCTTTAGTATTGAACTGAATGGTTCAATGTGAGAAGTGCACTGTAAAGTGGATTACTTGTTAAAGGATATTTGAATCATGCACTTTACTATGACAGAGTGGAAACTCCTGTAACAGAAAACCTCTGCTGTGCTGATAGTTGCGTATTCCTCTTGAATGTACACATTGCATCGATAGAATGCTTAGTATTTTTGGTTTATCAGAATTCCCATTTATTTTGAGGTGCCTTTTGAATATAATTGGGGATTAGCTTGGCATCAAAAAGTGTTTCTGAAACTGCCTGACACATATACATGTATTTTTGCAGCAACTGCGCACTGCCTACCACTACGCCAATGCCATGGAGGAAGAGGAGAGAGAGAACTTCAAAGCTCAGCTGGAAGAAGCAGGCTGTGACACTGGAGTTCTGGACTGTGTGAGTCATGCCTGGGTCATCCCTGAAGGGGGTGCTTAGAGCTCTTTCAGTGTAAATTGAGTGTTCTGGTAATTTTCCCCATTTCTTTCACTCTGACTTGAAACTTTTTATTTATGCTGTCTTTTTTCTGTTGTTTACTGTTTTCTGTGTTTGTCTTTTTTATTTGTGTTTCTAGAAAGTCTTTGTTCTGTTTTTTTTTTTCTACTTAGTTGCAAATTGGTGTTTGTGTTTTTTAATCTGCCAAGAAGGTTTGCAACACTAATAAGACTGTGGGAGTGGACACTAGCTTGTCCATTCTGCAATGTCTCATTTGTTCATATGACCATTTGTATATGTAGACAGATTCATACATACATATATACATACACACAGACATACATACATACAAAAAATAGATATCAATTGTGTAAATCAGTTATGTCATTGTTGTTTTAACTCATTTTTGTAAACTGAGTGATGAATATGCAGAATGGCTATCATCAACACATCTGATATTGTCTTCCACAGCCCTATAAACCCAAATCATTTTCACATGTGAAAATAATGCACACAAAATTAATTCCAGATTGCTTGTCAAAACTCAGCAGGCGCTTAACAGGAAAAAAAAAAATGACAGAGTAGGCTCCATCTTTAATATGCATACAATTGAACCAGCCAAACGTGAGTAGGTATAGGTGCCTGACAATTTTCTGGACACAGAAGCAGAGAAACGATCTGTTTTTCCCTAACAATTTGTCAGAGGCAGACAGTTTTTAAGATGTTGTTAGTTTAGTCACCAAGCTGTACCTTGATCTCTGGTTTATGAATATTTCTCTTTGTTGTTTCTATTTCCAGACAGGATATTATTCCCTTTTTGTAATGTTAGCCCCAGATATCTGATTGGCAGGTTGATCATTTGAAAGCGAATGATGTTAAAATACTTATTGAAAACATTTTGTTTGTGTGTCTAGGAATCTGATTTGAGACCATATTTTCTGTCTTTTTCCTGCAAAATGACAAACTGGTTGACTTCCTTGAGAAAACTATTTGTGACTTGTTTGAAAAAAAAAAAAAAAACAAGAAAGGAAACAAATGTGCATAGCAAGTACATAGGTTGACATGTCATTGGATCATGTGCTGTCTCATCCACAAGCATTTGCAGTGCATCCTTATGGTGCAGCAGTTGAGGTTGAGCATGAACAGACCACTCTGCAGGCAAAGAGTCATTGACAAAACATCAGTGTATGTGCATGTGTGTGTGTGTGCATTCTTTCCTGTGTGTGTGTGTGTGTGTGTGTGTTGTATCCTCTAGCATGCGCATGCTTATAAAGGATGTTTGGCATTGTTTTGTTTTGTTGTGCCATGAGGAATTTTGACTGTGTTCTCAGCTTGAGATGTTTACTGATCTCTTGTCGTCATCCTAACTTGAAAAACAGCCTAACTTAAAAAGAAAATCTTGCAACAGCTGTGTTTCAAGTCAAAATATCATGTATTGGCATTATATTATGGGTACCTATAAAAAGAAAAAAAAATGTATACCAGGTGCACATGTTATACATTGCTACAGTACAACAGATTTTCAGGAGAATATAGCAATCAAGGTATTGCTCTTGTAACAGCTGGCTAGGGCCTCAAAGAAATCAAGTGTTTTTCCATATCAACAATCCTGATGATGAGACTTTTGACTGATTGGTTTACGCCATCTTTCTTTTTCTGTTTTTTTCCTTCTAGCCCTTTTCTTTCATTCGCTCTTTCCTTTTCTCTCAGGGTTACCTGTTTGAACAAGCTATTTGTACACAATGTAAAGAGCACTGCATTTCCAAAGTGTGAAATATATAGGTGCAACAGTCAAGCAGTCAGAATGCTAGCTTTTCAACCAGAGGAGCACAGGTTCAACCTCCTGTGGCACTTCATGGCAAATTGTAGAGCAGAGTTTTTCGTACCTCCCAAGCTAATCTATCGGCATACCTGCTATTGTGGCCAGGCCCCTTCATATGTGAGTATGTGCAAATGACCTGGTTTTCGTGATAAAGGTTCTGTAAACTGTGACAGCATTTTGAGGTTCAAGGAAACAAAAATACCCAGTATGCCTCAGAAAACTTGGAGAGACTAGCGTCTGTGGCACAGTGGTTAGTGTTACGGACTTGTGTGCTGTGAAGGTAGAGGTTCAGTTCCCTACACAGGCATTTATCTGTGAGATTGCTTCTCCTGACTGGACCCCTACCTATAGTTGAGAGTTGTATGGTCTTCTCAGTGCCCTTCTGTCTTCAGACTTTTCTTTAGGGAGATAGTACCAGTTTCTCCTGTAAGAAGTAAATGCAAGTGCCCTATGGAATGCAAGTAATTCTTCTGGCACCCCAAAGCAAGTGTGCATGTTTGTTCAGTCTGGAAGTGATTTTTTTTTTGTTGTTTTTGTTATTTCCTGTGTATGTTGCTGAATATGTAACTGTGTGTTTCAGAGTTGGATGACGGGAAAAGATTATGAGAACAAGCCAGAAGATGCCATGGATCTGGACAAAGAGAGAAAGGTATGTCCAGTTTGTGCTGCTACTCCTTATAACTGCATGATAATGATGGTAAAGTCTCTAGCTTACACAATGTCAACCAGTCTGACAAAACAAAGGACAGAACCCCCTTTTAATTAACTACTAAACTTTTTACACTACTAACATACAAAAAAATCTTTCTTTTTTTTGAAAAAGATTGATTAAACATATTTTCCAAAATGAAATTAACAGGCCCACATCGACAAAAAAACTTTTGAAGCTGGCACCCCCACAGTACCACAAACAAAGAAAAATGATTTTCATGAACAAAGTTTTCTGGTCCTGTAACCTTTAACAATTCTTCAACAATTTTCAGTTTCTGCTACCTCTCGTTGCTTTAATAGACAAAACGCTCACTGTGCCTTTGCCCCCCTCAGCAAAAGACTTTAGCCGTATACTGACTTCCTGAAAGTTCTTGAAAGAAGAAAAAAGATATATTATCATATTATTCTTTATTGAAAGAACATTCATCTTCATTTTTCTTGCTGTTCATTTTCTTCTTCATGCTTTCATGGTGATTTTCTTCTTTTTGTACTCCCAGTTCTTATAGAACAGGGAGTACTTTAGAATGGGAACGACGAAAATGCTGTCTGTGTGTCTGTCCGTCTGTCCATGGTCAAAATGTGTTCCACTTGCTCCAGACAAAACTATTGGACCAATCTTTCTGAAGATTTGTAGGTATGTTCATTATGGGTCAGGGATGATGCCTGGCTTTAACGGCCAGTAGCTGTTTTTCTCTTTATGGAATATCTCCAAAAGTACTTTGCCGATCTTTGTGAAAATTAGCAGGTATGAACAGGATGGGTCACTGATGACGCCCAATGTTCTAGTGTACCCCGTTATAGTCATTACTAATGACTGTAACAGCCTGTAATGGTTTTCTTCTTTATGGAATATCGCAAAAAGTACTTGGCCAGACTTTCTGAAAATTTGTAGGTATGTTCATTAGGGGTCAGGACTAATGCCCGATGTTTACCGTTAAAGCTGTTACTAACAGCTGTAACAGCCTGTAACAGTTTTTCTCTTCTTCATGGAATATCTCTGAAAGTACTTAGCCGATCTTTGTGAAAATTAGCAGGTATATTCATTATGGGTCACGGATGATGCGCGATGTTTTAGTTTACCCCATATAGCCATTACTAGCAGCTGTAACGGTTTTCCTTCTTATGGAATATCTCCGAAAGTATATGGCCGATCTTTGTGAAAATTAGCAGGTATGTTCATTGTGGATCACAGATGATGCCCGGTGTTTTAGTTTACCCTGTTATAGCGGTCACGAACGGTCTGTAACGGTTTTTCTTCTTTAAGGAATATGTCAGAAAGTACTTGGCGGATCTTTCTGAAAATTTGTAGATGTGTTCATTATGGGTCACCAATGTTTTAGTTAACCGTTATAGCCGCCGTTACTAAGGCTGTAACAGCCTGCAACGTTTTTTTTTTTTTTTTCCTTTACGGAATATCTCCGAAAGTACTTGGCCAATCTTTGCGAAAATTAGCAGGTGTGTTCATTACGGGTCACGAATGATGCCCAATGTTTTAGTTTACCCTTTTATAGCCATTACTAACGGCTGTAATGGTTTTTCTTCTTTATGGAACATCTCCGAAAGTACTTGGCTGATCTTTGTGAAAATTAGCAGGTATGAAGAGGTTAGGTCACGGATGACATCGGATGTTTCAGTTTACCCCATTATAGCTGTTACTTATGGCTGTAACGGCCTGTAACGGTTTTCCTTCTTTATGGAATGTCTCAAAAAGTACTTGACCAATCCTGAAGAAAATTTGTAGGTATGTTCATTAGGGGTCACGAATAATGCCCGATGTTTTAGTTCACCGTTATAGCTGTTACTAACGGCTGTAAAGGCCTGTAATTTTTTTTTTTTTAATGGAATATCTCTGAAAGTACATGGCCGATCTTTGTGAAAATTACCAGATATGTTCATTATGGGTCACGAATGATTCTTGATGTTTTAGTTCACCCCATTATAACCGTTACAAATGGCTGTAATGGCCTGTATCAGTTTTCCTTCTTTATGGAATATCTCAGAAAGTACTTGGCCAATCTTTCTGAAAGTTTGTAGTATGTTCATTATGGTTCACAATAATGCCCGATGAGTTAGTTTACTGTTATAAGTGTTACTAATGACTGCAGTGCCTGTAACGGTTTTTCTTCTTTTTGTGGAATATCTCCGAAGTAATTGGCCGATCTTTGTGAAAATTAGCAGGTATGTTCATTATAGATGGATGATATTCGATGTTAGAGTTTACCGTTATAGCCGTTACTAACAGCTGTGTATGCCTGTAATGGTTTTTCTTCTTTATAGAATATCTCAGAAAGTACTTGGCCGATCTTTGTGAAAATTTGTAGGTATGTTCATTATGGGTCAGGAATAATGCTCGATGTTTTAGGTCACTGTTACATCCGTTACTAACGGCTGTAACGGCCTGTAACGGTTTTTCTTCTTCATGGAATATCTCAGAAAGTACATGGCTGATCTTTGTGAAAATTAGCATGTATGTTCGTTATGGGTCACGAATAATGCCCGATGTTTTAGTTTACCGTTATAGTTGTTACTGACGGCCTGTAACCGTTTTTTTCTTCTTCATAGAATATCTCTGAAAGTACTTGCCGATCTTTCTGAAAATTAGCAGGCGTGTTCATTATGGGTCACGATTGATGCCCGATGTTTTAGTTTACCATTATAGCCGTTACTAATGGCTGTAACGGCCTGTAACAGTTTTTCTTCTTTATGGAATATCTCTCAAAAGGCACTTGGCCGATATATCTGAAAATGTGTAGGTATGTTCATTATGGGTCACGAATGATGTCCGATGTTTTAGTTTACCCATTATAGCTGTTACTGATGACTGTAACGGCCTGCAACGGTTCTTCTTTTGGAATATCTCTGAAAGTTCTCAGCTGATCTTTGTGAAAATTAGCAGGTATATTCATTATGGGTCACGGATAATGCCTGACATTTTAGTTTACCCCGTTATAGCTGTTACTAACGGCTGTAACGGCCTGTAACGGTTTTCCTTTTTTGTGGAATATCTCAGAAAGTACTTGGCCGATCTTTGTGAAAATTTGTAGGTATGTTCATTATGGGTCACGAATAATCCCCAATGTTTTAATTTTAATTCAACTTTATAGCCGTTACTAATGGCTGTAACGGCCTGTAACTGTTTTTCTTCTTTATGGAATATCTCCGAAAGTACTTGGCCGATCTTTGTGAAAATTAGCAGGTATGTTCATTATGGGTCACGGATGATGCCTGATGTTTTAGTTTACCCTTTTACAGCTGTTACTAACAGCTGTAATGGCCTGTAACGGTTTTCCTTTTTTATGGAATATCTCAGAAAGTACTTGGCCGATCTTTGTGAAAATTTGTAGGTATGTTCATTATCGGTCACGGATAATACCCGATGAGTTAGTTCACTGTTATAGCCATTACTAACGGCTGTAATGGCCTTTAACTGTTTTTTCTTCTTTATGAAATATCTCCGAAAGTACATGCCTGAACTTTGTGAAAATTAGCAGGTATGTTCATTATGGGTCACAGATGATGCCCGATGTTTTAGTTTTCCCGTTATAGCCGTTACTAACGGCTGTAACGGCCTGTAGCGGTTATTCTTTTTGGAATATCTCCAAAAGTTCTCGACCGATCTTTGTGAAAATTAACAGGTATGTTCATTATGGGTCACGGATGATGCCCGAAGTTTTAGTTTACCCCGTTATAGCCGTTACTAACGGCGTACTGCCTGTAACGGTTTTCCTTCTTGATGGAACATCTCAGAAAGTACTTGGCCGATCTTTCTGAAAAATTGTAGGGATGTTCATTATGTGTCATGAATAATGTCCGGTGTTTTAGTTTGCCGCTATATACGTTACGAAGGGCTGTAACGGCCTGTAACGGTTTTCCTTCTTTATGGAATATCTCAGAAAGTACTTATACAATCTTTCTGAAAATTTGTAGGTATGGACATTGTGGGTCACGAATAATGCCCGATGTTTTTAGTTTACCGTTAAAGTCGTTACTAATGGCCTGTAACGGTTTTTCTTCTTCATGGAATATTAATACAGGAAGTACCTGAACGATCTTTGTGAAAATCAGCAGGTATGTTCAGTATGGGTTACGGATGATGCCCGATGTTTCAGTTTATCGTTATAGCTGTTACTAACGGCTGTAATGGCCCATAACTTTTTTTCTTTTTTCTGAAATGTCTCGAAAGTACTTTTTTTTTTCAATGGCCAACCGTGGAGTTCAATAAACAACTAAACAAGACACCTTCTGTGTCTTCTAAAACTATGAGGTAAGTGTTCATGCAGAGCCTCCCTGTAACTACACACCTAACAAATCTCCCATAGCTCACTGCTCAGCATGCATGCATGCGGGACTAAAATCCTGTTTTATAGCCTGCTGGAGCAGTACATGTTTCTCTGTCGACACACCTCCGCAGCAAACAGACACAAGCAACCAGCAGGATCTTAAGCAACCAGCAGGATCTTGAGCACAGTTCCTGACCGCCTGCGCTACTAAAATGGACGGGAGCTCAGTTTGGCTGCTCAGATACAAGACGTTCATCAGAAAAGATGTTTTTTTTTTTTTTTTTTATGAAAGTGAACTCATTTACTTCTGCATGCTTCAACTCTGTATTGCAGTGGATACATCTGAAATTAAAGACTTAATTATTGACTTTTGAATTGAAGAATCTCAGAGTAGTTAGCTTGCTCGCCGCTTTTTGAAAGAATAGATGAAAAGACTATGTAAGCTGACTGCATGGTCTGTTAACTGGTAATGTTCGTTGGGTGTTTTTGTTTAGAGACGATGGTTTCGCTGTGAAATTGGTGGGTGGTGTGTGGCGTGTGTGATGTGTGTGTGATGCAGATGTGTGGTTGTTTTCACACATTTATGTATGCACAAATGCATTGTGTATATGTATTCCTTTTTTTTTCCAGACAGTTTTTGGGATGGAGCGGCAGCTTCTATGCCTTGACAAGGTGAGTGCCTGAGAATCATGCTCACGCCCTGTCACAGCGCATTTCTCAGTAACTAAACACAGAATGCTATGCCATACCATCCCATTTTTGGCATCCTTATACAATGAAATCATAAGTCCCATATTTTTTATTGTATTATGTCGCACTGTATCGTAACAAATTATTTCCAGCCAGTATGCGTTATGCCAACTCACTGTACCATACCATACTTTACATTCTTCATACCAAATTATAGATCCTGTCTGCACAATAGCATTGTTCAAACCATTATAATAGACCCTGTCTGTACAATGCAATATGAAGGCATGCCAAACCACACAGTGATATTCTTCACCTTACTATTCCCTATCGAATGTTACTGCAGGTCACCACACTGTACTGTGCCATGCATTGTCATTTTTTTATATCATGTTTCATGGTTAACAGTTTTTTGTCTGAGCATTCATCTAGACTCGCCAGGACGAACTCAGACATGGCGACGGAGAGATACCCACAGTCTCGGCATGCTCATATTTTTGTGCATCAGTGTGCTTTGTATGGAATAAGAATCAGTGACTGTGGTGATATTGTGTACCTTTCAGTACGAAGAGTTACGGGCGATCCTTCACAGCAAGCATAACACGCTCAAGGAGTTCAAAGCTGCCATCAAATACTTCAAGCTCCCTGTGGTCTCCTTCACCCCTCTGGTGTGTTGACTTCTCTCCTACTTTTAGCACACAGGCCTAGCATGTTTTAAACAGAGTATTGTTTTCAGTCCCTCGTGTGTGTGTGTGTGTGTGTGTGTGTGTGTGTGTGTGTGTGTGCACATTTGTTATATGCATTGATGGAAAAGGGAACAGATGCTGGCGAGGCAACAATTTAAACAATTTATGTAGAAGTTGATACTTTAAAGACACAGACGTCCACGCATGCACGCGCACACAGCCATAAATATTTGAATGCATTAGTCTACTTTATCATCGAATTTTTCATATTGTTGACTTTGTTGTTGCTTTTTTTCACCTCTTTATATGTTTTTTCTCTCTAACAGCTTGAGCCTATCGTGGAAGGGTACCGTGACCTAATCTTTGTAGCGGTGGACAAGGGTCAGAATGTTATTGCTGAATACCTGGCTGTTTTGGGAGCTGATCTGAAACGCAAAGAGAAGGTAATTCCTGCTTCTGTTTGTGTATGTGTTTTTTTTGTTGTTGTTGTTTTTTCTCTCTTCTTTTTTTTTGTGTGCATTTTTTCTCTCTTGTTTTCAAAATTATGAAAATCGCATGTTGGTGAATCATTTTATTGTACTTTACCCAGCCTGTAAGCGTTCCCCACGTTAGGGATAGTTTACAGGAAAGAGAAACCCAATACAAGGGAGATGACCACTTTCGCTGTCATGGAATGTACTCCCTTTAGTGGAATGATGCTCCTTTCTTTACTTTTATTAACACTATATTTAGGCTTCATGCAGCATAGTTCGGAGGATTAACTCTCGCCGAAAGCATTCCTATCATAATTCTACACAATGCAACTGACTTCAGAGCTTGAGATTTTTTTTTTTTCCCGATCGTCATGGAACACGTCCCCTAGCAACTTAAAGTGAGGGGCCAAAAAAACAAAGACGCGAGACATACGGTGCTTTTGAATTGTGTAGCATGCACTTGTTTTTGTTATCCTTTCCACCATTTTGGACGCTGTGTGTGTGTGTGTGTGTGTGTGTGTGTGTGTGTGTGTGCGTGCATGCGTGTGTCTGTGTATGTATGTGAGCGAGCTTGCGTGTGCAGTGTATGCGTAAGCGTTGACAGAGTGTGTGCATGTGTGGTTCAGTGGCATTTTTTATTTACTGCTGATTGCGCAGTGCAATAAATTAGCGTATGCGGCAGGTTCAGCAAAGCAAAGGGACGCTGCCCTATTCTTTCTTGAGTCGCGTCGTCGGATCCTGTCACCTGTTTGGATTCCAAATCGATTGAATGCTAATCTTTCACATATTGGATTAAACTGTAGTTCTGTGTGTACGTCACAGTTTGTTGGCCTCTTATGCTCCTCAACATCATTGAGTGAGACAAAGGAGGACCAATCCTATCTCGTGACAGGCACGCGAAAGCCTGGCGCCCAATTTCTGTATGTGACGCGCCTTTTGAAAATGTCACGCAAAATTGCAGCGCGTGCGCCGGCAGGCTGAAACCCTGTGACCAGTGCTGACCGAGTGGTTTGCATTTTGTCACCTAGAAATGCCCTATGCATAACAAGGCTTGGTAACCAGTGGCCTCCAGAGAGTTGCTGTCTGTCGGAATGGCAAATAGTTCCGGTGGGCTAGGGTAATCCGTGATGAAGGAGGACATGCACTATTTTTTTCTCATATATCAGTGTGCTGGATACGACTGCTTTCATTCCAGGAATCGATGGGGGTATTGGTCGGAGCTCTAGCTCCTGCTCCTCCTTTAATGTGTTCGGCAAAAAGACTGTGGCTGTTATCTAAATATGGGAACAGGAAAACTCCCATTCCCTGGAGCTCTTCAGTGCCCGCAAAAGTGTTCATTTGTCTCTTGATTTGCACAGCTTGAGAGCTGTGGGTACTGTCAGATTTTCTGTTTAGAACGAGGTTTTTTTCCCTCAGTGACACTCCACAGACCAGAGCTTCGACTCCTATGTCGGCACAGTTTAGTGCGTAGCCCATTCTCAGGAAGATCTTTTGATTCAGGACATAAACCCTCTCCCATTAAGAGCTTTGGTGCAGCTTCATCTAAGATGTATCGCCTGATGGATCACACGGAGGACTTTAAGTCTTGATCCTGTTCGGGCAGAGCTTGTGGACCTTACTTCATTGAACGCCCACGACCTATTCATTTCAAGTCGGAGAGGTGCGAGCCTCTCTAGTCTTGTTCAATCAGATCTAGGCGTGTCCCTTCGGCACTTTGGGGCTCATGAGCCTGGGGCACCGTCCACTACCAAGCTCTTTGGAGTAAATCGGCAGTCTGGGTGATAATTGTCTCCGTTGGTTGGCAGTTCTCCTCCGTCTTGTGGCACTTACT
The DNA here is from genome assembly GCA_016801955.1 of Conus betulinus. Lineage (NCBI taxonomy): Eukaryota > Metazoa > Mollusca > Gastropoda > Neogastropoda > Conidae > Conus > Conus betulinus. The sequence goes on along the minus strand of JADBJO010002824.1, from coordinate 136,079 downwards.
CTCGGAGGTTCGGCTCGTAGGGTTAAATGCTCGAATTTATTTGGATCATTTGTTGGGGTCCAGCAGTGTTACAATTCCAGTACTGGCTCTGACATTGTTAGCTTCTACTATCAGAAAGACTGCCTTTGTATAGATACGCTCGCTTTTGAGTCGGATTTCTCTGTTTCCTATTGAGTTGATAGCAGAGTGACAGCATATTCTCGATCCCCAACTACCAAGGGAAGAGGTACTGTGGTGGCTCTGCTGCGGTTACCAGGTCCTCATCAACAGTAGAAGATTTGGCCTGTGGGACATCTCCTCCTCTAGATAAGAGGCTGTTGAACCCTGCGACGTGTTTGCCGAGTCGGCACTCTTTGCCCACTTGGGGCCTACTAGCTGGAAGTTAAAGGATGCACTTGGAACGTTCGAACAATCGGTGTTGTCAATTAACTAATAGAGATAGATGTTATGAATACTTCTTAGTGGCTCGCCAAAAACAAGGACAAACAAGTTACAAGACAAACACGACGCGTTTCGACCTTTGAGGCCTTCTTCATGCAACATAACTTTCAGGACAATGAAAACAAAGAACGATTGTCATGAACGTTATCTTGCCTGACGAAGACCTAAGAGGTCAAAATGCGTCGTGTTTTGTCTTGCGACTTGTTTGCCCTTGTTTTTGGCGGACTCACCAAGAATTATTAAAAACAAATTGTTTCAGTTTCCGCCTGCATTTACATCACTTTGAAACTGAAAGAATTAGTCTTTTAAAATAATATAGATATCATCCTGTTCAACCGACTCCAGACTACACACTCTCCACACCACTGCCATCCCGCACTGTCATGAAACGATTTAAAACTTCAGCTTTCCTGTAGTACTGTGGTCTTCAGTGTTGCCAACCAGACCATTCCAACAGTAACAGAAGAGCCAGTCAAGAGCCTTGGAAGATGGTGTGATGATACGCTGAAAGACACACGAAGAGCAAAAGAAACCAAACAGATGTCGGAAGAAGGCTTGGAGACCATTGACCAGTGTGGGCTCCCTGGCAAATACAAGGTCTGGTGTCTACAGTTCATGCTGATACCAAGGCTCTTATGGCCTCTGATGATATACGACATCTGCACCAGCATAGTGGAGGCAATGGAATCCAAAATCAACAAGTTCACAAGGAAATGGCTTGGTGTCCCCCACCCTGTCTGACTGACATAGCGCTATACTGTCGCCAAGCAAAGCTGAAACTACCACTGAAATCCATCCTGGAGGAATATAAAGCAGGGGAGATCAGACTTCAAAGCATGCTGGAGGACTCAGGAGACATGGTGGTTGAAGCAATCAAGCCCCCAGCTGAAGACAGGCAGAAAATGGAAAGTTCAAGAGGCGATGGATTCTGCTAAAGAAAGTCTCAAGATCAGAGAAATAACAGGACACACACAGACCAACAGACAAGGACTGGGGGTGACCAAAATTGAATGGTGGTCAAAGGCCAAAGGAAAAGCCAAAAGAGACATGATGATTCAGGAGATGAGAAAAGAAGAAGACCAACAAAGACTCCAAAAAGCAGTCCAGCAGAGCCAGCAAGGGCAATTGACAACGTGGGAAAATGCACTCCAAAGAAGTCTCACTTGGAATGACATTTGGCACATGGCCCCTGTCAGGATCAGCTTCATTCTCAGATCGGCATATGACCTTCTGCCCTCAAATGCAAACCTGGTGAAGTGGGGAAAAACAGACGATCCTTCATGCCCCCTTGCCATGGAAAACAAATAGTGGAGCATGTCTTAAGCTCATGTAAAGTAGCCCTGGCTCAAGGAAGGTACACATGGAGGCACAACCAAGTGCTCAAAGAGATTGTACAAGTAGTCTGGGCTAGTATCAACACACCACAAAAGGGAAAATTAGGACTCCAAAAGCATCCGCAACATTCTTCACGGCAGGAAGCAGCGAATCATGGCCAAGAACAACAGTGCCACTCGGAACATGCAGGCAGAGTCTGCTGGACGGGGCAGATGACTGGGAGTGCACAGCAGACCTCCCAGAATGGAAGAGTCACCCAGAGATTATCAGCAAGAGTGGCACGAGACCAGACATAGTAGTCCACTCTCAGTCAACCAAGCAGCTGATCATGATCGAGCTCACGGTGCCATATGAGAACAGAATGGAGGCAGCTCAAATCTACAAGACTGAAAAGTATGCTGATCTGGCAAACAGCCTGAGGGAGAAGGCTATCAGGTCAAAGTCCTCACTGCAGAAATTGGAGCTAGGGGGTTTGTGGGAACGTCTGCATACAGCCTCATGAAACAGCTCTCAGTTGCAGGGAGGGAAAAAACCAGAGCCCTGAAAGCAATGGCAGAAGCGGCAGAGAGGTGTTCAAGTTGGATCTGGTCAAGGAGGAACAAAAGTGAACTTCATAAGGCTTAACTTTCCTACAAAAATCAGGTGTCCCCTGTGGCTCAGTGGTTAGTGCGCGAGTCATTAAGTGGAAATGAGCATGTCCAGAAGGGCATGGGTTCGATTCCCAGCCATGGCTCGTCCCAAGATGGGGAAAAAAAAGGGGCAGCAGAGGACATCCGAAGTCATGAACCGGGTGTGGCCCAACCCCCCTAGAGTGTCAGGAGATAGGGACCGAAACACTCGCTTGAAGGGGCTTCTCTCTCTGAGGACTCTCTGCTGCCACGCTCTCCACGAGTTTCTTTCTACTGTAGATGGCTGATGACTGAGGTATAGTAAAGACTTGGGAACACTGGAGTCTGTGATAACAAAAAAAATGATTTGAAGAGATTTATCCGATGACCACCTTTCTGCGTAGGGCTGAGGGTTGGTATAAAGGACGCAAAGGGAGGCGATGGGCGGGAGAGAGGTTCAAGGAAGAATGAAAGGGCATGAAAAGGGAGTGGAGGAGAGAATTGTGAAAAAAAGGTGAATGGGGGACTAAGAGAGAATCATTGACGGGTTTACCTTTCTAGTCAGTGGCAGGTCTACCAGCATTGGGTAAAGTATGTCGTATATGTGGGGCTGTATTAGAAGGTCTTGAAGGTTAGGGGAAACACCTTTCATAACATTTTGTTTGTACGTGTGTCACATTGTATCGGGATCTGCCGATTGCAAGACTTTCTTATAATTACCAAAGTCTTAACACCTTCCCTCTTCTTCTCCCTCATCTTTTCTTATCCCATCATGTGTTTCTGACTAGGCTTTCATACTGAAACTCCAGACAGCGTGGATTCTGCAAGTGCATCTGCTATTGAAATAAGCAAATAATTTTATCATGCCAAGTACTAAGCAGCATTCCGAGTCTTTATTCAACCATTCCTGGCGGTGATTGGTTATCCTTCGCCAAGATTGATTGGTTTTGACAGGTTGGTAGGTTTGTCAGCAAGATTTTGCAGAAAGTTGATAAACCACTTTGAACGAAACCTTGTGAAATGTTAAAGAGAGAACCAAGAAGGAAGCCATTCAATTTTGGTGACGATCACCAGGATCCGCTCGACCTTGGTAGAGTTCTGTATTCCCCCTAGTGCCTCTCTACTTTCCATAGTCGCCATGTTTGCTTCTCTGTCTCCGTCTGCCCGTCTTCCTTGCCCATTTAATGTCCATGTTTGCTTTTTCAGGTATGAATCGACCTTGTTCTCGTTTCCTAATTTGATGTATGTTGTAGGGAGGGAGGAGAGGAGTTGAGGATATATATTGTGGGTAAAATAAACTTCGTGTGCCAATTATTGAAGCTGACCCAAGCTGTTTTTGTTCCACAGTACCTGGCTGAAAGACAACTCCCCAGACCACGTCTCCAGCAAAGATTCCACATCGTCCCCAGAACAAGGCATAAACTCCTCACCAGAATCCACACAACCGTCCCAAGAAGCGAGCCAAGCCGTGCCTGATCAGCAAGAACAGTTGTGTGACGGACCTCGGCGGGACCCTCCGAGGCAAGAAGAAACGGGTGAAATTTCAAAGCAGAAACTTGACCACCAAGTCCTGGCATCAGAAACCGTGCAGTTTCTGTCCGTGGTTGAACGAGCTCAACAGCTGGGCCAGACAGACCTTGGTCAAAGTATTCGAGAAGAAACTGGAATTTCAGAAACGTCGTTCACAAGACAAGAAGCACGAGACTTCACAGAGGCATGGACGGAAAGTGAACGAAGCCAAAAGGTGCGGGGATGAGGTGAGCTCAGAGAGTGATTGCTCCGTCAGAGATGAATATGCATCAGACTTTGATTCAGACATTATGGAAGACTTGTGAACATTGTGTGCAAGCAGAAATTTAGCCTGGCTTTCCATTATTAGAAATGTTGTACTTTATGCTGATGAATTGAAGAGTTTTTTCTTGCTTGTTTCTTTCCCGTTTCTTTGAGTTAAAAGGTCGTAGCCAAGTATGGATCGATTGATGAAGAATTGCCAAAAACAGCTGTATCGGCAAGGACAATGGAAAGGTAGCCCATGATAAAATCGGCATGATTATTTAAGTATATGCAGGGCAAATCATATTCATGGCCCATTGGACCACAGAGGTCTTAAAAGATTATCCCTTTGTGTTACAGATTATCCCTTTGTGTTACTTACACAGAACTTTCATTCCCCTTGAGATTTTAAACATCAGTTGCACGCATGCTACCGATTTATTATTCATGTTCCTTTTGTTTTAGGCAAGCAATCACATATGTTATTTATTTACAGAAATAATATTTTTTTCCTCCTTATGGCTCGGGCCCAGGGAATGGTTGAATGCCAAATTATTCATGAATTTAGAGTAGTGTATGTGTGCCTAGGCTTTGAAATATGGTTGTTTTTTTTTGCTTTAAAAAAAATTGGGGGGGGGGGGGGTAAAACCTTTTCATTTTCCAGTACCATTACTTTTGCTATAAACGGCTATGTGATTACAGCTACCGTAGATATGGTGGTTTACAAATGATCTGAATTAATGTGAAAAGAATATTTGTCTAGAAAAACTTATTCAGACTGGCTGGCAGTTTTGGTAATGAACTGTACACTTTTCTCCAGTGCTATATTTCAATGTAAAATTTAAGTGCGGCCAATCCAGCCTTAATCTGGGGCACAAGGAACAGAACCTCTCTAAGTGAAGTCGATCTGTTTCGTGATGACAAATGACTTACGGTACAGAAAATCGGACTAGCGACCAAAAAAAATAAATGTAAGAAATATATTCCTGTATAAGAAGAACAAGAAAGTGGTGCCATTTCACTTGAGTTTTATACACTGCTCTCTATGTACCATTTTCTGCCATTTTTAGGACTACCCCAATTATAGAAGCCCACCCCCTCCTTAGATGAAAAGGCTTAGTTTGCCATTTTCAAAAAAATAGACGGTCACAAAAGTTAAATATTTGATCTGTTGTACGCCAGTGTTTCTCGTACTGCGCCCAGTGTATGTATGTATGTTATTGCTTTTTCTTCAGAATTTGACTTTCCTTAGAAATTCTGTACGGTGCCTATTTGGAGCCTTATGTAATGCCATGTAATTTAGCCATGTGTAATATAATGCACCGTTTGGCTGTATATGTCCCTGCTCTCTTGTTATGTGAATTGATTTGTTTGTGCTTTCGAATTTGTCTGCAGCGCTGTTTCTGGCTACGCTTTAAAATACGATTGTAATGATAGTATATCTGGCTTGATGATGCAGTAACATAACAGAAATGTCTGGCACTTCTAACAGTGGCACCCCCAGTTACATCTGATACATACATAGTGCAGTCTGTAGTCTTTTGTACCAGATGAAAGTAGCAGGTTTGATATGTGTAGATCCATTGGTGTAATGTCTGAAGGGTTGCGCGATAGAGATTATGTATGCATGTGCGGATGCTCGATAAGTTGTGTAATGTAGAAATGTGTTCTGTCATCCCACAGAAATTAAAAAAAAGAGCAATATCATATTTATTTTAAGACTGTTTGAAGACGAGTCGGCTGGAGTCGGACCTGGGGCTTCCTTTCGAACTGGCCCTGCGTGTATTGCCATCAAATGTGTGTCCGCTACAGAAATGTGTCCGCTACAGAATTCTAGTATTCTGTGTGGGCCGTCCCAAAACCATAGCAACTCCAAAGTGTAAGGTCTGCTTGTGTGAGCCGTCCTCCATCCCCGACCACCAACCCTCCAAGGTACTTTGCTTATATAGGCAGAACATGAAGACAGCTCACTACACTCTCAACCAATAGAAAGCTAGAACCGGTATGCACGTGCATTTACAACTTCATTGGAGTTTAGAATACTTCGCCTCTTTAGATGGAACATGAGAAATCCCAAGTCCCAAAACCATAACAAATCCAAAGTCTAACGTCTGCCTGTGTGAGCCGTCCCCCATCCCCGACTATCAAAAGTCTAACGTCTGCCTGTGTGAGCCGTCCCCCATCCCCGTGAGCCGTCCCCCATCCCCCACCACCAACCCTCCAAGGTACTTTGCTTATATAGGCAGAACATGAAGACAGCTCACTACACTCTCAACCAATAGAAAGCTAGAACCGGTATGCACGTGCATTTACAACTTCACTGGAGTTTCATGTTCGTTTAATCAGAATACTTCGCTTCTTTAGATGGAACATGAGAAATCCCAAGTCCCAAACCATAGTAAATCCAAAGTCTAAGGTCTGCTTGTGTGAGCCTTCCCCCATCACCAATCCAAAGTCTAAGGTCTGCTTGTGTGAGCCTTCCCCCATCCCCGACCACCACCCCTCCAAGGTACTTTGCTTATATAGGCACAACAAGACAGCTCACTACACTCTCAACCAATAGAAAGCTAGAACCGGGATGCACGTGCATTTACAACTTCATTGGAGTTTTCATTTCGTTTTATCATATACTTTTTTTTTAACGTGGAACATGAGAAATCCCAAGCCCCAAAACTAGAGCAAAATTTTTTTTTTACGTGGACATGAGGAATCCCAAAACTAGAGCAAAAACCACACTAAATCCAAGTGTAAGGTCTGCTTGTGTGGGCCGTCCCCCATCCCTCCAAGGTACTTTGCGTATATAGAGAGAACATGAAGACAGCTCACTACATGAGTCATGAGAATTATACTTTGCTTATATAGAGAGAACATGAAGACAGCTCACTACGTGAGTCATGAGAATTAATCTAGAATCCGTATGCACGTGCACTCACAACTTCAGTGGATTTTAAGTTCGATTCATTTCACTCTCCACCTGTAGAAGTTAAGCTAAAATCCGCATGCGCAACTTCAGTGATTTCCATGTTTGTTTAATCATGAACACAAGTGTCACAAAAATACATAAGGGAACATGCACGACAGAATGGACAGCTAGTGCTCGGCGTTTACGCTGCATCACCACCTCTCTGCCAGATTACAACATAAGTCGTCGACCACACAGGGGCATTCTCTGGGCTGTTCAACCCTCAGCTCATGGGGAAAACACTTTAAAATCCTTAAAAAAAATACATCCTTAGAAGGGATGAAACAAAAGCACTTCATGACATCTTCTGTGGTAGGTAAGACTAGGAAGTGCCAACCATTCTGCCCAATCTCCGAGTCGTAGACTACTAATCCAAATACAACAAAACGTACACAAAAATGCCATATGGGGCAAATATACTGGACAACTTGTAAATATCCAGCCCAAACTGTGTACAATTTTTCACAACCTAGTCTTCAGATTTAAACTGAAAAGCTGGCATGTCTTGAATTATGACCCGAAAAAAAAACGTTCTTAGAAGACAGAATGATCCATAAGTAGTAAAAAGAGAAGACGACAATTAAGACAAAACAGAGCGTGTGTCGGAAGGCGGCGGCGCTGTGCGTATCGAATGAGCACCCTGACATTCCCATGGAGATAGTTGCCGACATGACAGTTGCAACGAGAGTCAAGTGTAAAGACTTTCTTGAACGTTTTAAAAAAAAAAAGGACTGTAGTCTGGGATTTAGGCAAGATTCAAACCATGACAGAAACTTGGCAATTGCCAGCACAGATTTCCAAAAGGCATGGATGCAAATAACTTTGGCGAAGACCAGTTGCATACCCCACGGACAAGCAGAAGAACTGCACTCCCCCACTCGCAATCCATCCTCCTAAAAAAAACTTCCAGCTGAGCTCTGTAACCTGACCGCTAAACTACCATCAACACGTCAAAAGTTGGCCTTTTTTGGGCTCGTTATCGTTACTATACACACTCTCCTTCAGAGCTCGTGGCTGTAATCGATGTTATTTTTTTTTTTTTTTTTTTTTTTTTTTTCCCCAATTGTGAACTGCTTAGTGGTTGAGTGACGCTCATCACTCTATGTGATTGCTATTGATCCTGTAAACAATCCTGTTCGATCACTTCTCGACCTAGACCCTGCTTACAATGGTACAGAGCTGATTCGACTCTCCTCGGCTCTGACCATAATGGCAATTCTGGAACTGAAGAACATCGGCTCAAATGTTTTCCAGTTACCCTGCGGACACACATGCTCTCTGCAGGCGGAATAAACTCTACATGGAAACTCAGTAATTCCGTTATCATGCACGTCACATTGAGGAGATGCTCATCACACTGGGGAATGTATGAACAAACCACAACCACACAAGACCGTCTGCTCTCCTACGAAGAATGGAGTTAGGCTTTACGTTTTAACATAGGTTAAAAGTCTTATCCAAAATCTTGAAGAGGGTTGCAAGTCTATATAGATTTTCCTCAAAGCGAAAAAACTGTCTTGCCTGGTTTACTCAAGCAAGGGATCAAACAAACCCCTGAGAAAAAAATAGTGCTGAATTCAATGAAGCCAACCAAGCCTCTGCTATTTCAGTGCAGCGTTTATCATCCATTACATTGCTCGTCTCCAAGTTCTTATTCATTAAAGAGCAGCCACAGCCCCGGTGCGTCTCCACAGTCTGGTGGACTACTGCTCGACTCCAGCCAAACGCCCAGCTGTCGCCACACATAAAAAGCCACAGTTCCTTCATGGGAACAACAAACACCACCAGGTTCTTCATGGGAGGGAGGAAAACCAAACCACTCGCACATATGTACAAAATATACAGTTCATAACTGTCGACTTCACTTTGACGGATAAGACCCTACGCCATGCCGAGCGCGCCAGCCCCTTCGTTCGATTTATCGCATTCGCCAGTTCAGCTAACCGCACGAGGGCCTAGATCAGGGTATGTCGCCACGCAGTCATACATACGGATTCCTGACGCAGTAGTCCAGCTACTGGTATTATATCAAACCTTTGAATACAACACGATATTCAAACGGCCTACAGACAGACGGGCACAGCTTTAAAAAAAACAAACAAAAAACCCAGCAAATGTTCATTCTAGTGGTTACAATCCCCCCCCCCCCCCCCCCCCCCCCCCCCCGATAACGACAGAAAAGCTGGCATGTTTAAATAAACAAACACTGAAAGGTGAATGGGTTGTTAATGAAAGGCAGAACAGGAAGAGTCGACGGAGAGGTGGCCTGGTATTCTATCGCCATGATTGTCTGCCCATGAGCGTTCTACCGAGTACAGTTGTGGGCGGACATGCCAGAGGCCTGATTAAACGACATAAAGGAATGGACCGTTAGACATTGCCTCTAAAGAGGGGAGGAGATCCCTGACAGCCCAATCGACCTTCATGAGATAAAGATGACGTTATCCATAAGAGACCATGCTGAACATCTCGAAGCAATGAAACATGCTATGATCTCCCACAGACCAATGGCGCGCACAGACATCAATTAAAAGTAAAATGTTGCAGACAGTGCAATCATGACCTGTGAATCACACACCCGTCCTAACACCGACATGCACAAGCTCTACCCTTTACCTACTGTTCCTTTTTCAGTTGCCCACTACACGCGCACTGTGTGCGTTTGTGTGTGCGTATGCGCGTGTGGTTTTCTTATCATCCACGCCCCCAGATCTTTCCGACCCCCCCTTGAGACAGCTACACTTAGTTCGCCCCGTCCCAGCCTTAGCACCATCAATTCGATAGTCATAGGGCGACGCAACGGTAACTTCAACGGTGTTCATTAGTGCCTCGTCTGATCCAGTTTATGTTGGACACACTTATCAAGTCATATTCTGACGACAATAACTGCTTGATTATGGAGCTCGCCAACAACAGTCCCCATGAACTTGCCGATACTTTACACCGACACCCGATACCATGGAATGGACAGGATGAGCAAATTGGAATCGAATGATCAGTGTAAATGGAGTTTCTACTGGTTCGAGACTACGAGACAGGGCTGTACGCCTACGCTTCCCAACATTATATACTCCGGCATCAAACTGGCCCCCCAAATCTGAAGGCACATGAAGTGTTTAGTTCGAAAGTTTGAGAACCTTTCCTTATGAGATGCATCCATTTAACGGGTGGAATTCGACCGTGTGGTTCCAGTTTTCCTATAGGAGTGCAAATTTACACACCCAGCGCTAGGTCAGACTACGGCTGAAAAAAAGCCCACATATAAAACGTCTCTGATGGGATTCAAAACCATCGACCTCCCAACCCGCAGCCTGCACATAACCATGGTGGCAGGCATATGGCATCCTAATCTTATTACGGTCACAGGCGACAGTTCACACTGGTTATCCTCAAAGATATACGTAATCGCAGAATGTTCGAACACAACAACAACAGAAGCCCCATTCACGCAATCTCCGACACACCATCAGTGGCAACAGCGGTGCTCCTCATCTTGCCCTTGCTGAGGGCCGGCATCAGTGTCCTCTGCATCACCTGCCTCAGCAGCTGCTCGTCCTTCTCGCTCAGCTGTCGCCGCACGACTGGCAGCCCAGAGGGTCTCCGGTGGGCGAGAGAGGCCGGCACCGCTCCATAGCCTCGGTGACCACCGCCGCCTCGTGGGTCGCCGCCGCCGACGGAGCTGGCGCCGGAAGCAAAGCGGACCGCGGACTGCTGGCTGCGGCGCTTACAGTCACGGTGGTGCGCGTCGAGCGTGGATAGCGTCGGGTCACTAAGCGAAGTGGGATGGCCCCGGGGAAGGGGGCCAGGGCGTTCTTTGCGGGCCGGTTGGGAGCAGCGTTGGCACAGGAGGGCCTCTGGAAGCTGGGCCACCAGCGGCAGCCGCCTGGAACACGCACACAAACTGCCAAGGAAATGTCGTGATCCGAGTTCAGGGAGCCGACAGAGACTATTCTCTCTCTCTCTCTCTCTCTCTCTCTCTCTCTCACACACACACACACACACACACACACACACACACACACTCGTACACACACATGCACACTCACACACAACACACACACACATAATCCGTATGGGAAAGAGTATGGCATGGAAAGCCGTCATTAACCCTAAACTGCGTTATATAACTGCACCTGACAGAACAAATCCACCACGATCAACAGACGCCGGAAACTGACCAATGAGCCGCGAAGTGTCGGAAAAGGGACTAATGTACAGAATCTGTCACGCTCGGAAAATGTAAATAAAAGGTGCATTTAAACCACCTTCTGTTAATTAAGTATTTGTTAATACTGATGAGCCTTGACAGATAAAACAGTTTAAGCGAAAGCAGACTGAGTGTACTGAAATACCATGGCAACGTTTTCTAACAAAAATAAACCATACGCTGCTCCTCTCCCTCTGCTAATACAAGTGTGGATACCGATGTATTTTAAAATTTTGCCAACATCTACTTGTTCCCCTTTACTCCCTACCCTAACCCCAACAGCCTGTATACTGGGTCAGTGAACACAGGAGTGAAACGAAGTACATTCGGAAGTACATACAAAGGTAGCAATTTCAGCAGTTCAATACGGCCATCAAAGAAAAGAAAAAGAAAAGAAAAGAAAAAATCAAAGAAAACAAAAACAGAGAAAAAAGAGCAAAGAAAAAGATGGGTGGTACCAGCGTACACTTCGTTTCCTCTCTGCAACACTTAAAATCGGTTTGGGTTCCCATTTCTTAACAACACTAGTGTGATAATTCGCTTTCTGAATTTATGTCAAACTGTCGTAGAGAAAATAAAGGTCATCGGCCAACATGACAGATGTGTGTCTTACGTCACACATGGTGATATTTAGTCTTTTCGTTTAGTTTTAAAACGCCGTTTACATACATAATTGCAACAGTAGAATGGGTTTGAAGCCAAATTTGAGGTGTCAATGGTTTTTGCAACGTCTGCCAAACAAGCGCAAATACATACAATCAAAACAGTCGACGTGTTGGCACAAGCCATTAATCCACTGAGATAGGACTTATCTTCCATGCCACTTCAGTCACAGTATTCCTATGCCACTCATTCTGATCCCCCCATTCACGGTCACACCCTGGCTTGTCACAACGTAACCCTTGCACAGACAGCCCACAAGGAGCAGTCAATATCGTGCCGTAAACAGGCAAGCCACCAGATGAGACACTGCACAGCTGCCGAGTCCCCTCGGCGGTGTTCAGGGATACCTGTTCTGATCCAATATCAATGCAGGTCGAGGAACCAGCTTGCCATAGGCGTCCCTCTAGAGGGCGCTACTTACAACTATGTCCATTGACGACAGTCCCCATGAACCAGCTGATACTGACGACCTCAACAGAAAATCAGCAATAGCAAGGACGTGGGGAGAGAAACAGAAACCAAGGTTACCACGACATCGGGGCATGAAAACCAGAGATTTTCTCAATGCTGATCGATGAGAACGAGGGTGAAGAAGATGACGCTATAACTTCCAATCTATCCGACATAAGACTATGCTTATTTTCATATGTCACGGCGTAAACCAAGCCCGAAAGATACAAACATCTGCAGTATTGATTATAAAAAAAAGAGAAATATTCTCAAAGACGCATCCATAAGGTACATTAAATCAGACTGTTTGGTCCAATCTCCTCATTTCAGCTGAAAGTAAACTCAACTATGGGTTGGAGCTGAAGAAAAATTCCACGGATGACTCCTGGTAGGAAACAAATCCATGATATTCCAGCCCTCAGTTTGCGACGCCCACAACTGCGCCATGGTGACTGGTAGGTCAGAACGTTCATGCAAATGCCCAAACACTCAAATGTTTACCATTGCGTGTTTTTGTGTAACTGGGGTGGGAAAGGGTTGCTTGTATTGGTTTGCTTGTTTTGTTGTTTTATCTCTTTAGGAATATGACAATGTTCTCGGCTTTGGAATGGAACCACCCTTTTCTGTGTATGCGTGCTTCTCTGTGCATAAAAAATTTACGTTTGTATATATGCATGTCTGCGTGTGTGTGCGAGTGCGTGCGCGCGCGCAATGAATCTGTATTTGCATTTCTAGCAGTTTCTGAAAGCATTGTTCAATTTCTCCTCCTTTGTTTACGATCTCTAGAACGGCAGCCTCTGAGATTTTAGTGCTGGATTGTAGGTTTTTTGGAGTTATAGAGCATTTATGAAAAATCAGTTGCCATGTGGCTTTATTCGTAGTTTTTGCTAAACTTTTTTTCTCTCTATTTTTTCACGCAATTAACAGCCGAAGAATGGATTCTGAATTGATTGCTTTATAAAATTCGTAGCTTCAGTATATCACTTGCAATACAGACTGAAACTTGACTTGCAATATCACAAATCCCAACAGCCTATATCTACTTAATTCTGTTCAACTTTGCCAGACTGTAATCAATCGAGTCATTGAAAGAGTTTTGCAAAAATCTTTGGCCTTCACTAAGTTATTACAGTTTCGTCAAAATGCAAAATAAAGTCTGCCATTTTTTTTGGGCAAAACTGTTTTTTACTTTGTTGTGTGCTAGACTGCTGCAATATCATACCCTTGAAGTTTCGTGTGCCAACAAATATCAGTAACAGTTTTTATTTGTTTTAGCTGCATGCATCATATCCTTTAAAGAACAGAAACTTTTTCCGTGAATGACCAGCATTTGTTTTTAAAAATATGCATTGCAGCAACTGTTACACTTGTTTGCTTAAAAACAGAAACTTCTTTCCATGCACTTGCGGTGACTGTTATACTGGTTTGCTAAAACACAGAAACTAAATTTTGATTACAAGTATTCACAAACAAGGAAACAGTGTATTGGGCTGGTACTGCCACTGTCTCAATAGTGCAGGCCAACCGATCACACATGTCTTTTTTGAAGACTGACACTTCTCGGGGAAAAGAAATCATATTAAAAACCAACGAGTAAGAACTATTTACATGTACACACTGAATTCATGCTACATGGAATTTTTTGTATCCTCAAGGTAGATAATACCAGGCACTAGGGGAGCTAAGTATTCCCCGTTGTTCACTGCCCCTCGATTAAAACTGTGAAAAAAGGAATTGAGAAATTAACAGTGTCACAACACACACACACACACACACACACACACACACACACACACATATATATATATATATATATATATATATATATATATATATAACGGGGGCATAACAATTATAATAATTGACATTTGTTGAGCACTTTCCTCCATGTGAGGTAACTCAGTCCATTCTATAACAAACACAATGCACGCTGATTAAAATCATCTAACAAAAAGAGTAAAAGTAAAGAGCTGAAATGCATATGCGCATTCATGCATTTTACAATACTTATTCAGATACCACACACACACACACACACACACACACACACACACACACTCCTTCCCTCACTCCCTCCCTCCCTCGCTCGCTCTCTCTTTCGTATGCTTCATAACTGATCGTCAGGTACATGGCATCAGCAGGCAGTTTCACTGCTATCAGCATCAGTTAGGCATGAAGCATTACACGGAAGCAAACGCTGCCAACGCCGTTCTTTCTTTCTTGGAAGCGCAGGGCACTTCACATCCGCCAGCACGTTTCAACACCAACATGACCTGATGTTGATTCCACCCCCCTTTTCAACCGAATCTCACCGGGCGTGTGACCTGAAGCCCTACACATGTTTGCTGTAGATATAGGTCTTCCACAAGATCCGACCAGCATTCTTACGGACTTTCCATCCATGAGATAATACAGAACTAGACACCCTACTAACCTGGCCTGACATGTTTTCCCCGATTCATGTAGATTTTGTATTTGCGAAGCGAAATGAATGCAACTTTCTTCACAAGAGTTAACGCTCAGCCAAGTTTTACAGCCACTCACAAAGCACACGAACCCCTCTATTTTGACGAAATCGATTACCCCTCGATCTTGAAAGCCCTTGAATTACACGCCCCCCCCCCCCCCCCCCCCCCCCCAAGTACATCGCTAGAAAACCTTACAAGACCTTCCAGAAGAAATCTCGATTCTGAACCCATGAAAACAGTGTGCACCATATCTACGAACTAATGTCCAGACATGATTCTACAAATCTTGCCCTTTAATGCATTTGAAACTTGATGAATATCGACTTGGCACAGAAAAAAAAAGTTCGCTATGAGTTATAGGAAACCAGAAGAGGTGTGAGAGAAGGGAAAAATATAATGCAGTGGGGAAATTTCAAGTATAAAAAAATGGCACCCAGAACTGCTTAAAATCCCCGTGATCTCTACACTTCACTAGGAAAAGGCAAGGGGGGCAAACAGAATGCTCAACTTTATTTCTAAATGAAAGAACACAAAAAAACGCAGAAATGCCGAATGTGCAACGGGAGATCTCAAAGCAACTTCTCGGTGGCAAAGACAGCGTAATTCATATACTGGAAACCAAGCGACCCTCTCAAATAAACCGGCAACCCACTGAGAGCGAAGAGACACAAGGGGATGGGGTAGCGGAGGGCGAAAAAGATAGCCCAAGACCCTTCTCAAGCCGACCACGAAATCCCCCCCACAGCACACTTCAAGACCTACCTGAGGTTCCTGCAAATTCTGGTGCTGAAGATTCCATAGATGATGGGGTTTGCGGCAGAGTTGAGCGGCGCCGCGCTCTGGAAGAGCGTGGACAGGGGGTCGTTCTGGGGAATGGCGCCAAACAGCTCCAGAATGTTGTATAGGAAGAAGGGACTCCAGCACACGATGAACACTGGGAAAAAAAAAGCGACGCATGTGGGGTTACTCGAATATTACTTTCTGACCAGGAAAATAATTCTGAATGGAAAATTCGCTAGCAAATAGCAAAAAGAGTTCGGGCGAGCTCACAAGCTGTCTACGGAGCAGTTATACTGGAAGTACATTAAATATATGCACGTAGGTATGTGTTTATGTACTATGTAATTGTATATGTGCATATGCGCGTATGCGCGCGCGCATGCGCGTGTGTATGTGTGTGTAGACATATATAGAAACATGGACAGACAAATGCAGATAGGCAGACAGAGAGACACACACTGAGAGAGAGAGAGAGAGAGAGAGAGAGAGAGAGAGAGAGAGAGAGAGATGACACCTGCAGGTTTAAACTCTCATTAGCTTGAGAGCTCTAGTGATAGGGGGATACACAAATTACGCTTAATTTGCACAGAGTTACAAAAACGTGGGAAACGGTACACGCACACACAATCACAACACACACACTCACACACACACACACACACACACACACACACACACACACACACACATCCATGCATTTTTAAATATTAGTATGCCCATTCAAATGTAACATTAATTAATGTTTGATCTCCATTTTTTCAAGCTGAAAGCCCCTATTGTTCATAACTGGTTAATATATACGTTAAGTTATTTCATGCACGAGATAGAGAGAGAAAGAGGTGCGTGCGTGCGTGTGTGTGTGTGTGTGTGTGTGTGTGTGTGTGTGTGTGTGTGTGTGTGTGTGTGTGTTGACATGTTTTGATAAGCCATTTTGTGAAATTCGATAGTTTCGCTTATTTAACGAAAATTGCCGAAAACCTGCCTGTTCCGTAAAATGATCAGTCCCTACTGGATTTCCTTCAGTGGACAAATCCCCCTTTCCCCGCTTGCTCCCTCTCTGCATCCCCCGCATTCCTCTCCCGTTAAAAATGAAAATGAATGTATGCAATTTTGCCTGTTTTATGAAATGAACAAATACCAATCGTGTGTGTGTTTGTGTGTATGTGTGTGTGTGTGCGCGCGCGTACGTATACGTGTGTGTGTGTGTGTGTGTGTGTGTGTGTGTGTGTGTGTGTGTGTGTGTGTGTGTGTGTGTGTGTGTGCGTGCGTGCGCGTGCGTACGTGCGCGCGTGCCTGCGCGCACGCGCGCGCGCGCGCGCGTGTGTGTGTGTGTGTGTGTGTGTGTGTGTGTGTGTGTGTTGGGGAGAGGATGATTGCGTGCGTGCGTGCGTGTTGGTAACGATACACAAACAGATACAAGTTTTCTTTGGCTCTAGATGTTATTGTGTCACTTGATGCCTAATCTACAACTTGATGCTGAATCTACGAGTTCTATGATTTTAGCTTTATTGTGTATGTGGGGAGTGCGTGCGTGTGTGCGTGTGTGTGTGCGCGCGTGTGTGTGTGAGTGTGTTGGAGGAGGGGAGGGGGGTCGTGTGTGCGCTTGCTTGTGAAACTGGTTTGAGACAGCCTTGCTTTACAACAACGTAATCCTAAGAGACAAGAAAATCAGGTAACAATAAAATTTCACCGCTTGAAACCCAGCAAACGCCAAAAGAGTGCGATTTAATCACTCCTTTACTTCCAAAATGTATCAATGAATGCCTTCACTATTATCACTAGTTTTATTATTGTTGTTATCATTATTACTATTATAATCGTTATTTTCAAGTCACATTCAATTTGATGTTCTGTTGAACAATGAGTAGAGAGAGAGAGAGAGAGAGAGTGAGTGTGTGTGTGTGTGTGTGTGTGTGTGTGTGTGTGTGTGTGTGTGTGTGTGTGTGTGTGCGAGAGAGAGAGAGAGAGAGAGAGAGAGAGAGCGAGAGAGAGAGAGAGAGAGCGTGTGCGTGTGTGTATGTGTGTGCGCGCGGAGTGTGTGTGTCTGTGTGTGTGTGTGTGTGTGTGTGTGTGTGTGTGTGTGAGAGAGAGAGAGAGAGGGTGGGGGGGGGGGGGGGGGGGAGAGATACAAACAGACAGACAGAACGTTACACATACAACACAACGTCAATCCTCCTCTCTTCTAACTCGACATGACTGTTCGGCTTTTGTTTATGTCGTCTTGTCACGGGTAGCTCGCGCCGCAACACAAATTCCTGCCTTAAAACACGAGCCTCTCTCTGTCAGGCGACTGGCTCCACATCGGGAACCCGAAATCACCTTGTCCGTTTGCTGACAAACAAGTGTCCGACTGCACTACCGACACACATTTCTTGGCTAGAAACTTGCTCCAAGGTTAACGATTTGATTTTTGTAATTAATTCAATGCTCCATTTACAAAGCCAGAACATCCGCTTTATGCCAGTTTTAAAGCCGGTGGGCCTTTTTTTTTTTTTTTTTCCCAGAACAACTCCTGTGAGATTTAGGGGGTTCCCCTTGGCCTCGTTCAAACTCGAGATACTGGGATTATCGTATCGTCCCCAATATTCGGCCGTTTTAAAGGGAGATTACTCTTGTCAATCGCCTTCTTAGCTTTTTTTTTTTTTTTTTTTTTTTTTTTTTTTCAAATATTCCGAGCCACTGGGTTTTTTGTTTGTTTTTATCTCCCCCCCCCCCCCCCCCCCCCTCCCCCCCCGAAAAGCTTATGCGATTTCGTATCTCTCACCATGTCCGTGTCCGTCTCCATATCCTTGTCCCGCAACATCTCCTCCTTTCTCACCTTCATCTCCTTCACCATCTCTCTTTTCCCTTCCCTACACCATCTCCTTGCCCATGACTGGTTCCAATAAGCGATCGGAAAGTAGTACTCAACGATGCCGTTTTCCGCCTTGTCTTGAAAGCTTTAGGGACAACAGGTCGCGAGGCCCTATTGTGGGACCCTTTTTGAACTTGGCTTTTAACTCGCCTTGACAGACGCACGGTACTAAATGTTCCTTTATCACCGAATAAAATAGAGGCCGATTGACAATAACGAACATCAGCGGTCCCTCATCCAGGAGGTCAGGGCATCTTCCATGACTGTCCTAGCAAGCGCTTCTGATCCTTGCGACCGCTGACGCCCAGGTAGGCCCATTCACAAGGCCTCGACAGCCGAAAAAAGAAACGACTTGATCTCTCTCTTCGGTGGCACCCTGCAGAAGTTTGATTATGGGAGCTGCAATCGAGGAATGGGCTCAAGCACTTAGTTCCAATGCCACGCTCTTTCTGAGGTCAGGGGTCTTGAAATATAGTATTTGGGAGGTGTTACTGGTAGTGCCTAATGAAGCGGTATGATCCATAATTTTGAGAGAGACTCAAGACTCAAAAACTTTATTACTCAAGGATAAAGATTTTAGGCAATGCCTATTCCTCCAATCTGTCCTTGCTATTCTACAATATTGAACTAGACAAACTGCACATATAAATAATGGCAAAATCAATGAAGAATATAGCAACATTATAATAATAACAATAACAATAGTAATAAGAATAATAATGAAAAAAAAAAAAAAAAAAAATACACAAACACAATCAGACACGTAAGCGTGCGCGTTCACATGCACGCACACGTGCCACACATACACGCACGCGCACGCGCACTCCCACATCCACACCCACACACCACCCCACACTTACACCACACACACACACACACGCGCGCGCGCGCACACACACACACACACATTTTCATTAGCTAATACAGAGGCAAGCATAAAAGTAGGGCGTTCAGACTGTGGTCAAAAGGTTAGATTTATTGTTCAAGTAAATGTTTAAGTATTGCTGATTTGAAGGACGGCAGTGACTGACATGTTTTTTGCAGACGGAGGAAGAGAGTTCCACACAGATGGACCAAAAAATGCAAAACTAGATTTGAACAAATCAATGCGGACACGTGGTAAAATGTAATTATTTGAATCATATCGCACTGTTGCCATTTGGATAAACTCAGCAGCAAGATATGTTGGCGCCATGTGCATGGACTTTAAACATTAGTACTGCCTTATTATAGGTCAGTTGGCTCTGCAGTGGTAACATCATTATAGTTTTGCGAATTTGCTCGTGGTCGATAGAGACTTGTCGGGAAGAAATCAGCTTAATTCCCCGTCTATGCATAGAGTTGATCTTTTTTATGTGATTTTCACCACCGGCACCACTCCAGACAGTGGACGCATAGTTGATGTGAGAAAGGCAATGGGCTTCAAAAAATAATTTCCGGATGTGTGGTTCAACATAATAACTGACCTTACTGAAATTTTTGAAGCAGCAGCGATGTTTGAATGGTTGTGTGGCCCTTATTCTGTTGCTTTGTAAGTTTACAAGACCAAGTGCACAAAATGAGACAGTGGTCGCTTATGCTTTTGTTGCCCACAGTTATACTGGATACCATGGCTTTGTTGTTCGTGTAGATATGATCCAGCAATGTAGAAGATGTCTTTGCGATTCTAGTTGGATTATGAATAAGCTGATGCAAGCCAAAGAGTGTGGTGGTCGCATCCCAGGCAGGCTGCCGTTTTAACAGATCAATGTTAAAATCACCGAGAAGAATAACATTTGGATAGCTCTTTTATACATCATCCATCATGCCTACAAAGTTGTCATACCAGAGGAAGGTGGCAGCGGGATTCCTATACATATATCCAACTAGAAGAGGGGCTGAGTTGGAGGGTTTTACCTGCAGCCACATGCATTCAAACATTATCAGGCTCAAGGTCACGCCGCCTTTTTGTACAGTGAGCGATGCTTTGATGATGTATATTCCAGTCCTGTTTCACCAGAGTGATTTGCATCGCATCGGACAAAGTTATAGTTAGTTATGGATAAAGCTGTATCAGTGAAACGGAAGTCAAGGCGAGTTTCACTAAGACCAAGCAGATGAACAGAAGGGGATTCGTTTAGAAAGAAAACAGACATCATGAATCTTATTTGGCAGATGATAAACATTTAGGTGACCAATGCGTAATCCAGTATCAGTTATTAATTACATTACAATGGTCCATTGTATTAATTCTAGAGCAAAGTCCTGTGCAATAAAACAAAATAGATATACTGTTACAACAATAATTAAAAATATAAAATCAGCAATTATAAAAATATCCAAGAACACACAAAATCCAAAAAGCAGGGCAATGAAGTTCAGTCCAAAGGACAATCCAAGTATGTGTATGATAACAATATTCAGGAAAGTATGACCAACCAAGACAAATGTCGCTTTCAAGCTGTCCGGTTCACAATAGTACAGTCATCCACAGTAACTAAGCAATACAGGGGGGACAAGACTCACAGGGTTGGGGGGGGGGGGGGGGGGGGGGGGGGTAAGAAGGAGGAGTCAGCGCGTGGTGGGAAGGTGGAGGTGAGACGGAGCAAGCAGGAGGGTAAGAAGACACGGCTAGGGGGTGAGGGGGAGGGGGTGGGAGATGAGCGACAGGGGATGGGTAAATTTGGGCGGGAGGAAGGGTAGGCAAGGGCTCAGGCCTGCACTTGGAAGGTGAGGCAGTAAGCTGTTATCTGAATTCCAGTTACCGGAATTTCTGTTAAGCAGGGGAGAGGGAAGATAAGGATGCATTTGTGTCCAAGGATTGAAAGCAGAGGAGGGAAGGGGGAGAAAAGCCACATGGGGGGGGGGGGAACATCGCATTGATGTAATGGAGGTCTGTTAAAGTACGGCATGGGTGGCATTGCATGGCGGGGAAAGGTTTTATTAGAAGAAGAAGAACTGGATTTCTGTGGACACTTTCAGGAGCATTGTCCAAGTGATTGTTTGAACTACGTTGAACTGTCTCTGGGGGTAAATTTGTAGGACAGGAATCAGGACTATTTCTTACTGACTGAGGGTACATGGGCTGCACACACTCCGACGGAACTCAATAGGGACAGGCTGCTTGACTTGGTTTTCTTTTAATTTTTGAAGACTGTGGTCTGGTATGGTTTGTTGCAATGGGCCGTTCCTGAAACAGCTCTGGGTTTGCCCCATTACCCCGTATTCCGTGGAGGCCGGTTCACGCGGAGTGCCAGAAACTGAATGATTTGCCGCAACCAGAGCGATGAGCCACTGGCAGACAGGTGAATACAATCCGATGTGAAATAGCTTTGAACGATCTTAAGATTTTGGTCAACGAAATTTGTTTCAAACAAAAAGCATGCACTTGTTTCTGCACATAGGACATGCAGTTCCCTATTCATCAAATTAATGAATTTCAAAGGAATTGGTTTTCTAGGAAGTATGGCAGAGACAGCAATTTTGGCAGCAGGAAAAACTCTTTTTCACCTGTCCCAGAAGGTGACCAGAGTCCTGCTGTAGCGTGTCTACAGAGTAGTGTCTGTGAAGATCGTTTCCCCCCCACATGCAATGCCACCAGAGAGAGAGAGAGAGAGAGTGAGAGACAGCACGCATGCACGTACGCAAGTGCGCACGCGCGCGCGCGCGCGCACACACACACACACACACACACACACACACACACACACACACACACACACACACGGTGTTCTGCCTACCAATGACAATGATGAGGGTCATCTTGATGGTGCGGATCTTGGCCTGGGGGATAATGCTACGCCCCGTCCTCTGTCCCTCCATGCCCGACGACCACTGCCTGTCTGTTCCAGGCCCATGGGTGCCTGCACACACACACACACACACACACACACACACACACACACACACACACACATACATACATACACAAGCGCGCACGCATACACACAAGACACACACACACACAATGTTTTTGCTATCTAAAAAATGGATGGTAATATTTCAGAACAACAATATATATATGCAAATTCCACTATATTGATCTACGAGGGTCTACATGAACACTGAAAGAAAATTATATCTTAAGATTCGTGTCAATGAAATACGGTGTTGTTAACAGAACCATCTGTTGAAGATGCCTGAGAATCAACTCGCGTCGTCAGGGAGAGTCTCCTCAGCAGTTCACCGCTGGTAGTGACTGTGACGTCTTAATGGAGTGACGTCATGATGGAATGCCCTGTGCGGCCCTGCGCCCTGTGTGAATCCATCGCAGGCTTCCATGGCTGGTGCAGGATTGCTCCCAGCTGGTTTGTTCGGCAGTTGAGGACAGCGCTTTATCAGGTCCCACCCGCATCTTCGGGTGTATGTTATCCTTGCTGCAGTCGAAGGTGTCAAAGGTAGATCAAACGTCGGGGTCACCGACAACGGCAAGTTCATGGGGACTGTCGTTGGACGGGCGTGGTGGCTCCGATCCGCGACAAATTAATTATTGGCGTTCGTAGGAGGTTTAATTGGTGACGTCCCGCGTACAGAACAGGCACCACTTAACACCACCGAAGTGACTCGGCAGCAGTGCAGTGTCTCCTCCGGTGGGTTGCCTCTTGACGGCTTGACACTTGACTGCTCCCTATTGATTGCCGGTGCCGGGGCTGCGGTGAAAAGGGCCGGGCTGTGGCTGTAGACAGGCAGCCGAAATGAGCGGCGTGGGTGCTTTCCACTGAGGTGGGGCAGAAGATGGGATAGAAAAAACATGCAAACAACAAACAGAAAGGTCAACACACTTGTAATGCTGCAGCACTGTCAACACCACGGGGTGAACATCACAATCGCGGACTCCCTGAGGACAGCAAAGTGCCGAGCATGCAAATGGATAAAGAGCGATTCAAAGAAATAATGAAGTAATGAATAACCAAAATCAAAGAAAATTCTCTGACCTGCGCTAAAGGACCCAAAACGAATGAAGGAGAAGTTACTTGGAAAAAACAAAAAGAAGACAAAGACGACAGCACCTACTGGGTACACACAGTTTTTTCAAAGTGCAATGCTTTAAGACTGTAAGCAATTATGAACATAAAATGTAGAGATGGGAGCCGCCAAATAACGCAACACACCAAAGTAAGCTCACAAGCTATTGTTCTTTTTTCCAGACAGATATGGAAAAACAAAACAAGACGAATATAAACGGGGCGGAAGAATTACTCAATCTTCATCGAACTGAACTTTTTCGACTACAATCTTTGTACGGATGTTCATAGAACTATCATGTAAAACATAACTAGATTCACAAACTTTAAAAAAAATGCATTTGTTTTTCAAATGTAAACGATTTTATTATGTTAAGAAAAAGGAAAGAAAGAAAATCGGAATAGTCTCGATAAACAAAGACTGCAGTATTTCACAGTGCGTTCATAGCTACACATCAAATTTCAACAATCAACTTCAAGATTCTAAGTTAACCTATTGATAACTCAGTAACAGAAGTAAGTCTAGTTTTTAAATAAAAATATGCCAGGCTGGTAATATCTAATTTTTTTTTTTAATTTGTTTGTCCAGTGCGCTTTCGAGCCACTGCTCTTCTCAGGCCGCATGACAACAAGTGCAATAGAAACAATGACGTCCATTGGTGACATTATCTGTGACATCATCATCTCTCTCTCTCTCTCTCTCTCTCTCGCTCTCTGCACAACTCTCCATCATCCTCCGTTTCTCTGTTCAGTCCCACACATTGAGCCCTTGTGGATAGTTCGTCTTGAGCTTGTATCTCCAGACCTCTCCCTCTCTCTCTTCGTTTATTGATGTCGGACTTTTCATGAGTTCGATGACTGTGCAGCGGAGGTCGGTCAACTGGTGACCAGGGCCATTGAAGTGTTTGGCAACCAAAGTGTCCTTCTTGTGCCTGATGTCGTACCTGTGGGGGTATAGAAGCGCTCCGCCAGGGTGTTGCCGGTCTCCCCCCAACATACTGCACATCATGACACGCTGCACAGTCAATCAAGTACACCAGATTGTTGGAAGTGCAGCAGACCACATCTCTGATGTTAAAAGATTGACCCGTCCTGACGCTGGTGAAGTTAGGTGATTCCTGCAGATGTTCTTTGCAGATGATACACCGTCGTTTGTCACATTTGTGGCAACCTGTTGCATCTTCATGTGCATCTTCACCTCGATCGCCAATACCAGTCTGAGGTACATCAGGGGGCAAGCATGAAGGCATCAGCAGTTTGCGGAGGTTGGTACAGTTTTTTTTTCCCCACGATTGGAGGAAATGGAACAGCCGTGGTCATCCTCTGCTTGTATGGAGGACCTTCATGTATGTCTTGAGCCACTGGCCAAGTGGAGGATTCGAAGGGTTATGGGTGATGATGAACGGCACTCTCTCTGCATTGTTCTTTCTGCTCACATAGTTGAGAGCGTCACTCCTAGAGATAACTTTCACCTTCTCAATGGATGCCTCCACAAGCGTTGCTGGATAGCCCCTCTTGATCAATCTTTGCTGTAATTCTTTGCTTCTCTGCTGGAACTTGCTGTCCTCAGAACAAATGCGACGTATACGTAGGCACTGTCCGTATGGTATCCCCCTCATGCAGTGTCGTGGGTGACATGAGTTGAACGGCAAGTACATGTGCGCAGGTTGCGTGCAGGTGGGTGGTGATCTGACCGTTTTCGATGCTGATGCTGACATCCAGGTAAGGATAGCCACTGTTCCATAATTGGCGGTGAACTTGATCGTTGTGTCTACCCTTCCCCTACGCAATCCCTTTCTCCACGGTGATCGGGCCTGGGACCAATTGCAAAACTTTATGCCATCAACAGGTAACGTATTGAACAACTAGTGATGACGGACGGACGGGCGGACGCGCGGTGGCGGCGGCGCGGCGGGGTGGTGGTGTGTGTGTGTGGAGGAGAGAGATGGAGGTTGGAAGAGGGAGTAAGGGAGTAACCAGAGAGGGAACAGGGAGTAGTAGGTGGGGACGGGGAGGACTGGGAATGGGCACTGGCCAAGAGTAGAGGAATGGCGGGGGTCGGGGTGGGGAAAGTAGGCGGGAGGCGCAGGGAGTGAGAAAGGGGAGAGTTTGTTAAAACAAAATGCCCCTGAACTCTCATCCCAGACGGTGAAAATGTCTCGGGCAATGTCTGCTTCTCGCGTGTCCATTAGCCGGCCCCGGGATCCCGGAGGAGGAGGGTCTGGAACCTCATTGTCTTCCATCGACCCTGCTCCTGGCTGCCAATAAGCTGTGTAACGCGCCAATACCTCGGCTACAGTCACCACTTATCTCCCTGGTTGACATTTTAACGTAGGTAATTAAAATGAAGAAAAAGAAATGAAGCGCTACTCTCCCCCCCCCCCCCCCCCCCCCCCCCCCCCCCCCCCTCGACTCGCCACGGCGGATGATTATTGTATCTCACACAGACACACACGCAACATCTGTATCTATCTATAGTGTGTGTGTGTGTGTGTGTGTGTGTGTGTGTGTGTGTGTGTGTGTGTGTGTGTGTGTGTGTGTGCGTGTGTGTGTGTGTGTTTGCGTGCGTGCGTGCGTGCGTCAGCCAGAAGGGGAGAGACACTGACACTGACATTTTTTTTATTGTCCGTTTAGCAGTTAAGCCTTTTAGACAAGGGAGTCGGCAATGCATTCACCGATACAAAAGCAGAGATTTCATGCGTTCACGTACTCACACACACACACACACACACACACACACACACACACACACACACACACACACACGTCCTCACCTTCCCTCCGCCCCACCCCGCTACCTTTCTACTATTGTCCCTAACATCCATACCGCCATAATCACACACACTTGACCACTAACCCTTCCCTCTCCCTCCTCCTATTCCGCCAGCCCACACACCTTCCCCT
This sequence comes from Conus betulinus, assembly GCA_016801955.1. Classification (NCBI taxonomy): domain Eukaryota; kingdom Metazoa; phylum Mollusca; class Gastropoda; order Neogastropoda; family Conidae; genus Conus; species Conus betulinus. The sequence goes on along the minus strand of JADBJO010002824.1, from coordinate 109,691 downwards.
GGCCCCCGCCCTCCCCAGAACATCCGCACATTGGATCATCCTTATGTTAACCGGTATTTTGCTGAATTATCTTTTTTTTCTCGCACACATGGCTTCAGCCATGTATTTAGCCACTTCTTTAACAACACGTTCATCGTTATTAGATAACACTGAAGCAACGCTAGCTTTATTTGGTGGAATGAACGAGTATTCAGCACACTGCAGCTTTTACGTTTGTCAGCATTCGTAGCACAATGAAACAAAAAATGTTCTTCGTTTTCTAATTCATTTCCGCAAGATGGGCAAATGGTGTCAATCGAATATTCAGAACTTAAGAACCATTGCTTACAGTTTTTCAGATCACTAACCCTTAACCTAAATCTGGCCAAACTGATTCTGTGCCATTTATTTGTAACTAACGTTAGATACTTTTCTGCCTGAAAAATGTTTTTGAAGGAACAGAAATATCTATATCTATCGTTATTATCTATTTCAGCATGCCAATTTTGTTTGAAACAGGAAATCAGTCTGTCTTTGAATTCTGTTATAAAACCATATTCGGAACAAACTCCCTGGTTCAGCCAAACAATACCAAAGCCATTTTCAGTCAGAGTCTTTTGTACTTCTGACACCCAATTAAAATGACCAGATTCGTGCTGTAACAGAAGCATTTCGTAGGCTTGCCTTCATATTCTCGGCATGGGAAGTCTGACTAGTTTTAACCAGTATTTGATGCATTTTACAGTAGTTAACTCGTACAGAATACCTCCCAGTTTCACCATATATCAGTTTATTTGATGTATGTAGTAGGATACATTCAGATATCTTTTTGTGGCAAACATGTGGACATTTTCAATTTGTTTACTGTCTTGTTCTAATCCCCAGACTTCAGCTGCGTATGTTAGGATAGGCTGAATTTGCGTATAGAAAAGCTTCCAAAATAAATGTATATCAATAGTGTTTAGTCTTCTTAATGATTTCATGATTTCAATCACTCCTTTTTAGCCTTTCTACAAACATCACACACAGCATTGCTAACACTCAACTATGTGGTAAAAGCCATCCCTAAGTATTTGTATGACTTAGTTATCTTTACTTCTTCATTTCCATAAAACCATCTTCTCTGTCACTTAAGTAGCCACCTTTTCTGAAAACCATTACATTTGTTTTGTCAAGATTGACTGTAAACTTGAATCGATCTGCCCCTTCTTTAAGACTATTTATTTGATTCTGTAGCCCAATAACAGAGTCAGATAACAAAATAATCATCTGCAAACAACAGTAAGAATATTTCAGCTGCACCAGGAATAAGCTGAATACCATGAATTCCATTGCTTGACAAATCAACAGCCAATTCGTTTATGAAAAAGGAAAATAAGAGCGGGCTAAATAGACATTCTTGTTTGATCCCACTTCGGCATTCAAAGTAATCAGAACAACATTTACCTCGTACACATTCTAATACAGAATCATTAACACTTTGTATAGCTTGATAAAGTTTTCATTTCACACCACATTTTCTCAAAACTGCCCATAAAATATTTCCATTCACAGAATCGAACGCCTTTCTGAAGTCCACAAAGGCAACATACAGTTTAGACTTTTTTTATAAGAAACTTTTGTACTAACGCATATAGGGTGAAAATATGATCTACGGTACTATAATCTGGTCTGAAGCCTGCTTGCTCTTCTATTATTTTTACCTCTTTCTCTACCCACTTTGAAAGTCCTCTGTTTAAAATATGTGTATACACCTTACTGACAACACTCGATAGGGCAATGCCACGACAGTTATCTGGTAGGTCTGGATTTCCCTTTTATATATTGGGAACTATAGATTTCGACCAATCATCTGGGAAAACACCAAGGTCAAACAATTTATTGAAATAAATAACTAAAAAATCAATAATTTTTTTAACTGGCATGCTTCAGCATCTCACTAATAATTTTGTCCGGACCAGAACTTTTTCGGCCTTGAGATTACCAATGCTGGCTTGAACCTCATGCCTGGAAATTGGTTCATTGAACAAAACATCCGAGTCATCTGTTGCTTCTCCCACATGGCTAAACTCGATATTTTCCTCTGGAGTAGACGATACATCCACATCATTAAAGACATTGTAAAAATGGTTATGCCACTGTTGAGTGGTAATAGAGTTGTATATGGCTGACTTTCTATTGACTGATTGAATAGTTTGCCAAGACGCCTTTGGATCACTAATTAATTAAGTTTGGTTAATCTTCTTTGGTCAAATTCATCGGGTTTTTTCTCTGTTTAACAAATATTTTGTATTCTTTTCTTTCTTTTCCGTACTCTTCTCTTTTTTTTTTTCTGCACGTGATTCCTTTGAAGCTCGTTTAAATTTCCGTAGTGACCCCTTAACTGCCTTCTTTTTTTCGATCACATTCCTTGTCAAACCAGTCGTTTTTCTTATTTCCTTTTTTTTTTTTTTCATCATGCAAGAAGCAGCGCTGCAAAGTGATTTAACGAAAAGTTCAATGGAAATATTGACATCTGTATCTAGAGCTTGGTAAGCATTCTGTAGGCTTTCATCGAAAATCGTGAGAACTTAATTCCTCTTCAAAAACACTAAGCAAATCGTCTGACCATACAAACCTATCTTCCACACCTTGTTCAGCTTCAGCTGGCTTTTCCACATCCTGTCCTACATTTGTCCACTGAAGTTTAACTGGCAAATGCCAGGAGTTAATACGGTCTCCGACATTCAGCTTACAATGTTGCGTAGAAAACATACCCTTAGACATAATGACATAATCGATCACACTAGAGCCGTGAGGACAAACATACGTAAAATCCCCAGCAGACTCACATTCACCACAACCATTAACTATGACATAGTTGATCATGAAACATATTCAACAAAGATTTACCGAAACTATTTATAACATCATCTTTTGAAAATCTATGCAAAACATCATCAGTCACACAGAAGGGGGGGGGGAGAGGGGAGAGGGAGAGAGAGAGAGAGAGAGAGAGAGAGAGAGAGAGAGAGAGAGAGAGAGAGAGAATGCGTGCACCACAAACCTAATGGCAAAAATCGACAGACTACGCAATGATAACCTCTCGCCGCCCTCTACGCCTTCTTTTGACCACCCCCCCTTCCCCCCTCTCTCTCCCATCCATTCCTTTCCGACCACCCTCTTCTGCTCCAAGCCCTTTCCATTGGAGTGGTTTTTTTTTTTCTTTTTTTTTTTTTTTTTTTTTTTTCTTTTTTTTTTTTTTTAACAGCGAATTAGTGAACATCAACCGGTTTGCGTACGATCCTCTCAAATTCTTTATGTTAATCACGTCAAGCTTTCCCCCTTTTCCCCGAATATGCTCTGTGTGTGTGTGTGTGTGTGTGTGTGTGTGTGTGTGTGTGTGTGTGTGTGTGCGCGCGCGCGCGTTTTAACCAGCTTCTCTGTATTCCAGCCTTCCGCTCATGCTCGTTTCAAGGCCGTCACCGTTTTAAAACGAAGACAGTGAAATCTCCCCATAAATTGCTATATCACTGAATAGTTCATACGCACTGGCATGCACAAATATATGGAAGAACGGGTCCGGATGGCTAAGCTAAAAAAAAAAAAAAAAAAAAACAAAAACAACACACACAAAAAAACGTAAAACAAACACAGAAAAAAAAAAAGAAACAGGATCATCAGTCTAAACAGGACTTAACATGATGAAGGCGTGAATTGTACTTGTTTTGGCTGAAGTTTGTGCTGCGTCGAAGCCAATACACACGTTTATGACCTGCATGACATTTGTACATAATTGCATGAAAGAACTGTCAGGAAATTAAAAACAAGACTTGTTCACGCGCGATCGCCTGTTTAGGGCATGGCCGCGAAGACGATGTTTCAACAGACCTGAACACAGTACATTAAGCTGGTCTTGGCACATTGTCTTCCATGAGGGGTGACTGCAGGCGGTGATTGGAACATGATCAAAAAAGAATTACTGGACCAGATTTTCATTTAACAAAGTTAACTTGAGCAGATCTCTAAACAATCGATTTTTATTTAACAGTGAACCTGTGCAGTTCTCTGAACAACTGGACAGTCCTCGCGTTAAGGGACCCCTGTTCGAACGGTTTAGCCTACCAGTCAGCTCCTCTTTGAAAAAACAGCCTCTTTCCTTCTGACATTAAGACCAAAATTACCCGCCAACTCCTGTGTTTTATGATATTTACCCGAGTTTTGTTTTTAATTATGATTAAATCCACAATTTATTTTGCCGGAACACACATGACGTACGACACATGTTTGAATAAGGAACGAATTGGGGCGCCAAAAGTCCAGATTCGCACAAAAAAAGAAAGGTTTTAAACACAATTTAGCCAGGTAAAGTCGATTTACTTACTGCTTCTCCCGAAGAACGCAAATGTCCAAAACAAACGCACACGTAGTTTGTCAAGCATATTTCCTCGAGCTGAACTCCATTCTTTTCCCATTTGAGATTTCGGCTTGAACATTTTTGTAGTCACACGAGTAATGCACTTTCTCTCCCGTCGGCGCACGCCACGTTCGGTTTCTGTGTCCTTTCCGGGATGGCGTTCGAACAGGATATGCTCACGACTTGCGCGGTAGCTAAACGAGATTCACGATTTGCACGGGATTTCTAGGCTGTCGTGCTGGCCCAACTGGTGGTGACACATACGCTTTTGCTCCAAGACTTTGCACATATCCGAGGTCACGCCACCTTGGTGTTA
>JADBJO010002824.1:85000-102500 GCA_016801955.1 Conus betulinus | reverse complement strand
GAAAAAGAAATGGAAGATGAAAGGAAGGGATGAACACGAGGGCTTTTGTGTGAGGTACAAGTGTGTGTGTGCCCGACAGATCGCACGCGTGCGCGTTCGCGTGCACACACACACACACACACACACACACACACACACACACACACACACACACACACACGCACGCACGCACGCACGCACGCACGCACGCACGCACGCGCGCGCGCACGCACACACACACACACACACACACACACACACACACACACACACACACACGTGTGCGCTGCGCTCTCTCTCTCTCTCTCTCTCTCTCTCTCTCTCTCTCTCTCTCTCTCTCTCTCTCTCTCTCTCTCTCTGCACACACACAGAAACTCACTCACTCACACACACACACACACACACACACACACACACACACACACACACACACACACACACACACACACACACACACAGGCACACACACATACACGTGCTGTGAGCCACGGTAGAAAACTTAGAAGGCAAGTAAACAATACCAGACATGCTCATATAGTAACTAACGGGTAGAGTTTGTTTTGATTCCCCCCTCCCCTCCCCTCTCCGCCTCTTTGTTTTTAAACAGTCCCTAGACAGTTTACACAATTCGGCAGTTTAGTTTGCCCAACAACAAATAAACACACAGAGCTGAAAAACATGGTATAAATTACCTTCTTCCTGAGTAAAGCGACTGTGTAACATTCTCTTCATCTTCAACGCGAAAGAGATAATACTGTCAGTAATGGTTTTTAGTCAGAAAGGATAAATCTTTTCGAAGTTTGCACCGCCGTTCCGTCCTCCCCAAAGACCATGAATAGTAACATCTACTGATGGAAGTGAATTTTCACTTTCAGGCGGTGACAGAAATGGGGCAGATTTTGCATTCAAGCCAAAGAGGAACAGTAACTGTAAATTTAGACTCACCGCAAGACTCCAGAGCTTCGTTATCGAGTTTAAGGGAGCGAAATTTGCGAGTCAAACAGATCACAAATAGACACCACCCCCCCCCCCCCCCCCCCCCCCCCTACCCTGTCCCCCCCCCCCCCACATTATCTCCTCGCCTTGTTGTCAGAAAATTCAATTTCCAGTTTGGAAACTGAAACGCTGTGATAGGGTGAGAAGGAGATGAGGGTGAATTCAATTTCCGGACTAAGGCTCAGGTCTAGACGCTGGGCCGGGTGTGCCTTCACGCACGCGTGCCTGGTTTCTCTCAAAACACACACACACACACACACACACACACACACACACACACACACACACACCGTATTATGTTATTTATTTTTTTAGCCTTTTTCGTTCCGCCTTCAAAAAAATAAACAGAGGAACGTACGGATGCACAGGTACAGAGACTCTGGTTCCTGATATATCAGTTCTCTCTTTCTGTTATTTATATATTTGCCTTTTTGTCTGCATTGTTTGTATGCTTGTTTGTTTCGTGGTTGTTTTGCCAGTCAGATATTGTTGAATCGATCAGCAAAATAAACATAAACATGGGAAGGAACTCAGCCATCAAACCTCGGCCAGTTCAAATTATTATCAAAAATTGCTTCCCCTGACGGATGGCTTTTGTATGGCCTGCTACTTTGTACGTGTTCTTGTAGTTTTGTTTATCAGTTAACTTGTTCATTTCAATAAGCCAGCTAAACTTACTAATCGCCTGAACTAAAGTAACTCAGCAATGTCCGTTTGAACGAAGGCGGCGTTACTACTTGCAGACTCACATAGGTTACAGAAAATTTGGCCTTGGGAGTTTCAAATGATAACTGAATTAGACCATCCGAATCAACCGATGACTGAGTGAGTGAGTGAACAACCAGCTGACTGAGCGACTGATTAACTGACTAGAGAACTGACTGATTGGCTGATTGAATGACTGACTTCTTCATTACGTGACTGAACGCCAAATCACCCATTTAGTTAATACTTACTATATCTTTCATGCGTTGTGTTCAGAAAACACAAACTGGTTTAATAACCAAATACGATCAATGACTGACTGGCTGACTGACTGAACGAATCACTCACTCACTCATCGCCCACGCGCCTAAACATTTATTAGGACCAGTGTTCAAATAATACATTGCTTAAAAGAGGGTATGTTTGCAGTATGAGGTATTTGCTGAACAGTCGGAAACTGTCTTTTTTTTATCAGACAGTCAGGCAAACTACTGGACCACAACGTCCTCACTATTTCACGACAGGCGAAAAGATTGAATGGTTCGGACGTGTTTCAACCACAGTCAGCCTGATTGAGAAAAAAAAAAAAAAAAAAAAAAAAATCCAGTCTCGCAGGGCACAGTGCCAAACGGGTGAAGAAGAGGTGCCAGACAGGAGAAGAGGCAAGGGAGACAATATCAGGGAACAGACAGGCCTGTCCCTCCCGAGCTCTCAGACGACAGAACAGAACCGCGACAGACGGAAGGATAATTGTCAGAGACCTATCACTGGTACTTCAGCCATCCTTACTCGGCGGGATAGATAGACGAGGAGATGAAAGACGCAGCTCTTCACGAACGTTTGTGTTAATGTTTCGTAATCCACGCACTGAGCGAGTCAAACGCTCCCACATGTTGGTGGGTGGGCTTTTTTTCTTTTTTTTTATTGCAGTCTCATTTAAGCATACAGTGAAAACGTCTTCTTCATCCCATCCTCTTAGAGAGACTTAAAGGCACAACTATGCCTGCCAACAGTATGTAAGAAAGAAGGTAGATGGGAATAGATGTGGGTTAGTTCTTACCTATGGTTGGTTCATACAAGACTGTTCATTTGTTTGCCTATGGCCGTTTCATACAGGATTTAATGTTAGTGTGTGTGTGTGTGTGTGTGTGTGGTGTGTGTGTGTGTGTGTGTGTGTGTGTGTGTGTGTGTTGTTTGTTTGTTTTTGCCCAGTTCCACCTGTTTTCTGTTTGTTTGTTTGTTTCGTTTGTTGATAGTTGCCCAGTTTCCACCTGTTTTCTGTCCTCAGGGGGGCCTTGCTTCCACATGGAGATAGTGCCTGCCAGAGAGAGAGAGAGAGTTAGAGGTCAAGGTTTGATAAAATGGCATAAAACTATATATGATAGTGATTGAACAAGATGAAAAAGCTTCATACAAAACTAGAAAGCAAATCAAAACGAAAACAACATCTCTCTCTCTCTCTCTCTCTCTCTCTCTCTCTCTCTCTCTCTCTCTCTCTCTCTCTGTCACGTACTAACACACTACACGCACGCACGCACACACACACACACACACACACGCGCGCGCGCGCGCGCGCCCGCAGCGCGTGAGAGAGAGAGAGAGAGAGAGAGAGAGAGAGGGAGAGAGAGAGAGAGAGAACTTCGGGTGTCAACATCGGGATTCGTGCAAGAAATCAGTAAACTTCAGTTTAAACAAACTAGAGTCTTTCACGTAACATGAAATATCAATGATTATTTTTTTTTTGATACCTCTACGGAATATTTTATCTTATTTCTCCAAGCTGCTGAGAGAGAGAGAGAGAGAGAGAGAGAGAGAGAGAGAGAGAGAGAGAGAGAGAGGAGCAGAACTTGTGAATTTCAGACATACAAAGAGAATGAATACAAAGTAGTTATACATATGCATATTACAGTGACATACAAAGTATATATATATTTACAGACAAATTGACAGACAAAATGACAGACAGACAAAATTCCATCCCCATGAACAAAAAAAATCCAGAAATTTTCCTAAAGGGTTTCAGGAGCACGCAGACCACTGCGTGGTCGAACGGATCCAGGATCGGCCAAGAGATCCTGATCCGCAATAAATGGAAGGAAGAAAAATTGTTCACTAATAGTGTGTTGTTAAAAATGGTCGGACACTGGGCTTTTATTTCTTAACATATCCAGATCATTCCTTTCAATGGGCAATTCTATTCTCGAGTGAAATAGAATAACTGTCAGCAGGGGGAAGTAACAATCGGTAGAGGCAGAAATAGTTTAAATTCCTTCCGTGTCCCCTCCCGCCCTTCCCCCCCGCCTTTGTTTAATAGGGTAATTATTGAAACTAAGGAAATAGGTTATCAATGTTTTCATCATTAAAAAATGATAGTAATCCATGATGATATATATGTTCAAGGACAGTCTTCATTTGTAAACATTTTTTTTATCTCCCTTATCTCCTGTACCACTTCGATGGCACTCCTTTGGCCACCCCACCCCGCACCCACTAATTGTCCACACACTCTGGTCCGTTCTGCCAAAGCACGGCACAAGTACCAACAAGGAGCGGTCAAAAGCATGTTGTCACAAGGCACCAAACTACAAGAAACAACACACCCACTGGCGCCTGCACGGAATTAACACACGCAGGACACCATCTACCAACCCCCACCTCCCACCTCCTCCCTCCGCCCCCCCCCCCCCCCACCCCCCACCCCACACACACACACACACAAACACACACACATCCAACGACAATAACTGCTTGGTCAGGAGGGCGCCAACACGTTAAACGACAGTCCCATGATCTCTCCGACTCCGGTGATCCTAACTAACACGCACCCATCAATGACAGGGACATGGAGAGGAACCCGATACTGAGATCACCATGAGAACAGCATGAAGGACCACAGATTTTGACACTTTTTTTTTTTTTCATATGCAGATCAATGAGGAGAAGGAGGATGAAGACGACGCTAAGTAGTTCCATTCTGGCCCGAGAGATAGAAACAGACACCCACAGAGCTAGTTAAAAAAAAAAAAATGAATAACACACGTTAAATGGATACGTGAATAAGTGGATAAGACTCGACTGTGTGGTTTCTGTCTTCTCAGTAGAGTCCAGGGTTTACTCAACTAAGGGTTAAAAGCCAGTTGGGGACAGGTCAATCTCACAAATGCTCTGACGGGAATCGAACCCATGACCTTACAGCTGGGAATCCGCGACGCTAACCACTGCGCTACGGCGGCTAGATCACTTGCAAACAGTAAATTATGCTGATCGTGTTCAGAGGAGAACTGCTCTTAATTTTGTCGAACGGATCCCACATTCACTCTTTAATTTGGATCCGCAGCAGAGATCCACACGAACAGTTTAACGCTTTCGCACTTAGGCCACATCTCGTTTTTCCGAGCAACTTTTGATTAAAAAAAAAAATCGGATCAGGCAACAGGCAAACACTCAATTAAATCAACAAAGAAATAAACGGACGTGGGAGTAAACATAACCCTTGGGCAAACGGGAATGAACATGTCAGAATGCAAAAAAAGCCAAAACGCCAAAACGTGCGAAATACCATCAAGTCGGCCCAGGTCTAGTTCATACTGAGATTCACTGATTGAGTAGAACAGGAAATCGAAGTCATTTTCGGTGCTGAATTGCTTGGGATTGATCTTCCGCGTTGTTAGTTTCTTTATTTTATTTCTTTTTTTTTAATCTTTGCTTCTGATGTTACTTGCGCAAACAGTTTTGATGTCCCTCTTAACACCCCCCACCTCTCTGTCTCTCTCTCTCCTGCTCTCTCTCGCGCGTTCTCTCTCTTTCTCTTCTCTCTCTCTCTCTCTCTGAGTAGCTTCCCTTGCTAACAGCCGGGCAAGGCGCCATTTTTCAGTACTATCAAAGAGATTTCCAGTTCACTGTAAGATATTATCCAGCTTGCCTGTTGTGGGACTCCCTTCAACCGTAGAACTCATGCTGAACACGGCACTTTAAGAAATGACGATGTCGTCTTTCAGTCTTATCGGCAGAGGTTGTAATCAAACCGCCATCATGCTCCGACTGGCAACGATCGGTCTGCTCTCTGTCACTCCGGCTTCAGATCACACTGTGCAGTGCACCGTCGTAACAGTCCGTCTCAGGTCAACAGAGGCAGAGGAAGAGCTGAGGTACACACAATAAATGAAACAGGAGAAAAAAAAGATTTTTTTCATCTCCTTCTGGCCCACGTCAGTTTTTTTTGCATCTCCTGACATGTCGACATTGCATGAGGCGTTCAGGCAACACACGGCACGGAATCGCTCTGAGACACACAGAAACCTGTTGCCCTGGTGTTGGGCTCTGAGACAAGAAAACTTAAAGCAAGACTGAAAACTACAGTATAAGGGTGTATTTGTAAAGCTGGAAATAAAAACTGGGCGAATCGCGTAACCAGCCTGGCATATGTGTTAGTGAATATCAGTAACAGCGACAGAAAACAAGCAATCGAAAGACAGTTTAAACCTCCCAGTTTCTGCGTCAGCTTTTCTCTGTGTAAACTTCACTTCATTTGATACAAACAAGACTAGCGTCTCTACAGATCAGAAGAGAAATAATCTTTCATCATATAACGCCCTACGTTTATTTCGTGCAGCACAACCAACGTGTTCTGATCATACCTCAAACAATATCTGAACCGCGAATGGGTGTTCGCGTGAAACGTTACACCTGATTTTGTTTCTAGTTACGAAAAGGGATCACTGCAGCAGTATGTATGAGGGCAAAGGACTGGACGAAACGTAATTAAGGGTGAGAGTGGGGGGGGGATTATGGTGTATACATTACGGGCGGACAAAAATTGGCGAATGCCTTAACCTACTCAAGACCACGGGGCACTGAACAGGCCTTTAGAGTCTGTTGAAGATTTCGTCGTAGGAGGAAAGTTTTTTCCTTTATTTTATTTTTTTAAAGCTTCACTTAACAATTATCCTTTGCCAGGAATTCGCTTTAAATTACCGAGACAAAATCTGATTTTGTCTGTTCAGCCCAGTTCGGGTTTCCATTATACATAACACTATTGGGCTCGGGGACCAGTCCACGAGTGAACAGGAGAGCTATCTTATAAGAGACTGATGAGGATAGTTCTGGAGAATGAATCATCCGAAAAAGCCATATTAGAAGAATCTAGAGTCCCAAAAGGCACAGATCAGCCCTTCACTTTTTCTACCACGTGAACAGGACGCCTGTTCGCGAATGACTGTCTGATCTAGAGGAAGAAAGCCACATTTTCCAGAACTCACGTGGCGCTTCAGACTTCAACACACCAGAAGTATGGGTGGGCTAGGAACTGGGGGCATGTGATTCAATGCACGGAAATGCCCCATCATGCCAACAAAGAACAAGTCCATCTACTTCTACAGACTTTATGGGAACATCCTGAAGCATGTCAAAACCAGAACCCCTGCCTTGGTATCATACGGTCATCAGACCTAAAGCGGTCGACTTCTATTGCCAACGTTAGCAAGAAAGCTAGTGCCACAGACGGTTTACTGAAGATGTAACCATGGTAACAGCACATAGGACGTCGTGGCCTAGCATACATCGCTCTGATCCGATGCATCCTGGAACACGGCTCCGTACTAAGAGACCTATACCTGAAGAAGAACGAGGATCAGTTGTTAACGAATTCATCAGCTGGCGGCTGGCTTCATCTAACGAAATCATGAGTGCAGACAGGCGAGCTGTGTAGACGACAAACTCCGACAGCGGAGACTTCCTCCTTTGAAAGACCACAAGGAACGAATGGGACTCGCTGTCTTCTGAACATAGTCCATGGTATGATTCCTACTCTACAAATGGGTAACTCGATGACACATGCATGTAAAACGTGCAGAAGAATTCGTCCTGCTTCCTTCGCCGATTATAAAACCTCTAACATTATCGTTTTTGCTGAGCCATCAACCCCTGTGGCTATGTTGCAGTTTTGCAGTAAAAAAAAAAAAAAAAAAAAAAAAAAAGAGCAGTCTTAAGGTGTCTTCTGTCCCTCAAGATTTCCGACTGGAAACAGATTGAACAGGTGATCATTCAAGCTCTACCTACCTCTGTATTTTCATCAGCGATTGGCAGACGATGATGATGATGATAATAATAATAATAATAGCAACAACAATATTAATAATAATAATAATAATAACAATAACAATGACGATGGTGATGATAATCATCATCATCATCATACCAATAATGATAGATATTTATGTAGCACTGCACCTCACACGCAGTGCAAGCTTTCAGCACTGTACAATGTCAAAGCACCTACGAAAATATATAAGATGATATAAAAAGATATAACAGATTTATCAAACTGTTATTTCGAAGAAGGAGAACACATAACCAAGGTATTCATAGCTACTATCATACTTCCCCATTAAATATGTGCATCGGGTAACAGGTGTACACACACACACACACACACACACACACACACACACACACACACACATGCGGGCGCGTGCAGGACTACCTATTGGTCTCTATATAGGTCCTACAAGTCGGCAAGCCTGCGTAACGCCTGTCTGTTTCCGTCAGTAACTTGGACAGGGTTGTCTTTCGTTGATTGCAAATGTCTTCGCCTTAACGAAGGCTTCAAATATGCTTTCTTTCACCCGTTTTTCTTTTCTTCTCTTTTCTTTTCTTTGCTTGCTTTCTTTCTTTCTTCTTTTCTTTTTTTTTTTTCTCTTTCTGTTCTTAAAAGTTTCGATGTACTTTTACGTTTTCACATGTTTTTTTTTGTTTTTGTTGTTTTTTTTTTTGTTTTTTTTTCCCTACTGCACTCTCTCGCCCACTCCAGCCCAAGCCAGCCGCTGCCCTCCCCGTTTTGCGCACATAGCTTGGTTGGTTCCGTTGACTCTGTGGATTATGATATAATAGAAAGCCTGAGAAATGCGTGGGTCGAAAACTCAATAGCTGCAGGGGTGAGAGGATGGGGTGAGGGTACATGTTCCGCAACACTCCTTCCCTCCCTCTTCCCCCCCCCCCCCCCCCCCCCCCACCCCAACACCCTCCTCTCTCTGTCTCAAGACTAAGTCTTTGATATTCTCTCTCTCTCTCTCTCTCTCTCTCTCTCTCTCTCTCTCTCTCTCTCCTCCCTATATATATCTATATATATATATATGTGTATGTGTGTGTGTGTGTGTCCTCTCCTGTCCTCCTGTCCTCCTCCTCCTCCTCCTCTCCTCCTCCTCCTCCTTCTTCTTCTTCTTTCCTTCTCATTTACAAGAACTTTGCACTAGCTGGAAATTTCAGCAAAGTAACTGCGGTTTCGAAACTTTTAAGCGCGTCAAATTCAGCGTTGAAAGCTCAGAAGTTTATTTTTCTTTCCACATAGAGTATCAATATCATTTTACACATGATACTTTGGTGAAGGAATGTATACGCAGATGAAGGGAAAGAAGCCACAAGATTTTAGGCAACCCCCCCCCCCCCCCCCCCCACCTTCGCGCCCTCTCCCCCCCCCCCCCCCCCCCCCCCCCCCCCCCCCCACCCTCTCACCCACATCCTCCAGTATTGTTCCTCAAAATGAAAATATGTAAAAGAACAGAAAGAAAAAAAAAAAAAAGAAAAGGAAAGAAAGAAAGAAAGAAAGAAAGAAAAAAAATCATAGAAAAACTCATCAGCGACATATTGTAGCCAGTGCGTTGAATGTGTACAGTCTCTCTCCCTGACGCCCCCTATCCAAACACACTATTCCTTTCCGCTAAGCAACTTTTCGGCCACTACACACCTTTTTTTTTTTTTTTTTTTACTTACTTTTTCTTTTTGAATTAGAAACAACACCAGCTTCCTTCCACGCGTCTCTTACAATTCTTACCCTGAATTATCTTGGTATGCTTTCACAATAAGATCGAGCATGAGAGTCATGTATATTTTTCATTATTATCAATATCATTATAAGTGTTATTCGTGATGCGTGAGTGCGTACGTGCGCGCGTGTGTAGTGCGTGTGTGTGTGTGTGTGTGTGTGTGTGTGTGTGTGTGTGTGTGTGTGTGTGTGTGCGCGCGCGCGCGCGCGCGCGCGCGCACACGCGTGTAATCTCGTACATGTGTACGTGTTATTTCGCTTTCGGCATATGTGGAGCTACTGTGTGCAGGAAAGGATTTAGCATGCGGGGTGCAGGGTTTGCGTCTTTCTGTTGAATGACTTGTTCGCGTCTTTCTGTTGAATGGCTTTTCGAAGGTCGAATAAAGTTGTAGATTTTTTTTTTTTTTTTTTTTTTTTTGTTGCTGTTCCAACCTCTGCGCCACCTCAGAGGCAGTGCACCCACTCCGCTCACTCCGACACCTCGTCCACAGCCACAGCCCGGTCGGCCCCGCCACAGCCCCGGCACCGGCAATCCGCAGGGAACAGTCAATGTCAAGTCGTCAAGAGGCAACCCACCGGAGGAGACACTGCACTGCTGCCGAGTCACTTCGGTGGTGTTTCAGTGGCGCCTGTTCTGATCTAACATACGCAGGACACCACCTACTAAGCCCCCTACTGACGACAATAATTGCTTAGTCGCGGAGCCGGCGTGAGTGAGCTCTCCCTCCGGAGGGCGACACCACGTCCGTCCAACGACAGCCCCCTATGGACTCGCCGATACCGGTGACCCCGACGGAACCAAACCAAGGCCACAGACGTGGAGAGGACATCGAAATTGAGGTCACCATGAGAGCAGGGCATGAAGGGCCACAGAAATTTGAGACTTTTTTTATATGCTGATCGATGACAATGAGGATGATTAAGATGATGCTACGGATTTCCATTTCGGTCTGAGACTACATGACAGGGCTGTACTCTACGCTTCCTTTCATAATATATCCCAGCGTAAACCAGGCCCGAGAGATACAGACACCTGTAGTGTTGGTCAAGATATTTGAGCAACACTTTCAGAAACGCATTCATTAAGTGGATGAAACTCGACTGTGTGGTCCCAGTCTTGCCAACTGAGTCCGCAGCAACTCAACTCTGGGTAGGAGCCGGTCGGGCAGAAAAAAACCACATGACTTCTGATGGGATCCGAACCCACGACCTCCCAGCCGGAGTCCGCGACGCAAACCACTTCGCCACGGCGGCTGTTTAGTCTTTTAGCCAGGGTACGACAACAACATTCTGATCAACTGCACTGGTCATGTGCGGAGTCGGAACGGAACAATTTTTGCTGATGGCTTGGCTTTTCTTCGGCTGTGATGTTTCTGTTGGAGAGGCCAGCCTTTCGAATCCCTTTTGCGCTGTGGGAGTGTTGAAATACGAATGCTGTCAGACGGCAGCGATGATCATTTGCATTCAATGGAACGGTGTTAAGTCTGCCGAGGAAAAAGCGTCAGTCAGACAATCCATCAATTGCGAAAACAGAGAACTTTCACTCCTCTCTTACCACCGGCTAGAAATGAAAGCTCGCACCGGAGGGAAAAAAAGGGCTGTGACTAAACAGATAAGTCAACAAAAAAATAAGTAAGCAAGGATACCATGCCTCCAAGACGGAATCGTTACGGGTCCGAGGGATATATTCAAGGTGTGTGTGTGTGTGTGTGTGTGTGTGTGTGTGTGTGTGTGTGTGTGCTCTCTCTCTCTCTCTCTCTCTCTCTCTCTCTCTCTCTCTCACACACACACACACACACACACACACACACACACACACACACACACACACACACACACATGAGAAATCTTACCAGATGCTGTGAATACTTTCTTCGTAAGTTGTAACGTTGCTACTGTAGATGAGGGGTATCGAGAAAGCTGTCATGCAATCATTCAGTGAAATCGGCAACAAGGGTTTTGAAACTGCTAAATAACGAATCAACACCGGGAGACGATGGATTAACTGAAAAAAATGTTTTTAAATGGTTCTGGTCTAAAATCCGAGATGCAGTGGCAAATTGCATTTGATAATACTTTTTAAAAAAATGACGTGTTTCATTCGCAGTCAAAAAGCATGAAAACTTTAAACATTAAGGTAAAGATCTGGCGTCAAAATATTAAAAATATCAAAGCATTTCTTGAAGATTAAAAGACCAATAACACGATTGAATGCAGGATGCACATTATTAACAAATAATAGCAGAAAGAATATCAAAAGTGATTAGCAAATTAACCAGTGGAAAAAAGGCAGGGTTATAAAAGATGAAGCGTAACTACGATTTTAAGATTGATGGATGATGATGTTGAGCATTTTTTCTTCAGTAAAATGCCAGGACTTGCAGTGATTGATAATGTAAAAAGCGCTTTTGATTCAGATTCCAAGGATTTATGTGACGAATGTCCTTATGAAATTATAGTTTGGAGGGACGTTATCTTCACTGATTTAGGTTTTGATTGGCAATATGATTCTTTGATTGAATCAGCAAAGACTATATAAAAAGTGTGTTAGACAGGGTTGTTGTTTCTCTCCACTGTCTTTTATTCTTGCTTTTTAATGAACTTTTAGTGATCACAGTGTACCTGTCCACGGATGTTTGAAAGGTGTTAAACTGAAAGGAAGATAATAAATATATCATTTCTTCGATAATTCTAAACTAAGGACATCACTGTTTTTGCGTCATAGGTGTGAAGTCAAAATATCATTAGGTATGTTTGTCGTTCTCTCACTCATGAAGCTGAAGAGGTCAGATTCACGTCTTATTGGCCCTTATGGACATAGTTTCCCATACCAAAGTCTGTAATTTTGGTTGTAGGGTGTCTGGTCCTTGGCAGGAGTTTTGGACCTAGTTCAAAACGGGGGCTGTCCAATGTGTTCTGGTTCTCATCATCACAGACTGGAGTCCAGGTCTTCTTTCTTCCTGCTGAACTGGTGTCCAGCACTTGGTTCTGGTTCCGTGTGAACTGGTGCCCACTCTGTGGTTTTGGTGGGTGATGGTAATCTTGGTCTCGACTTCCTCCAAAAGTCTGTCTTCAGAGCTGCTGAACGCCCTTCTTCATGCTCAGGTGGCGATGGTCCTGTGCCACGTGAGACTGCCTCAAAGAGGGAGCAGGACAGACGTGGCTGTTCTGCTGCGCGATTCTCGCTCCTAGATTCTCACTGACTACGGCGGAGATGGCAACTGTTCTGTCCAGTACCGAGAGGAGAGCCTACCATGCCCACCTCAGAACATGGTTTGCTAGGCCACGGGTATCACGGTCAGGCAGCATTCCATCGCAACTACATATCCATTAGCCGTTCCCCGGCGACACAGGATGGACCCATCGTCACCCTCACTGGCTGAATGGCTGGCTGTGCCAATCAACGTTGGCCTCTCACTACAACCGCCCTTCAAGACAGATCTGCCGCCTCTTTGAGCCTTTCCCCGGCACGCCTGCTGTGACACCGTGCAGTCAGTGAAGACGCGTATCGCATAGATCCGAACAAGAATTAGATACAAACAAAACGGAAGCAATGTTGAGTAGCTGGAGAGCAGAATACCAGAGAAAATGTTGTGAAATTACTTGGAAACAGGAAATTAGGTTGTCAGCAGTTATGTTTGATAGGTTTCTGTCATAAATTAAAGGAAATTTGGGCTACGAACTGATGTCATCAAAAGGATAGTATGCCCTTGGAAAAAACTACACACCCTACGTTAATGTGACACAGTATGTATCATACTACTTTTGTTTTCCCCATATTATTCACCTTTGTTTTTCCCACATTCGTATATGTCATCAGATTTTTTTTCCACCCCATACTATTTAAATGTCTTGGCGCATTATCATGCTTACTTTTGGGGAAAAAAAAAAACAAACAAAAAATTTGTCTGAAAAGATTAGAGGTAATGCGCTTAAAACGTACAGCTAAAGTGGGGCACAGATGACCAATGTCAAAATTATGCAGCAGCTTTCCCCACTGAATCGGGTGAACAAACTTCATTGTGCTGCTGAAAGCAATAAACAGGTTACATACAACCTGCTCAGTTTCCACACAGCTCGGAATAGATGTATGCAACATGTCTGAAAGTGAATGTAACATGGCGACAGTGTAAAACAGAGAATGTACAATCAGTATTAGTTCGGAGGGAAGCCTTTACATTCATGTATTTTACAACACAAAAAGAATAGTACAAAACGTATTGAGGTATGGTTTATCGAACAACAGAGAAATCATGCATTATTCTTTTTTAATTTGTTTTCAAGCGTCAAATGCAAAAGAGAATGGTGCATGTATACGGTTTAATGAGGGTCGGTAATACTGTACTATCTGGTCATCTTGGGAAAGATAAAATAACGAACTCCCCTTCGTTGCTGCTGTAATTCCCGTGCCGTCCCTATCCTATGATTCACAGACATTTACACACTGTTTATCCTTGAATATGAAATATTTACTTGCCTTTGTGATTATAACTGCTGACGTTCGTTTTTAAAGGCTGTTGAAGTTTTAAATGCCTAAATGACGTGAGGTTTTAATGCTTATCTGGAAACTTTAAAATTTTCTCAGTGGTTCCCAAACGTCACCCCTTCGTCTGCACCCTTAGTTCTGTGTGTGTTTTCAAGATGAAAAGGCTGAGCTTGTTTTGAAGAAAAGTTAATGTGAGTATGTGCCAATTTTCTACTGTGTTTTACTGCTGCTTTTGCACGCGTCAGCTCGAGTATACGGGTACGATTGGATTTCCCTTTTTTTTCAATCAGTCTTTCTTTGTTCGGCGTACATACATCTTATCTGCTTATGTGACAGGTGAAAAAAAATTGAAAGTAAATCAGTTTAAAGAGAAGAGCATGCGACTCCTTCAATATGAGGGCAAAAGTTATGCACCATGTTACCATCTACTATTCACGTGTCTCTTCTCCTTAGCTAAGATTTCTTTCTAACCTCTCTCTTTGGTTTTGAATCTGGGAAAGAACACCACAGAAAAGTTTACAACACGCCACTGGTGACCTTTCTACGTTTTGAAATCCATAAATAGAGTCTCCCGTTTGTCCTCTACACGCATTTATACACGCTTGCGCGACAGTTTGAGCTCCTTCCATCAGGCAGACGATTTTGTGTTCCCCAGATCTAAGCTGATGCGCACAAAAAGAGCTTTGTGTTCAAAACCATTGCGCTTTTAAACAAACACAGCGTGTAAGAAGAGGCGGTGGATCACCTGTGACACAAGCATGTGCGCGGGTGTGTATGTCTGTGAGCAAGCGGGAAAGTATAGATGATGGTGTGTGTGTGTGTGTGTGTGTGTGTGTGTGTGTGTGTGTGTGTGTGTTTGTTATGTGTGCATGTCCTGGAACAGTGAGGAATAGAAATGTCTGGAATATGTCTTATCTTAATTATTTTTAATGATAAATCACCTCTCTCTCTCTCTCTCTCTCTCTCTCTTTCTCTCTCTCTCTCTCTCTCTCTCTCTCTCTCCGATGAAAAAAAGCATGTGTTTGCTTATCTGTTACCCTTGGAAATAAAGATTGTCATCATCATCATCATCATCATCATCTCTCTCTCTCTCATACGTGCACACATGTATGTATATATAATTATGAGTGGCCGAGTGCATTCTTTATTTCCACTACCAAAAAGGAGAAAGACTGAAATTCCCATTTTGGTGAAACACGCATGTTTTATTGTTAGAAAGTAATTTTAATTTTCAGTGTCACGTTTGTAACTATAAATATGTATGTCTGAACTTTTAGGGCAGCGGTCACGAATGTAATTTCTCTTTTAACGAGAGATAATAAAGTTTTCTGAATCTGAATCTGAATCTGAATTTATTTAAAGTAATTTTGTTCAACAAAATTGTCTGGTGTCGGCTTTCAAGTGGAAACGCTGATCAAAGTTTGGTCTGAAAACGTTTATGAATGAAAGATTGTGTTCAGAGAAAGCAAAGCCACGCATAATCCAAAATAGCAACTGCCAATTTCAAACTTGGAAACTGTGGTGTCTGCCACCAGATTGTTAAACGTACGATCCAGATACAACCGACATACTTCCGCCTTGTGGAATGCTGACAGAGCAAGAGACTGCTTGACTAAGGATGAAAAGCGAAGATGTCCTGAAACATAAATCTGAAGATGTGAGCAATTTCGATGACGTGAGTCGGGATAGCATGCACACCACAAATGGCCGCTAATAAATGACCGGACAAGGAATGAATGGATAACGGTAAATGCGACTGAAAAATGGTTCTGTAGGAAAGGTGACAGGTTTCCCTCCTCCTTTTCCCCTCCTCTTTTGTTGTCTAACGCTCTGTGCCCAACAGAGGCATCATTCCTACGCCGCTCATGCAAGCCACCCCCCCCCCCCCCCCACACACACACACACACACACACACACACACACACACACACACACGTGGCGCCCATTTGTCAAGTGGCAGCCCCCGGACCTCCGTCCACGGAAGAAAAAAATCAATATCGAGTCGTCCATAGGTACCCACCAGAGAAGACACTGCACTGCTGCCGGGTCACTTGGTTGTAATCATTAGCGCCTGTTCTGGAATATTTGGCAGTGTTAATTCAGTGAAAATGGGTCGAGTAGCCGGAAAGAAAAACGTGTTTGAATATGAAAACGGACCAAGAGAGCACAGTCAAATACCAAGTTCTCTCGGAACAACTCCCCCCCCCCCCCCCTCCCCCGTTTTCACCAGACCTTTTGGGTTGGTCTGAAGATTGGTCTTTTTGGATTAGACGAGAGACATGAGGGGTAGTATGCAGCATACACTGAGCACTAACAAAGAGAATCCGCGGAGACAAAAAAAGAGGGGAGGGGTGGAGGGGAGGAGGGGGAAAGGGGAGCTGTCCCTGGCACAAGTTCTAAACCACCGAGATACGGAAGCACAGAAAAATGAAGAAAACATGTGGTACAGAGAAAGATAAAAAAAAAAAAAAAAAGCAATGGTTCTATACCATGACGACGCGTTCTTTTCAGAGACAGCAGCGAGAAATTCACAAACAGTAATCTAACGCAACGATAAGGTTATAGATACACTATACACTTCAGGGCACAGAATACACATAAACTCTCGCCTACTCACTCGATCTGTAACACTCCCCTCCTTCCTCCACCCACACCCTCAAGAAAAAGGACACACGCGCACACATGCAAAAGACAAACATCCTCAGGTGAAAAAAAAATAGAATGATGCGCCACTACAACCTGTGTTTTCTAGAACCCAGAAATTTACACGGAGTACTCCGCACAGACGATGAAGTTCTATACTACAATAGCCTACAACTATCTCTCTCTCTCTCTCTCTCTCTCTCTCTCTCTCTCTCTCTCTCTCTCTCTCTCTCTCACACACACACACACACACACACACATACACACACACACACACACACACACGTGGATCATAATGGAAACTTTTTTTTTCTCTCTCTCAAACAAGAGCTGAAACACTTTACATTTCCTTTAGAAGCACTTCCGCCTCGACTGCAGACTCCACTCTACTTCATCGACAGCCAAATGATATCCCTTTTCTCATCTCTTCTGTGCTTACTGCTTTCACTTTTCACTGGGACTGAAATCTCTCTCTCTCTTTCTCTCTCTCTCTCTGAGAGTGCGTGCATGCGTGCGTGTTCGCGCGTGCGTGTCTGCGCGCGCGCGCGCGCGTGTGTGTGTGTGTGTGAATAATGTGAAAAAAAAAATTGCGCTGATGACGTGTACAACTGTAACGGGTTAGATGGCCTATACTGCAATTGTCCAAAATCTCCCCCTTTTCTCTCTCCTTCGTATGCGCGTGTATTAGTTTTTTATTGTTGTAATTTGCATGTTTGAATATATTTATGAGGAAAGTCACCACGATTCAGGTCAAAGGCGGCATGTGTCCTACACGAGAAAACGACGGTCCTATAAAAGGTGGACTGAATCTTACCTTGAACACTACAACAAACAGAGCACAGATTTCAGTTTGCAAACAGGGCAAGATTAAT
>JADBJO010002824.1:67500-80000 GCA_016801955.1 Conus betulinus | reverse complement strand
GGATCAGAAGTTTTTTTCAGCGTGTCAGGTTCAAAGAGTTAAAGAATCAGAGGTTTTATTATTTATTTTTTTTTAATTATTTCTTTTTTTTCTCTTTCCACATGAGAAGTCGGTGTCATTTTTCGCCCGATACTTCGCATGGAGAAATGCATATCCAGATCAAGGGAAAGGATTCTGCAGATTTCAAACACACTCCCTTCACCTTCTCCACCCTCCCATCACCCTGCCCTCCTCCTCCTCCTCCTCTGGTCTAGTTTCTCCCCAACCCACAAATATGAAAGTCAAGAAAGAAAAAGGGAAGAAACAAAAGGACGGAAGAAAGAAATAAAGAAAAGAAAACAAAAGAAAAGAAGAAAAGAAAAGGAAAGGAAAAGAAAGAAAAGAAAAGAAGAAAAGAAAAGAAAAGAAAAAGAAAGGAAAACAATCATAGAAAAACTCCTCAGTAAAAACTGTCGAAAGTACTGGATATGCGCAGTATCTACCAACGCTCCATCTCCATAAACAGTATTCCCATTACGCTGAGCAACTCTTGAGCCACTGTAGATCTTTTTTTTCTTTTTAAACAGAAGCAGCCAGCGGCTTCCCTACAGCCGGAGTGATACAGACACGGAATACGATACGTACCCAATTATTTGTTGTGTGAAAAAAAAAAAAACGAAACGAGACTGCACGGCAATCTAGCTTGTACACTGTTCTGGTGTTGAGATGGTTTTAACCCTGATCAATAATAACAACAAGAACAATATTAATTAACAACAACAAGAACAGCTACCATAATAACATAATAATAAGGATGATAATCATGACGATGATGATAATGATGATGATAATAATAATGACATACATACAACAATAAAAACAGTAGCAAAAATAATGATAATAGTAATAACAATAATAATAATAGCAGTAGTGATGATAGAACAGATAACAATAAGAAGAAGAATGATCATGATGATCATGATAGTAATGATAATAGTAATCATGATGATTTCTATTATAGTCATAGTAATGATAACAATAACAATACATAGTACTTCCAAAAACGCGATCTCTCTCGCAGTGGCAACTCAACACGCTGTTCATTCAACATTCGCCCAATAAAACACACATACAGATCCACTCTCTTACTCTAACCCCCCCCCCCCCCCAATCCCCACCCCACCCCCCCGCCCCCATCCCAACCTCACAGCAACTTACAGATCCCCTTCCTCTACACCCACACAATGCATGCATCTTGCAACATAGATGAGAGAAATACTGGTCAAAACAGCTGTGTGTGTTAAGACTAATTTTTAATTTGGTCAAAGACGAACCGTTCAGCAGACTAGATGCCAGCGAGTTCCAGATTCATTACGCAGACAAAGTAAACCTTCGTCACTCAATTTTTGACCGAACTATCAAATCGTGACTTGATATGCATGAATAAGCAACTGAAAGTGAAACAAACACTGGACAACGTGATTAACTTTAAACACATACCTGTGCAAAACTAATTTTCCTAATTAATGGTCATTTTTTAAAAAAAAATTTTCATGGAAGACGAAGATTAGATGAACCAGCTGAACCGGTCATGTGCTGCTTCAGAATGGAACAAGTTTGCTGATGGCTCGGTTTTTCTTCAGCGCGGTAATGGATCTGACGAATCAGGTGAACGGATCATGTGCTGCTTCAGAATGGAACAATTTTCTTGATGGCTCGGCTTTTTTCTCTTCAAGCTGTTATGGTTCCGATGGTGAGGCCAGCCAGTGTCTTGAACCCGTCTGCGCTGCTATAGTGTGCGATACGAGTGATGTCAAACAGGAGTGACGATCGTTCACAGAAAAGGAAACGCTACCCAAATGGGCAAATTATTGGAACGGTCAAAGTCTGCCGAGGCAAAGAGAATCAGACAATCCATCAGTTGCAAAACAACAACAACAAACAACAAAACTCAGAACCCCCCCCCCCCCCCCCCCCCCCCCCCCCCCCCCCCCCCCCCCGCCTTAATCAGCGGCTATAATGAACAGCTCGCTCTGGAGAAAGTCAAGTATGGTGCGCAATGTGAGTACAGACTGTTAGACGGCAGTGACGATCATTCGCAGAAAAATGAAACGTTACGAAGACGGCGCATCATTGAAAAAGTAAATGTCTGCCGAGGAAAGAGAGCCGGACAATCCATCAATTGCGAAAACAGAACTTTCAGTCACCCCTTCTCATCG
Organism: Conus betulinus; assembly: GCA_016801955.1. Classification (NCBI taxonomy): domain Eukaryota; kingdom Metazoa; phylum Mollusca; class Gastropoda; order Neogastropoda; family Conidae; genus Conus; species Conus betulinus. The sequence goes on along the minus strand of JADBJO010002824.1, from coordinate 77,802 downwards.
GCTAAGAATAAGAGCTCGCTCTAGAGAAAGACTACGCTAACAAACAGAACGCTGTGATGATGCAGGCATTTTGTTCCGCCGACCGGATCTTGTAGGCGGATTCCCATTTTCGGAGATAGAAAAGAAACGGCTGTAAGTCGTAAATAGAGGGCAACTTTATGTACACTGTTCTTATTTCCTTTTAAAGTTTGGAAAGTACTGGTGTCCAAACTTTCAAAACTTAAAATATGTCAAGGCGGGTAAGTACGGAGTTAAAATCTTTAAGAGTGCCGGGGAACACACATACATTGAGAGAAGTGGCATCCATTCTGGATTAAGAAGGTACTTTAACAAATGCTGTCAAACGAAAATTTAGCCCACAATTTTCTGACATGAAAAAATAGCAGCATCATAATTCCCACCCTGAGTACACCACCCTCTCCTCCTCATAAAACAAAGGCTTTACAGACCCCCCCCCCCCCCCCCCCCCCCCCCCAAAAAAAAAAAAAAAAAAAATCAGCTAAATAAGTAAATGATAAAAAATATCTATTGTTAAATATAAAAAAAAACAATAGATAAACAAATAGATAAATAAACGCACGAACAACCACCTGGATGATGAAGTCATTACCATTCAGAAATATGTTTTTCTAAGCACACACACACACACACACACACGCGCGCGCGCGCGCGCAAGCGCAAGCGCGTACACACACACACACACACACACACACACACACACACACACACACACACACACACACTCGCACACGCACACGTAGGCGCACACACACACACACACACACACACACACACACACACACACACACACACACACACACACACACACATACACGCACGCGCGCGCGCGCGCGCATCTGCGTATTTTAAACAGCAGCAAAATAGCAAAAACATAAAGTGTGAAATCTTACCAGAGAGTATTGACACTTTCTTGGGAAGTTGTAAAACGATCCTACTCTGGATGAGAAAGATCGAGAAACCTGTGATGGAATTACTCAGTGGAAGAGAACAAGGTTTTTGAAACTGCTGAATAACGAATCGACGCTGGGAGACGATGAATAAACCCCCCCCCCCCCCCCCCCTTTTTTTTTTTTTTTTAGATTGTTCTGGTCTAAAATTCAAGATACAGTACTAAATTCATTTAACAATAGTTTTGAAAAAAGGCAACTTGTCTCATTCTCAGTTAACAAGTTTTACAAACTTGAAACATGAAGAAAAAGAGTTGGCTTGAGAATACTAAATTTTGCAAACACTTTTAGGAGAGTAAACAAACACAAAACACACACAAATGAATGCAGGCTACGCATTGTTAATAAATCATTCAGTTGAAATGATATCAAAAGTCGTTGGCAAATTAATCAGCAGGGAACAGGTTGGGTTTATAAAAGGTGAAGAGTCACTTCCATTTTAAGATTGACTGATGATGATGTTGAGGATTCCCGCTTCAATAAAATGCCAGGAGCTGTAGTTGTTGATTTTAAAAGCGCTTTTGATTCAATTTCCAGGATCATATGATGAACGTCGTTATAACAAGCGAGTTTGGAGAGCTGTTTATCTTACTGATTAAGGCTCTGATGGACAATATATTTAATTGTGCTGGACACTTCAACTGAATCAGCGTAGAATGTATATAAAAAAAGTGTGTTAGAGAGGGCTGTTAATTTTCTCTACTAGCTTTTATTCTTGCTTATTATTGAACTGTTAACGCTTACAATATACGTGTCCACGGATGACGGAAAGGTATGAAAGTGAAAGGAATCTCTCTCTCTCTCTCTCTCTCTCTCTCTCTCTCTCTCTCTCTCTATATATATATATATATATATATATATATATATATATATATATATATATATATATATATATATAGATAGATAGATAGATAGATAGAGACAGATATAGATATATGTGTGTGTGAATTTCCCCGACACTTCTGTGCTGATGACATCATCATTTTTTGCAAGGTAGCAGTGATGTAAAAATGGAACCAGACATGTTTACTTTATGGATATGGTGTCCTTGACTGAAGTCTGTAGTTTTGCTGGCAAGATGTCTGGTCGCTGGCAGGAGTCTTGGGCTCGATTCTAGACGGGGGCTGTCCTAGCGTCTTCTGATTGTCGTCCCAGACTGGAGTCTGGGTCCTTTTTTTTTTACTTCCTGCCTAACTGGCGTCTGGCACGTGGTTCTGGTTCCGTGTGAATTGGTGTCCACTCTGTGGTGTTGGTGAGCCGGCTGTGGGTGCTGGTAATCTTTGCCAGTCCACACCCATCCCCACCCCCAAATGTCTGTCTGCAGGGCTGCCAGGTGGCCTTCTTCATGCTCGGATGGTGATGCTACATCAGCCCGCCTCAAAGAGAGAGCATGGCGGATGTCGCTGGAGCGCTGCGGATTCGCTTCCCCCTTGTCTTCAATTTTTCTGCCCAACCTCGAGAGAAGTGGAAACCATGCCAATCCAAAAGCATGGTTTTCCAGGGCACAGTTATCGCAGTCAGGCAGCGCTCCCTCGCCAGCCACTCACATTTCTATGAACCATCCCACGGCGACACAGGATAGGCCTGCCGTCTCCCACAGGGCTGAAAGTTGTTTATGCCGCCGGCTTTGACCTCCCCACAACAACGCTTTTTAAGTGAGAAATGTCTCGTCTTTCCTGGCACTCCCTGCTATGCTCATCGCAGTGAGTGATGACGCGTCTCGCATATATCCCGACTAGAATTAGGTTTGAACAAGGCAGGAGCAATGAGGTGTGGCTCGAAAACAGAAGCCTTACATTCATGTATTGAATATACTATACCGACAATCGTAGAAAATCTATGGAAATGTGGATTATGGAACAAGACATAAATCACACATCAAATCACATGATTTGTTTTTCAAGCGTTAGGTGCAGAAGAGGTTTGTGTATGCAGCTGATTTGATGAGGGGTGGTAATCGTATACTCTCTGCTCATTTGGTCAAAGATTAAAATAGCTAATTCTTCTTGCTAGCAGGGGAATTCCCGACCGCTCTATAGCGTATGATTCACAGGCATTCACACACGGTTTATGACATGGGAAGAGGGGAACGTTTGCTCTAAATATGAAATAGTTACTTGCGTTTGTGGTTACAAGTGCCTTCGGTCTTTCCAAATTGCTGTCAAAGTTGTAAGTGTCTAAATGATATGGGGTATTAATACGCGTCTGGAAACTTTGCATATAGTCTAAGTGGTTCCCAAACGTCAAACTTTCGTTTGCCCCTACATTTCTGTGTATGATCAAGAGCAAAATGTTACGCTAGTCTTGAATAAATGCTCATTTGTACTTTCACATTCTGCACGCGTCAACTTGAGTTATGATTACATGGGTATGTTTTAAATACCTTTTTTGAGATATGGTTTTGTGTTGTTGTTGTTGTTTTCTTTTCGTATCTGCGTATGCGCTAGGTGAGGAAGAACCGGAAATATTTCAGTTTGATATAAGGTGCATGCAATTGTTTCACAAACAGCAAACGTTTTGCTCCCTGTTACCATTTGTCGTTACTATGTCTCTCCGCATTCACCTACGGTTTCTCTCTAACCTTACCTACCTTAGTTTCGAATGTGGGAAACGACTCTACGGATAAGCTGCGTTATAACGTGGGTGAACTTTCTACCCTTTGAACATCCATAATTAGTCTCCCACCTGCCCTTTATGCTACTTACACGAACTTTTTTGGTTAACAAAATCAGAATGGCCGGTGTGGGCTTCAAAGGAAACACTGGACCAAAGGTTGGTCTGAAAATACTTACGGACGAAAAAATCTTCTTCAGATACCGTTCTGAAAGCCAACCCCCCGCGTAATCCAAAAGAGGGTCTGCCCATTGAAACTTCAAAACTGTGGCGTCTACCACCAAATTTGTTATACGTTCAGTTTAGACACAAGAGACACACTTCCGCCTTGTGGAACACTGACAGTATAGGTAACTGCGTGATAGAGGATGAAAAGTGAAGATGTTCTGGAATGTAAGCCTGATGAAGTGAATGATTCTGATCTCATGACTCAAAATAAATTTCACAAAAAAATGGTCGCGACTCAATGACTGGACAAGGAAGAAATGGATGACGGAAACTGCGACTATCAAGGAAGAGAAAGGATTCTGGTGAGGGTGGCAGTGAAAATGGTAACAGTTTGTTCCGCTCCTTTTTTTTCTCTCCTCTACTTTTAGTTATCTTATACTCCATGCCGTACACTGGCATCATTCTCACGCCGCTCTTTCAATCCCCCCAGCCCTCCTCACACCAATACTAATGTTCGTCCTCCGGCAGCCTCAGGTCCACAGTCCATAGGAAGCGAATCAATATCAAAAGTCGACCAAAGGCAACACACCAAAAAAGACACCGCACTGCTGTGAGCCACTTAGCTGTAATCACCAGAGGCTGCTCTCCCATGTTGGTAGAGTTAATTCGGTGACAATGCATCGGATGGAGGGGAATGAAAATGGTTTCAATGATAAGAACATGAAGCTGGCGAACAAAGTTAAGTATTAAGATCGCTAGAAGCGATTATTTTTTTCTTCATTTTTGTCACCCTATGTGTTGGTCTGAGAGCGGATATTTTTTTGGATTAGACGAAAGAAAGACAATATAATACGAGCTCAAAGGCATAGAATACATGTAAACCCCCGCCATATAATACAATACAATCTTAATGGCCCCCTCTCCCTTCCTTCACCCACCCCCTCCCAAGTACACACACACACACACACACACACACACACACACACACACACACACACACGCGCGCGCGCGCGCGCGCGCGCGCGGGTATCATGACAGAATACCGTTTTATTTGAAGAACTGAAACAAACACCTTTCATCTCCTCCAGAAATAATTCCGCCTCCACACGAAAGAGAAGGTGGGGAAAATTCGCCAAGAGACTCATCTTTTTACCGTATCGACAACCAAATGGTATTAATTTTTCTGATCTCTTTTGCGTTTACTGCCTTCGTTTTTCACTCTCTGACTGATCTCTCTCTCTCTCTCTCTCTCTCTCTCTCTCTCTCTCTCTCTCTCTCTCTCTCTCTCTCTCTCTCTCTCTCTCTCTTCTCTCTCTCTCTCTCTCTCTCTCTCTCTCTCTCTCTCTCTCTCTCTCTCATCAAATTTTAAATGAGGATGGATTTTCAATATTCATGCTATTAGTATGTGCTGGCGTAGGTTTACAAGTATGTGTCACACACACACACACACACACACACACACACACACGCACACACACACACACACACGCACGCACGCACGCACGCACACACACACACACACACACACACACACACACACACACACACACACACACACGAGCGCGCGCGCGCGCGCCCACACGCACAGAGAGAGAGAGAGAGAGAGAGAGAGAGAGAGAGAGAGAGAGAGAGAGTTTTGTTTTGTCTTAATGTATATTTATTTCCAATGGCCCATCAGAACCACAAATGAAAAAGACCAAAAGATAACACTTGTTGACAAGCCCGTTGACGAGCAGATGATCACACGGCGCGTTTCACATAGCACGTGCATCACGCGCACTTGTCTCTCTAGGGACCTTTTGCACGCATGTCATGGCTGAGTAGGTTTAGGTGACGGCGATCTGACAAACAAGCGCGCAAAGGGAAGCGGGGGAGGGGGGGGGGGGGGGGGGGATGACCTCAATGGTCTCTTGACATTTAGTTAAAAAAAAAATCAGCAGTGTTTCAACAATGGCAGCAACCAAGTAGATGTGGGTCAATTGTGAGAGCTTCTACCTGTCTTTTCGAAGTTTCAGGATTCATGTCAGTAATTGCACTGATTGGAGGAACAAGACACATAAACTGTCTTAGCTGGTGTGCGTGTGTGTATGTGTGTGTGTGTGTGTGTGTGTGTGTGTGTGCGTGCGCGTGCGCGCGTGCATGCGTATGTGTGCGTGCATGCGTGTGCGTGTGTGCGTCTGTGTGAGTGTGTATGTGTGTGTGTGTGTGTGTGTGTGTGTGTGTGTGTGAGAGAGAGAGAGCATATGTGCGCGCGCACTTGTGTGTGTGTGTGTGTGTTGTGTGTGTGTGTGTGTGTGTGTGTGTGTGTGTGTGTGTGTGTGCTGTCAGTGTGTGTCTGTGCATGGGGTGTGGTGTGTGTGCGCTTGTGAGTGTGTGTCTGTGCATGGGCGTGTGTGTGTGTGTGTGTGTGTGTGTGTGTGTGTGTGTGTGTACAAACACGTATATATGGACAAGCATATATATGTGTGTGTGTGTGTGTGTGTGTGTGTGTGTGTGTGTGTGTGTGTGTGTGTGTGTGTACATACATATGCATGCATGTTTGCATTGGCGAAATAGAAGAAGAAGAAGAAGAAGAAGAGAAGAGAAGAGGAGAGGATGGAAAAAAGAGTGGACAGGCAGAAACACTCGTGAGAGATGGAGAGTGACGTGGTATGCAAGGTACACAACTTAATGATCAAGTCTTCCTGACTCATGGTCTATGTTTGTGCAGGTCTGTGTTCCTAGCAGGTCTATGCTCCCATCCCCTTTCCTCCACAACTTTTGTATTCCTCCCAGGCCTATGTTCCCCAGGTCTATGTTCAGCCTCTGTCTTCTCTTTCTACTTGCACTCTTCATCACTTGGAAGAAGTGTAGCAAGCGACCTTTTACACATAAATGCGACCAGCAGTAAAAAACAGCACCGAACCGAAACGCTTGATCCAACTTTGTTTACTTGATCACAAAGCCCAAGCGATAGAAAAAAGCCTGTTTCTTTGATTCCCATCCCTACCCCCCCCCCCCCCCCCCCCCCCCCCCCCCCCCCCCCCCTGTTCCTCCTCCACCAACCAACACATACCTTCTTCTTGCCCCTTCTTTCAGGTTTTTTTTTTTTTTTTTGCCTCATAACATACTCATTCTCCTTGATGAGGGGGGGGGGGGGGGGGGGGGGGTTTATTCACATAGAATGATCCCAGAGAGGAAGAGACATCTGCAAGAGACATCTGCAGGATCTCTACTGAGAACATTTTCCCCGTAAGTGGCCAACGAGGATGGACTGGTCAAACGTCCATTTTGTGAGGTTTGCTTTTAGCAAAATCACCTGGGCGCCTATTTGAAAAATGAGTCGCATATAGAGGACAGCGAAAGAGAGAGAGAGAGAGGAGAGAGAGAGAGAGAGAGGGCATCAGAGAGAGAGAGAGAGAGAAGAGAGAGAAAATGAGAGAGAGAATTTCTCCTAATGCAAGAGATCATGTCAGTAGATTAATCTTTGCCCAGAGAGACGCGTCAATGCAGTCGTTGGGCGACAGGGGAGGATGACCGAGGGGAGAGCCCGTAGAGGAAGAGAGAGAGAGAGTGAGCCTGAGAAAGTTGGAAGGAGAAAAAACAAAAAAAAAGAAAGATAACAGTCAGTTGGACAGGGCAGAGAGACCCGTAGCTGAGCGCAGATCACAACCACAGGGAAAGCGACGTGCGCCAGACCTTCAGCGCAGGCTTTTTGTCCATGGACATTCTTCACCGTATGAGTGGCTGATTGAGTAGGGTATATGTGAGAGTGATCTGACAAACAAGCGCGCAAGGGCGATGACCTCAATGATCTCTTGACATAAGCGCGCTGCAGGGAAGGAGAGGGAGGAGAGAGCGGAAAAGAGAGGAGGAGGGAGAGGAGAGAGAGGAGACACAGTGGTTAAAGCGACAACACCCGTGCAGCAAACAAGTCCCCAAAGCAAGGGGATAGGGGTCAAAGATGGGAGGACAGCACAGGGTTTTAGCGAGGGGAGCGTCAGAGGGCCAAAGCAAGGGGATAGGGGTCAAAGATGGGAGGGTTTCGGCCTTTTCGTTTTGAAGTGACAGGACTCAATGTGAGGAATTATGCTGAGATTAATCTTTGGGGGAGCAAGAAATGAAACAGGCAAAACGTAGATGAGTCGAATCACACCACACTAGCGACGTGCGCCAGCCTCAGCCTCAGCGCGCTTGTTTCTCCAGGGCATTCTTCACGTTATGTCATGGCTGATTGAGTTTGTATATGTGTGTGATCTGACAAACAAGCGCGCAAGGGCGATGACCTCAATGATCTCTTGACATCTGACGGAAAAGCACAGTGGTTAAAGCGACAACTTGCAGCAAACAAGTCCCCAAGCAAGGGGGGATAGGGGTCAAAGATGGAGGGTTTAGCGAGGTCGCGTCCGCGTCAGCTTCGGCCTTTCGTTTTGAAGTGACAGGACTCAATGTGAGGAATTATGCTGATTGGGGGAGCAAGAAACAAAACAAAACGAAAAAAAAAACCCCTGTATTAGCGAGGATTGGGGTGTGTGTGTGTGTGTGTGTGTGTGTGTGTGTGTGTGTGTGTGTGTGTGTGTGTGTGTATGCGTACATGTGCGTGCGTGCACATGCGTGTGTGTATGTGTGTGTGTGTGTGTGGTGTGTGTGTGTGTGTGTGTGTGTGTGTGTGTTGTGTTGTGTTGTACCAGCGCTTAGCATCAGAAAGAAATTCCATATTACGAAAGGATGTTCTATATTTACAGCAGAGTTATTTGCTATTTTGAAAGCACTAGATTTTATACTTGACATGCCCGTTATACATAAACAAATACTTATACTATCAGACTCAAAATCAGCGCTTACGGCTTTACATTGTCAATCAAAATCTAGTCGTTCAGACTTGGTGTGTGAGATCTTATTTCTCATTCATCAGTTAATAACCCGGGGTATCGATGTAACTCTGTTATGGGTTCCAGGGCACTCTAGTTTACGTGGCAATGATTTAGCATCTGGAAGATTCAGCTCGGAAGCACAGATGGGATATGACGAAACCAACAAGCAAATGTTGTAATCCTCCAGGGCCAATCCCTAATCGTAACCTTGTACATAGGCTGCGGGTTAATGGTTGGTTAGGTAGGTATTTAAAACCGGCACCTGCTTGTGCATGTGGTCAGACTCTCGATATCCCTCATTTTTATTTGACTGTACTAGTACAAAAAAAATCACTTTCAGCCTCTTCATGATAAGATGAAGTCCTTCAAGCTTCCGTTGACTTTGTCAAGTGTTTTTAATCCCAGTTATGAGAACGGCTGGAGCCTGGCAATGTTGGCTGTTACTCTTATTAAATCTCATCCACTTGGAAGATATATTTTTAATTCTTCCACCGCCCCACCCTCTCCTCGATGCCTCCCTCTCCCCCTAACAGGTTTTGGTTTTGTTTGTTTGTTTGTTTGTTTTTTAGAACCAATTCGCGAATTTTTGAAACGTTAAAATCTTATTCAAGGCATATTCCATATCAGTATGGTTCGGCGTCTAATTTGCACGTAGAGCAAGGCTTTTCATCCCCCCCCCCCCCCCCCCCCCCTTCCTCCCTCTCTCTCCCCTTCCCCAATCCATATACACCCATAAGCTGTTCGACTCTTACGAGTAATATGTCAGCCAGTTCCCATACTTTAATGACCCTTGACTACCATGTAATGGATATACATGTAGTCACACAGAATTGGTGTTTCTGAATTCCGGTATATATGGGCTCTCAGTGTGTGTGTGTGTGTGTGTGTGTGTGTGTGTGTGTGTGTGTGTGTGTGTGTGTGTGTGTAGTGTATGTAGAAAATATCTCCTCTATATAGGCTTATTGCTTTGATGTTTGGACAAACGAACGAATGAACGAAGTTTAATGCTGTTAGGCTGTAAAAAAGCCTTTTAAGCAAATCGGCGGGATGTACAATAACAAAACGCGACTCAATTTCGATTTTATTAAACATGGAAACCACAGCAATATCCTGTTTTTTTTCACTTTACGTGATGAAATCATGAACGAGAAAATGTCACTGGTGTTCACTGTCAGTTCTGTAGACGACGGTCACCCCAGGTAAAACTGGATCAGTCCGTGGACAGCGTGCAGCAGCACACATGCTTGGGTCTCTGCATGCTTCGTGTTGCCGATGCGTCTTCCTTTCCAAATGCAGGACAATTTAAGACATTCCTCTTATGACATGTGTCTTTCTTCCTCCTGGTTGTTAAACCAGAAAAAGCGATCGATCGTCTTCCGAACACGGATCGCAGGAATATTCTTGAAGGTCGTCGTCGTCTGATTCACACAGCAGCACACTTACATCATCCGTTTGATGGAACACATCCTTCCGAAATACTTTTTGTCTATAGCTTGCTCCAAAATTGTGTCGATGTCCGACTGGTGGATTTCTGGGCCCCTGCTGTTGCGCACCGACGGATCGGGGTGCGAGCACCGAAGCGTATCCTGAATGGGCGTGGATGTGTGTATGTGCGTGCGCGCGTATGTGTGCGTGCATGCGTGTGTTTATGAGAGTGAATGCATGTGTGTACGAGTGCTCGAGTATGAGTGTGTGTGTGT
>JADBJO010002824.1:57500-62500 GCA_016801955.1 Conus betulinus | reverse complement strand
AGAGAGAGAGAGAGAGAGGGAGGGGGAGATGGAGGGCGGGAATCGCGATGAGCGTCCTGGGATTCATGTCATTGTGTGGACACGGAAGAAGAGAGACAGCACCCCCACTCTCTCACCCCCCCCCCACCCCCCCCCCCGTCCCAACCCAACCCACCCTCTCCCTCCAATCCCCCACACTCTCCCTCCCACTCATCTCTCCCCCTCCCTCTCTCTCTCTCTCTCTCTCTCTCTCATCTCTCTCCCCTCCCGCTCCCCCTGAAATCCACCACACCATTCTTCTTTCATACGGAACACAGGTCGCAAGGGATGACATTTTACCGACATGATCAGTTTTGCCCCCTTTCTCTCCATCTCCCACACACACACACACCTCTCACCCCCCATCCCTCCCTCCCTCAACCCCCTGCCCTCACCTCTCCCCCCCCCCCCCCCCCATTCCAGTGAAAAATAACCAGAGGATCGCAAAAATCATGTGTGAGTGCTTGTGCGTGGGTGGCGTTCCTGTTAGAGGGAAATGAGTTAGGCGGCCACGACCAAAGGGTTTGGGGAGATGGCGGTCCGATAATGAGGTGCCAGTGGCTGGCCCGTTCTCGCGCGTGGGTGATGGACTGGATGTTACATTTGAGTGAAGGCACATTTTTGGGGTTAATTGTTGTTATTCTTTTCAAAACTGATATATGACTTATCAACTAGAGCAACAACAACAAGCGCGAAAGTGTGTGTATGCCTGAGTCTTCCTCCCTCCCTCCCTCACTCCCTCCCTCCCTCCCTCCCTCTCTCTCTCTCTCTCTCTCTCTCTCTCTCTCTCTCTCTGTAGGGGTGGAGGTCGGTGGGTGGGGGCTGGGGGTTGGTGGGTCACGCATACGCATGCATTGATGTGTGTGTGTGTGTGTGTGTGTGTGTGTGTGTGTGTGTGTGTGTGTGTGTGTGTGTGTGTGTGTGTGTGTGTGTGTGTGTGTGCTCGTGTGTGGTGTCTGTACGCGTGTAGAGAGAGAGAGAGAGAGAGAGAGAGAGGAGAGAGAGAGAGAGAGAGAGAGAGAGCGGACCATCATCGTTTTTGTTGTTCGGTACTATTTTCTCAATTTTTGCTTTTATCACACTCGAGAGTTCCAACTGAACACACTCCGACCCGCCTTCACTGTCAGAAGAACAACTATGACGTTAACCCCCACCCCCTTTCCACCACCACCCTTTCTCCCCCTCCCCCCCCCCCCCCCGCCCATCCCTCTCATCCTGCCTCCCAACGTTCATACAACAATAAAATCCGTTACCAGAGGGTGGAAGTTGGGCGGCTGTGTTCGGGGGGGGGGGGGGGGGGGGGGGGGGGGGGGGGGGGGGGGGTAAGAGGTAACACCAGTATATCACGAGAAAAGATTTCCTTTCTGCTCTTTGGCTTCTGCAGACAACATTCATCGACTTGGCATGGAAGGTGAAGCGGATTTTTTAAACGCAAAGAAGCAGTATCAGGGGCTAGGCTGCTTAAATTTCATCTGTGTATGTGTGTCTGTCTCTGTAAAAACATATACGATTGCTAGTTTCAAAGAGACGTGACTGTAGGCGGACGTTGAAACACGTTTTGAAAAGAATGCTTCCTCATGACGTCAAAAACAAACACAAACAAACAAACAAACAAGCAAAAAAAAAACAAAACAAGGACAAACGAGTTTGTTTTCTACCTTGTTTGTCCTTGGGTTTGGCGGACTCACGAAAACGTTTTTCTTATGATACATCAATGCGGCCAGCCGAGTGGTTCTCTGAATACTATCAACTTGAAGCGCAATTCGTCTGTTGCTGAGGGCGACGGAGATTCAACGATCCAGCGGCAGGCCACATGGAAACTGGTCAACAACGGTCAGCAGAGCCTGAAGCGTGGTCAGAAAAAAAAACTGGCTATGTTGTCGGCCTGTGTTGATGACGATACGGGTACGGACGCGTTTCTGAGAGTATTGCTCTTATTTCCTGACCAGCAAACACTGCACGTGTCTGTGTCTCTCGGGCCTGGTTGATGCCGGGATACTTTCTGCAAGGAATGCGGGGGAGAAACGGCCTTGCCGTGCAATCTCCGATCAGAATGAAACCTCATAACGTCATCTCATTATAATATTCTTGTTTGCTGATCATCATAAACAACAACAACAACAAAAAAAATCTCAGGTTCTTTGTTTTTTTCACGGCCTGCTGTCATACCTGGCAGAAGGAACGCGCTTGCGCGCGTCACACACACATACACACCTGGCACACACACACACAACACACACACACACACAAACACACAATCACTCGCAAACACGCGCAACGCTCACACACACACACACACACACACACACACACACACACACACACACACACACACACACACACACACACACACACACACAACACGCTGCAACGCCACACACACACACACACACACTGTCTGTCCGTCCGTCCGTCCGTCACTCTCTCTCTCTCTCCCTCTCTCTCTCCCATTCTCTCTCTCTTGAAGCAGTAGCAATGACATAAATGAAAACAGATCATTAATACAACACATTCTACAGGCCTTCATGCCATCCCCGGCACCCTTATGTCTGCTGTTCTCCGTGTGACCCATCACAGTTCTCACCTTTGGAAGAAATCGCAACACCTATCTCCTGCGCTTTCAGTTCCGGGGGGGAGAAACCCTGCCATGAATAAAAACAGCTCGCCACACCCGCAGAACTGTATGCAGTGGGGATGTGACAAGGCAAAATTCATTTGTCTGCCGAGTGACATGTAATGGATAAATATGCAGATCGAATTCGTCTGCTGCAGAGCCAGACCTGTCCAGCCGTACCCCAACCCCCTCCATCACCATGCCCCCGCTGCCCCCCCCCCCCTTACCCTTCCGCCCTCCCTTCCGCCTCCAACCCTTTCCCCTCCTCCCCCCTCCTCCTTCCCCACCCCCTCATATAAAAAACTCCATGTGCGACATGCGAACCTAAGACACTTTCCTCAAGCAAAGAATCTTAAGTACACTGACTGTACATAAAAGCTTGCGTTGATCAGATCTATCTCCAATAGTCTGGAGTGTGAGACAGTGCAACATGCTGATGGCCGTCTCTTATGTTTTCACTCCGAAAGCCTGTAGTTTATAGTGTAATCATTTTCCGAATCAGACGGTCAGCTGAACATGTTTTGGGCTTTACTAATCAAGTACACAGTAAACAATAAACAAGTAGGGTAAACTCTTGCTCCCACGACGAAACAAATACACACTTAACTCCAACGGAATGCAGCTTACGACACCGAATCGCCTGGCAGATATGACAGCACAGAGCACACAGAACGAACAAGGAAACGTCTCCCGAAAAGGATGTTCCACGCTTGCCATATATTCTGTACCGGACACATCTACACTGCAACAACAGTCCTGTCACGCTGTCTCAAACCAGATTGGAAATCAGTAGATTTATCTTCATCATCCTCATCCTCATCGATCAGCATGAACATGTCGCAGAGTCTGTTGCCCTTCGTGCCTGTTCTCCAGTGACCTCAGTTTCGAGCTCCATCAATCAATGTCTATGCCCCTGGACGGAGAGCTCACTCATGCTGGCCCCGCAACCATACCAGTTATTATCGTCAGAGGGGTCATTAGCAGGTGATGTCCAGTGTATCTTGGATCAGCACAGGCACCACTGAACATCACCGAAGCGACTCGGCAGCAGTGCAGGATCTTCTTCGGTGGGTTTGCCTCATGACGACTTGACATTGTCTGCTGTCTGTGGATTACCGTGTCTCGGCCGTGGTGGGACAAGCGTGGTTGTGGACGGGGACCCGGTGTCGCTTGAAATCTGAGAACGTGACGTCTGGGAAGGCTTCCACAGAGCTTTTTGGGAACGCGTTCCCAAAATGTACTGTGATGTCTGGGAAGGCCCGTGATATCTCGAAACGTGGTCTTTCAGAGCTCAGAGGGCAGAAAGAAGACGAAAAAAAGAATGGATTTTCGAGGTAAGGTAGGAAACAATTTATTTAGGTGCAATGAGATCTCTTCGGCCTTCTTGTCATTTTTATTTATTTCGCACGCGTTCCCAGATTTAACCCGTGATATCTGGGAACGCGTTCCCAGATTTCACGATTTTTCACGACGTGAACAGGAAATCTGGGAACGCAGGAAATCTGGAACGCAGGAAACGATGATAGACAAAACACGAAACAAAAACTAGTTCTTTTTTTTTTTCAAGACGTTACAAACAGAGGCATCCACAAAAAAGAAAAAAAAAAAAAAAAAAAAAAAAAGAATCTCCCCAGAGTTGCAATCAGCAGCATAATGACAACTTCCACACACTCCTGCTCACGCTCATCTGCTCCATCTCAATGATTTGTTTATTCTATTGTTAAGGCATTGAAATAAAAGATGGCAATGAGATTTGAATTAAAGGGGCCACACACAGTTTTACACATATAGACTGAAACAGTTGGCATAGAGGTGTCCACGTTACTATTAATATCAATATACATTTTGCTTTTATTTTAAAAAAAAAAAAAAGAAGAAAATTCTACACTATTCTTCTTGTTCTGCCTCGTTGAAATACATCTGCCTTTCTCAGCTTTGTAAAGTTTGTGAGTTTCCAACAATTTCCATTCCTCAACATTGTGTTTCTGCGATCTCTCTATTTTTTCCCCTCTTATTTATTGATTTTCTGTATTGATTCTAATATGTGCTCCTCTCTTTGGGACGAAATTTTCACACACACACACACACCACACACACCCACACACACACACACACACACACACCACAACACAACAACACACACACACACACACACACACACACACATGCGCGCGCACGCTCACTCACGCATACGTACCTTTCTTTCATTTCTTTTCTTTTTTTTTCAACAATTGATTGCAAACTATTTTGCGTGCGGGAATCGACGTTTTTCTTTTCTGTGTGCTTTGTTTTGTTTGTTTGTTTTATGCTTTTGTTTTGATTGTTTTAACGCTTTCTCTATTCTCTTTTGTAAATAAAAGTGATATTT
>JADBJO010002824.1:47500-50000 GCA_016801955.1 Conus betulinus | reverse complement strand
TGACAGCGTGCTTGTTTCCCTCGATGTGACCGAGGATTTGTCGTAGAACACACACACAACACACAACACACCACACACACACACACACACACAACACACACACACCACACACACACGTGGGGGTACAAAGACAGAAAGACATGAAGAACTAAGAAGAAGACAAGTCTGAGGAGGGAGGAAGGAAGGAGGAGGAGGAGGACATGAAGAGGAAAAGAAACAGGAGGAAGAGGAAGAAGAGGAAGGAAGGAAGAGAAAAGATGAGTAAGCGGAGAAAGAGAAAAGGTAGAAAAGTAGAAAAAGAAAAGAAAAGACGTTGGGAGAAGGGACGAAGACGAAGAAGAAGAGGGAGAGGAAAAGAGAAGGAGAAGACGGAGGTAACAGGAAGGAAGAAGAAGACACGAAGAAGAAGAGAGCGGAGGAGGAGCAGAAATAGGAAAGAAAAGAAGAGGAGGAAGAAGAAGACGACGAGAAAGAAGAAGAAGAGAGAAGATAAAGAAGAAGAAGAAGAAGAAGAAGAGATTAGGAAGAAAAAGAAGATAAGAAGAAGAAGAAAGAAGAAAAGAAGAAACAACAGAGAAGAGGAAGAAGTGAAGGAAAGGAAGAAAAGAAGGAGGAAGAGGAGGAGGAGGGGAAGAGAAGAAGGAGAAGAGAAGAAGAAGAAAGACAGAAAAGAAGAAGAAGAGAAAGAAGAGAAGAAGAACAGAAGAGGAAGAAGAAGAAAGAAGAGAAGAAGAGAAGAAGAAAAGAAAGGAAAGAAAAGAAAAAGGAAGAAGGTGGGGAGGAAGGGTAAGGACAGGAGGAGGATGAGGGGAAGGAGAGAGAAGGGAGAAAGAGGAGAAGAAGAAGGGTAGGAGGAGGAAGAAAGAGGAAGGAAGGATGAGAACATGAAGAGGAGAGGAGGGAGAAAGAATAGGAGAGGATGGGGAGAAAAGAGGAGGAGGAATAGAAGGAAGAGGAGCGAGGAGAGGAGGAAGGAGGGAGGAGGAAAAGAAGTTTATGGCAACGATGCATCATAATGACGATGATGATCAGGAGGGAGAAGGAGGAGGAAGAGAAGCAGAAGAAGAAGAAGAAGAAGAAGAGAAGAAAGAAGAAGAAGAAGACATAAATAATAACGGACACCAACCAGTCTGTGAAAACTGCTCGAAAGATTTTGAAAAAAAAAAAAAAAAAAAAACAAAAAAAAAAAAAAAACTCACGAAACCTACGTTCACTGTACTGACTCTAACGAAAGCTGACGGGAAGATGAAATAACTCTAGCAATGAAATAACTCTAGCAAAGGACGAATGTACGTACACTGTACCGACTTTAAAGAAAGATAGTGGAAAAGCTGGAATACACTCTAGCTGAAGACGAATGTACGTACACTGTACCGACTTTAAAGAAAGGTAGTGGAAAGCTGGAATATACTCTAGCTAAAGACGAACGTACGTACACTGTACCGACTTTAAAGAAAAGGTAGTGGAAAGCTGGAATACACTCTACCTGAAGACGAATGTACGTACACTGTAACGACTTTAAGGAAAGCTGGTGGAAAGATCAAATGCAAGCTAGATGCATAAATCTACATCTACTGTGCAGATTTTTTAAAGAAAAACAGATGCAAAGATGGAATGCACTCTCGGGACGAATCTCTCTGTATTGAACAGATTTAAAAGAAAGCTGGTGGAAAGATGGAATGCACAATGGAATACACTCTAGCTATGGACGAATGTACGCAGCTGGTGGAAAGAAGGAACGCAATCTAGAGACGAATCTACATGTACTGTACTGTCTGTAAAACAAAGCTGGTGGAAAGAAGGAACGCAATCTAGAGGACGAATCTACATGTACTGTACTGTCTGTAAACAAAGCTGGTGGAAAGAAGGAACGCAATCTAGAGACGAATCTACATGTACTGTACTGTCTGTAAACAAAGCTGGTGGAAAGAAGGAACGCAATCTAGAGACGAATCTACATGTACTGTACTGTCTGTAAACAAAGCTGGTGGAAAGAAGGAACGCAATCTAGAGACGAATCTACATGTACTGTACTGTCTGTAAACAAAGCTGGTGGAAAGAAAGGAACGCAATCTAGAGACGAATCTACATGTACTGTACTGTCTGTAAACAAAGCTGGTGGAAAGATGGAAACGCAATCCAGAGACGAATCTACATGTACTGTACTGTCTGTAAACAAAGCTGGGTGGAAAGATGGAACGCACGACGTTTAAAAAAACAATTCTATGTACACTGTACAGGTTTTAAAGAAAGCCAGCGGAAAGAAGGAAGGCGCGCTTTAGAGACGAATCTGTGTACAAACTGTGCCGATTTCAGAGAAAAACTGATGGATAGATGTACGCACTCCAAGGACGAATTTACAAACATTGTTCTGGATTAAAAAACAAAAAGAAAAAAGCTGGTGGCAAGGTAGGAAGCGTTTTAGGAAGCAATGTGCATACACTGTACCGATTTCAAAGAAGAAAACTGATGGGAAGAGAGAGAATGTCCTCTCTGGAAT
>JADBJO010002824.1:37500-45000 GCA_016801955.1 Conus betulinus | reverse complement strand
CTTGTTTCTGGTCTTTTTTGTGCGTGTTAACCTGATAACGCCTTCGATGCTGACCATCAATCATCAGAGAAAAAAGGAAGAAGACGGCAAATGTGTCCAGCGGGAGGGATCAAAATGAAGAAATTCCAGAAATGGGGTTTGTTTCTCCTGTATGTCCCGTTCGAACAGAACAGTATTTGTTTGAGCCAATAAATCACCTCGACCTTGCGACTCGGGTAAGTTTGAGCTTGCCCCGGACTTCAGCGAGATCTATCATGGAACGGTTTCTATCAAGCAGCAGAAAGAAACGAATGCACGGCTTCACTCTGCACAGCATGAAATGTACATTAACCGATGCTACTGATTTTCAATGACTTTCCTCAAGCAAACTTCCATTCGAGGCAAAACTGGGTCTGGTGGACATGCTCAGGTGACAGGGTGAGACTACACTACAAAATTCTCCAGCCCTACCTCCTGATTAAATCCTCTAACTTCAACATAATAGGTAAAGTAGCTGCCTGAGGTCATCAGACCGAACGGTTACATCAAGGAATCATGGGAGGGCCATTTTTCTTATTCTTTCTATTCTTCCTTTTCCTTTCTTTTCTTTTTATTTTCTTTCTTGCCATTTTAGTGGCCCTGGACCAACGCAACCCATTGCGGATCTCCGACTACAGCCACAACTAAGCTTGTCCTATTACGTCCCCGGCCCTGGCAATTTACATGGGGCTGTCAGTGTCAAGTCATCCTCAGACAACCCACCAGAGGAGACACTGCAGTGCTGCCGAGTCACCTCGGTCATGTTCAGTGATGCCTGTTCTGATCCAACATTCGCAGGACATCACCTAGTAAGTCCTTTCCTGACGGATATCAGCTGCTTTGTCGCGAAGCGGCTTGAGTGAGCTCTCCCCTCTGACGTTTTGACCACGTCCATCCGACTACACTCTATATGAATTTGCCGATGCCGGTGACCCCGACAGAGCCTCATAGGGGTGTAGACATGGAGAGCAAATTCAAACTAGGGTCATAATGACAGCAGGGCATGAAGGCCACTGAATTCGAGATTTTTTTTAAACGCTGACCGATGAGGGTGAGGATAATGGACATGATGCTATAGATTTCCATTCTATTCTGAGATTGCATGGCAGGGCTGTACTATTGCATGGCAGGGCTGTACTCTACGCTTGTTTTCACAAGATGTCCCAGCGTAAACCAGGCACAACAGATACAGACGCCTGCAGTGTTGGTCAGAGACGTTTGACAACACTCTCAAAGACGCACCCAGTAATTGAGCAGAACTCATTGTATGGCTCAAGTCTTCCAAAAATCGAGCACATAGCAAACTCAGCTCTAAGTAGGAGCCAGTCGGAGCAGAAAAAACCACATAAATAAACAGTTCTGATGGGAATCGAACCTACGACCTCTATGCCGGAAGTCCGCAACAAGAACCATTTCGGCAAAGCGGCTGGTGAGCTTTCAGAGGTTAGCGTACTTGACAGAAGTTTAAATTATTGACAAAATCAAAGATTCAGCAATTTCAAAATTCAGTCTTTATTTGAGTTATTTCCTGCTTAGCTTACAAACATTTATAATCATCAGCAATTTCAAAAATTCAGTCTTTATCTGTGTCATTTCCTGTGTCAAACATTTATAATCATCCTGCTTAGCTTAAAAATTCAGTTATAATCATGTATACTGTGATACGACGAAATAGTCTGGGTTTTTTTTTTTAATGAAAAAAGATTTTCTGAAAAAAAAAATTCGTCTCTTATACTAACTTTGGACATTTTCTTGGAGAATCTACACCAAAGGTGGATCCTGGAGCTCTGCTATATACTTTCATCATTTTTGTGACTTTTATACTGGTTTCCACCTCAGCAGCAGCTACTGAGGTGCTTGCACAGGCAGTCCAAATATTGCGAATTGTGCTGTGCCAAATTCCACTGGCAAGAAGTGTCAAAGCCAATTCCTGTCAATGTATGTCTTTCATCACTGCTATATGCCAAGAAAATGTTCACATCTGATGAAGACACTTTGATATTTATGTGTTTAACTTCCCAAGCCATCCTGGGGATATTCTGACAGAGCTGACTCAACAAGGCTGGAGAAGCATTTCTATTTTAAAGGTCATTGATCATGAAACTTTATTACATCTTGGGAAAAGGTGTCTGTTTTGTATAATGTCATGCTGTTCTGACCCTTTTAGCGCCAGAACGTTGAATACAACTGGTTTTACGAGTCAAAGACGGTATTTTCCCGCAGTTTAGTGCCAGTCTGATCATGAATGAGAATTTTCTAGACATTTGATATGACAAAATTGAAAACGATAGTTTTGAATTCATACATGTTTTAAAAGAGTCTGCAGCACATTGTTGTTGCCTTCTTAATTACATCAATGACTCTTAGAGTTTCAAATTGTTCATGCATTATCTATGTTGTTTTTAAAATCATTTTTCTTGTAGCTAATAGCATGTAGTTTCAAATTGTTCATACATTGTCTACGTTGTTTTTTCAAATTATTTTTTCTTGTAGCTAATAGCTTGATTTCGGCCGAACAGCTGGTGAAAACCCACTTTATCCAGATATTGACGAATTACAAATTTTCTTGTTCATTTTGTACATGTACCTTTTCCATCTTCTTACACGATGTGCAGCTACAACTTCGACGTGCGTTGTGTACATGACGATTTCATAGTTCACTCACACTTATTTGACCGTGGCCTTACATTTCTGATTTTAACAGAATTACTACTGGTCTGTGAGTTACAAGGTGCTATCTATTTTGTTGGGTTTCTTTCTTTTTAAAATCTTTGTTCTAGTGGGGTTCCCTCCAACTGGTTGATAGCAATCCTGGGTTTCAAGTAACTTTATTCTGTGTTGCTGATCTGAGGCGTAAGAATTGACTTTGGCATCTAAGAAGTGTGTGTGTGTGTGTGTGTGGGGGGGGGGGGGGGGGGGGGGGGGGGGGGGGGGGGGGGGGGGGGGGGGGGGGGGGGGGGGGGGGGGACTTAAAGCTTTGTACTATATTATCCCTTACAAGTAAAGAAACAGGGTGACCAAAATTCAAATCTGACAAAGAGATGCTGAACTTCTGATAATAAGTATTGGCGCAAATTTTTTTTTTTACCGTAATAGTCTGACAGGGAAATAACATTTATGCTCGATTAATGAAACACATATGTGACGTAAACCCGAAAATGTCTAACGCTCTTTGTAAAAGCCTGATTTCAACATTCATTCCCATTTCAGCAGTTATGTCCACGTTTCTGAAGTCTTTCACCAGGAGCAATATTCATTCGCATTTCCCCGTTTCTAAAGTCTTACCCGTTGATACAAACATGGCTCATGTTACCCTAAGACAAGTTTATATGTATATAACCTGTGTTGGAGCAAAATGCACTAGAACAGTCATTACAAGAGCGGTATGGTTGGGAAATGAGTTATCTTAATATAATCTATATGATGATTTTTCATTTTAGTGCTGATTTCCATGGAATAAACCCTCATTTCAGCCTCAAAGGATTTTTCAGTTTTCTTGATTTGTTCTTCTTTTGGTTCAATTCGCATTTAGCTGTCAAAATTGAGAGGAGGGTTCGCATCTTAAGTGTGTTTCACATCACAGTAAGCAATTCAGGTTCACCTTGGGTAAACTCAACAAACGAGCTTCTGACGAGGAAAACACTTTTTTTTTCCAAGACAGCACTTCATGTTTAGTCTTAACGTCACACAGGACAGTTTCATAATAACACTCGTTTTTGTTTTTTCTTTTATCAGTGCTACAGTTGTGGCCTGTTCTTACTTCCTTGCATCTTAAATGATCTAGATGTTAATGTGGGATGTTCCGTTCCTCTAACTATATGGAGGCTAGCAGCTATAATGCAATACTTTTCCTCATTCTTTGATTTTTTTTTCTTTCTTTTTACCGTGTACGCAGGCTGATACCCTTGCGGACACTCCCTGTATAGGCTGGCAAAGATTAATCCCATCTGCCCAATAAAGGGAATGGACTTTTTGTGAGTATAACCGTTTTGTATCCCGCCATTAAGGCAGCCATACTCCAGCTGCAGGGAAGGTGCATGCTATGTGTAACCGACGGCCAAGCTGGCCTCTTCCGAAGGTTGGTGATGGGATTTTACGTGTGTGCAAGATGTTACGCGTGCGTTCACACACGGAACCTCGGTTTGTAGTCTCATTCGAAAGACTGTATGGGAAATGGAGCCAGAACCAATACTAACTCATGGCGAAAAATCCCCCTGTACCGAAACGGCCCGGCGGAGATTCGAACCCGCGACGCCAGGATCACCAAGATTACGAGTCCGGCGCTCTACCACTATGCCAATTGCGGCCCCCTTTCTTTGATGTAATAGTTGTCTCAGTGAAGGTGTTATACCGTGTCCAGATTTCTTCATGATTATGGACATGGCTCACTATGACTGCGTCACCACTAATTGGAACCACGCGATAATGTCTAGGTAATGTGACATATAGATGTTTTGAAAACTGTACTGAGCTGTTAACTAAAACGCCTCTTAGAGTTAAAAAAAAAACACCAAACTATCCCTGTATAATATGTTTAAAGGATTATATTCCAGTTTACACCCAAGCGAAACGTACTGGGTCTATTGTCCATGAAAAAAAATTGAGGAATGGCCCAAGTTACGGTGAGCCGCAACTGACTTACATGATGAAATGTTTATGCAGCAACGACAGCCAGAAATGTCCACAATTTGGAGGGACAGTTAATGATATTGACACTCTGATTCTAAATTCGTTTTTAACATTAAAGTACTCATCAACGTAAATGTAAGAGATTTAAAAACTTCAGTTACCTTTGACGTGAAGGGTGTATGGTGCAACTCTACAAGTGTTGAATCACCCATAGAGTCATTGTCCCTAGTTTGTTTGATGCAGCTCTTTTCGACACATAATGTATTGTGTAGGCCCTCAACATTCTATGGGTAAAAATTTTGGTCCCATAAAGACGGAAGGGAAATTACATCTGAGTATTCGACACTGTTTTCGTCCTTCACAAAAAGTGATCTAAATGTTCTGATAGTTTGATGGTGTCTTGTTGAATATTTTGGACAATTTGTGTTCTTTTGGGAAGGATGCTGTCAAAATTTTGAAAAATTCTTTTCCTACGTTTGTTTTTACTCGTCCATCATATGGAGGGTTGTACCATGTGATTTTCCTTTTCCTGCTTTTTTTGTTTTTTGTTCATGTTGTTATCTGGGTTGTATTGTAGTTTGTAGCTGTAACCACTTTTTTGCAATGCCTCTTGGTATTCTGCTGCTGCATTGTTGAATACTTTCATTATGTGACAGATTAGATAATCTCTTGTTTATGCCATTGGGTATGGTTTTTAGTATAGATGGTGGGTGGTTGCTGTTGATGTTTACATAAATGGGTGTGTCATTAGGTTCTTGTATGGTTTATATATGTGGTTGTTGAGGTCAAGTGTTATATCTAAGTAGTTCACTACCTTTTTGTTTGCTTCGATGGTGATTTTTAAGTTATGGTTTTGTTAAGGTTTTTGAAACATGGATAACTTCATATGTGTTCTTCCAGAGGTTGTATTCAGTGTTTGATTTTATGTTTTTTATGGCTTTTTCTAAGATTTTCTTACTTATTTTGCCCAGTTCAGATTTAGATGGGTTTATTAGTCTACATGTTGGGTTGTTGTGGAAATTGGGTTTATGGTCTTTAAGGGTTATGAAGGCTTCTTTTATTGCAGTTGTTTCCACCCTGTCACCTAGATCCATGTGGTGTACGAGTTCTTTTTCTTTTTTTCGGATGTTGTTGTGTATGGTTTATCAGACATAACAGGGTCAGAAATGGAAATCATTTTCCACACCAAGAAAAACTTTACTCTACAGCAGAAATGATACATGGATCAAGAAAAACGAATAAAAAAAACTCAACATTGATGTGACCATGGGATCGTATGACGGTGCCGAAACATGCGAACTAGTCGGACTGTTTATACTATCCAATCATCCAAAAAACAACTCGGAAAGCAAGTCGGACTGTACAGAGACGACGGCCTCGCCGCGCTAAAAACAACAATCCAAGAACCATTGAAAACAAGAAAAAAGAACTATGCAAAATTTTCAAAACCATAACTTAAAAATCACCATTCGAAGCAAACAAAAAGGTAGTGAACTACTTAGACATAACACTTGACCTCAACAACCACATATATAAACCATACAAGAAACCTAATGACACACCCATTTATGTAAACATCAATAGCAACCACCCACCATCTATACTAAAAACCATACCCAATGGCATAAACAAGAGAGATTATCTAATCTGTCACATAATGAAAGAGTATTCAACAACAATGCAGCAGCAGAATACCAAGAGGCATTGCAAAAAAAGTGGTTACAGCTACAAACTACAATACAACCCAGATAACAACATGAACAAAAAACAAAAAAAAAAAGGAAAAAAGGAAAATCACATGGTACAACCCTCCATATGATGGACGAGTAAAAACAAACGTAGGGAAAGAATTTTTTCAAAATTTTGACAGCATCCTTCCCAAAAGAACACAAATTGTCCAAAATATTCAACAAGAACACCATCAAATCATATTCATGCATGCCTAACCTTAAAAATATAATTGATTCATCCAACAAAATGAAAAGCAACACACAGCAAAGAAGAAGGGTGAAGAAAGGAAATCCTGCAATTGTGCTACTAAAAAAAGAAACAGTGTCCCTTAAGCAACAAATGCTCTCTATAACAACATTGTATACCAAGCCACTGTGACATCAGAAAATGAAAAAGAAACATACATAGGGATCACTGAAAATCACTTCAAAAACAGATACGCAAACCATAAACAGTCATTCAACAAAGAAAAATACAAAAAAACCAAACAGAACTGAGCAAATATATTTGGAGACTTAAAGACAAAAAAAAAACTACTATAACATATCCTGGAAAATCATAAAAAGGGGCATCACCATACAACAACATTTCAAAAAGATGCAACCTATGTGTTCAACAGAAAAAATGGTTAATAATACTATGCAAACCATACTTAGCAACCCTAAATACTAAAGTAAAAGTAAACAACTGCAGGCACAAATGGAAATCGTTGTCAGCAAACGCACCCTGAACTATAAACAACCCCCCAAAACCGAACAATACGTGCAGCCAATCCGCACGTGCAAACAGTGACATCAGGCCATATAACACCGGCAGTAGGCGCCCCAAAACCATCCTGACGAGAGCGCTGGCTCGAAACAGATCTGTTGGTTTTTTAAACTTCCTTTTATCATCCTATTTTAATGATGAGAAAAAAAGAGAGGGATGTGTGTGTGTGTGTGTGTGTGTGTGTGTGTGTGTGTGTGTGTGGGGGGGATGTTGGTGGGGTGAGGAAGGGGGGAAGGAAGTGTGTGTTATTGATACGTCTGAACACAATGTTTGAGTGAAAGTGTCTTTGAAAACAACATTCTTCATGACTTGAAGAAATATTCAACATGTGATTACATTTAGTACACAGCAATG
>JADBJO010002824.1:22500-27500 GCA_016801955.1 Conus betulinus | reverse complement strand
TTTTGTAACCCAGTTAATTTTCCCTTGGTTATCTAGCCTAATTAGAAGGTCGTAAGCTTGCTTGGGCAGGCGATCTGTGTCCATTTTTATGATACGTAGCCAGTATTTCACAGCTCTGATACAACAGTTCACTTGAAGGGGATACCGTCCTAGTTCACCGTAGACCATGAGTGATGGTGTGTGCGCACAGGCACATTCAAGAACTTTTTGCAAGCATACAAATGGACCTTTTCTACCTGATTACTGTCCTGCAACGGTCCCCAGACTTCTGAAGCGTATAGAAGAGTCGGCTGAACCACTGTGTCGAACAGTTTGAAAAAACGTTTCTCTCGTCATGCTATCGATTCGTCTCAGAGATCGGATAATGTCGGTAGTTACTCGTTTACCTTTGATCGCTAAACGTTCTGCTTGATAAGCGCTCATAGTAGTTGTGAAAGTAAAGCCAAGATATATATAGCTGTTGACGACTTCGAGTTGTTCTGTTCCAACATACCATTTCTCATGTCTCCCAAGGAACCCACCCTTCCTAAAAACCATCACTTTAGTTTTGTCACAATTTATTTCAAGTTTGAGATCTGAACAGGCCTTAACTAAACAGTTAATCTGGTTCTGTAAGCCAGATGGCGAACTTGACAGTAGTGCAAGATCATCTGCAAACATCAGAATGAAGAGTTCGACAAGACCGGGACAGAGTTGTATACCATGTTTTCCTTCTACCGACAATTGATCTGATAACTGATTGATGATTACGGAGAAAATGTTGTACTTGCAACACATCCCTGTCTCAAACCTTGTGGGCAATCGAAACAGTCCGTGAAGTCGTTCTGCACACGTACGCGTGCTTTTAAAGACTCGTACATCGCCATGACTGCTTTGGTAAATGTACATGATGTGCCAGCTTTGACCAGGGCTCTCAGTAAGGTTACATGCTGAACCGAGTCATACGCCCTCTTTAGATCGACGAAACATACATAGAGTTTTTCCAGGTTTGCTCAAATACTTATGGATTACGGAGTATAGGGTAAAAAATATGATCCGTGGTAGAGTATCCTCTTCTGAATCCCGCCTGTACTTCTGACAACTTGTTATTATCTTCAAACCAGAAATATAAACGATTGTTCAAAATAGATGTGTAACATTTTCCGATCAAGCTCAGGAGTGATATTCCTCTATAGTTGGACGGATTTTCACGGTCACCTTTCTTAAAAATGGGTACAATGATGGCTTCCCGCACATGTCTGGAAAGGTCCCCGACAGAAAACACTGAATGAATAGTCTTGTTAGAAACTCACATACTAACTCTTCTGCTGACTTCAGCATTTCCGCCAGGATTCTATCTGAGCCACAAGCTTTGCCAGATTTTAAATGTCGTAATGCTCTTCGAACCTCACTTTCAGTAATGGATTGATCGAGTATGTCAATTTCTTGTAGTGTAGCAAAATCAATAGAATGATGAACATTAGATTCATTTGAAGCGCACTGGTTTGATTTAAACACGTCACTGAAATGATCAAACCATTTGTCTTTTGTGATTTTGTCACTACAGACTTCCTTGGGCTTCAGATGCAAACACGAATTGACTTCTTTCCAGAACAGCTTTGGGTTACCTATATGATTCATGAGGGCATCTGCTTTCGCTTGTTTAAATGCTTTTCTCTTTTCTTTGATTAAAGTTTGGTACGACTGTTTGCTCTCAAAGTAATCCTGCCAGTTTGGTTCTGATCTTTTGCGTCTAAATTTCCGTAACTTTGCCTTTGCATCTTTTTTTTGCTTTGATGACAATCCTTGTCAAACCATTCTGCCTCTTTCTTCTGGTTGTTGCCCGTAAACACTGTTTTATTCATGCAATTTGCCGCTGACAGTAGGCACTCCACGAACAAACCAACCGCACCGTTAACATCAGAGTCAGTAACAGCTAATGCGCGTAACAACTTTTCCTGGGATTCCCGTGATGTCGGAGAGAATCTAAAAACACGTGTATTTTTACTGTCATCCCAAACCAGTTTTTCAGTTTTCATTTTCACGGCACGTGCGTTTTCTCGGTCTGTCCGTGCTGTACCCACGGTCAGGGACACAGGCAAGTGGTCGGATTCTATCCGGTTTTCAACAACAAGTGACATAAAAATATTTTTGTGTACAGAGATCGTTGGAAGCACAAAAATAGTCAATCAGACTTGACCCTGCTTGTGATAAATAAGTTACATTCCCTTCTGAATTGAAAAAAATGACATCCATTAAGAATAGAGCAATCAAAAACTTGACAGACATCAATCAACTTCTTCCAAAAAACATTAAACATTAAATCTTCAGAAGTCCGTTCAAAAGTCTCTTCACCATTGTGGAGTATGTCCTCATCTACATTTAGAGTGTTTTTGTTTCCAGTACGGGCATTAAAATCCCCACACAAAAGAAGGTAGAAATCATCTAATGTTTCCCAAACATCTGTTAAGCACTGTTCCATCAAATCGATACCATCCTGGTATTCTGTCGTTCTATAATATGGGGAATCGTACGGCGGTACATACAATGACAACATAACCACATCTTTATCTGTGTTTAGCACGTCTTTGTTCATTTTTAACATAACTGTTTGCTCGTAAACAATATGAATCTTTCGATGTAACGACTGAGACACCTTTTAATTAGAACTACCACCCCTCCAGAACTCCTTCCGTGTTGGCTTAACTTCTTAGCAGGTGCAAAATAAGAATCAAAATCTTCAAAAACACTTAGCTGAATATCAAATTCCACGAAGGTTTCGGTCAGGCACACAATGTCAAAAGATTTGATGTAGTTTACAGTGTCTTGAAGTACGAGCTTGGACAAAAGCCCTCCAATGTTCCAGTTCAGTATATGTAAACCATGATGTGGTGTCTCTGCTTGTTGTGTTGTGTCAGCCGTCACATTATCAGCGTCAATTGTATTATATGTGTTGTGTAGGTTGTCACATTGTCAGCCGTAGAGTTCCCGTGGTGTGCCAGCTGTCAAACTGACAGAATCTGTCGTGGCATATTGTGTTGTGCCAGCTGTCACACCATCAGTATCAGTCGTTTTGTCTTGTGTTGTCACAGTAGAGTTCTGAGCGGTGACATGGCCAGGGCCGAGTCCCTATTCCCTGTTCGAGTTGTGCAAGTGCTGACGACCACCAGTGGAGACTCTTCGTGCAGAAGTCATACTGTCTGAGATGAGGGGCTGGCCTGTTTGTGATGAAACCACCGTCTGGGACTGGTGGCGTGTGGTGGGCCGGTTAGAAGTTCTGGGTGTGTTAGATTGAAATCGTTCCCCGCACTTCGCCTTGTAGCTGGCCTTGCCGTCATTACCTCGGGGTGCACGTGCAGTATTCTGGGAATTCCCGGTCACTATGGGGTTGCTGCTGGCGTACTGTTGTGTCTCGTCACAGCTACAGGAATGTCTCTGACATCACACTGGGAATTCCCGGAGCATGCTTCACCATTACTATTCCTGTCAGTAGAGTCGTTTGTGTTGTGATTCTCTGCTGGTAGTGTAGATGTTCCACTGGTGACTGGATGTCTGTTGGCTACCATGTCACTGTACAATGGGGAAGAGGGATGATCGCGGACTTTGTCGGAGCTGTTGCGCGGAGGGGGTGTCACTGTACTGCTGTTGAGGTCTCCAGTCTCAACGCAATCAGTTCTTTTGCTGTCTGCATCACACCCGACAAAAGGGTCCGAGTGGGAATCTTCCTTGTTCAGAGTAGCAGGTTCCGGTGTGTTTTGCTGTTGATGTTGGCCTCTGTCTCTCTCTTGTATGTAATTTACCATTTTTGAAGTAGCCAAACTTTCCTTCTTCTTGAACCTCTTTCAACCGGGCAGCCTGTCTCCTTGTTAGGTCCGACGAAATCCGGATACCAGCCTCACTGAGGGCGGAACGAGCTTCTCCGGATTTAAAGAGTATCATTTTGTCAGACCATCGATGAAAGCACACGATCACCGGGCGGGGTTTATCACTGTGTGGGTTGGGTTTTCCCAGCCGATGAGCTCTGTCGACATCCCTGGTGTCCCATACTTTGCTCACGAAAAACTCGTTTAGGATAGTCACTATTTTGCTGGCACACGCTTGAAAATTTTCCCCAACCGTTTCCGTAATACCGTAAAATTTTACGTTGTTCCTTCTGGAATGGCTCTCTAATCTGTCCAGATCTTCTTCCATTTCCCTCAGCCTGTTTGTTATCATTTCATTTTCCCGCTCTAGTCTACTTATGTGTTCTCTGTTTTCCTCCACTTTGCTGTCAACAGAGGCTACACGAGACTGGAGTAAAGAAATATCTTTCTTTCAAAGACTGAGTGCTGTCATGTATAGTTTGTCTAATGGACTCACCTACACCGTGAAGTTTCTGGTTCATGTCAGACACAAGATCCCCTTGAGATTTTTCCAGTCGACTGACCGAATCCATGATTGACTTCATGTAGGAAGAGAGACCTTCCAGAGTCTGTGTTGTTGGTGTCGTCGTGTCTAAGTTGCTGCTGGGTTGGTTGTCCTTGTCGGCTGACACTTTGTTTCGGGTTGGTCCGGGGTTTTGGCTCAATGCCACCAATGAGGAGACACAACAGCAACGTGTAGACGGTCAGCATGGCGGACAGTCCGTGCACTCTGTAGCCACGAACACGCAAGGCGGCTATTTTGGCTTTCCTGGTCAATATTTTCACCAAAACACCCGCAAAGCAGCCCACAAAATAAAGCAGAAGCCCAGACAATGAGTGACAGAATGAGACATCGTCCAGAAATATGTTTGTCTGTCCTCCCTCCCTCTCCTCCTGCATTCCCCCTGCCCCCTCCCCTCCCTATACCTCTCCACCCCTCACTCAACCCCTTTCCCCTTCCCACCGTCACGTCCACGTCTGTCCTCTTCACTCGTCCTCTCCACCTCTGTGTGTGTGTGTGTGTGTGTGTGTGTGTGTGTGTGTGTGTGTGTGTGTGTGTGTGTGTGTGTGTGTGTGTGTGTGTGTGTGTGTGTGTGTGCGCGCGCGCTCGTGCGTGCG
>JADBJO010002824.1:7500-10000 GCA_016801955.1 Conus betulinus | reverse complement strand
TCCAGATGGACACAACGCGACGGTTCCCCCATAAGACTGATCTTCAGTCCTCTCCCCTCCAACCCCCACCTCCCGTTCCCCTCTACGGCCGTCTCTCCTTCCTCTCTCTCTCTCTCTCTCTCTCTCTTCTCTCTCTCTCACTCTCCTCTCTCTTCTCTCTCTCTCTTCAGATGGACATCGGCTATAACGGCCGAAAACGGTTTTGTCTTCTCTATGGAATATCTCAGAAAGTACTTGTATTCAAGGCAGACTGGGCAGTACGTTTATATGCTTTGATCTTTTTTGTCCCCCCGGTGAAATAAAAGAGCCCAACACCATTTAGAACTGCGAGCATGTCAGAGATCTTGCTTTTCTGGTATGTCGCATGATGAAATACCTACAGCCAGAATGCCACACCATCACGTTTTCGCCCAGTCTTTTGTTCTCGTGCGTAACTGCAAATGTTCCCATTGCCGGAGCTGAAAAGAATTGAAAGTGTGTGTGTGGTGTGTGTGTGTGTGTGTGTGTGTGTGTGTGTGTGTGTGTGTGTGTTGTGTGTGTGTGTGTGCGCGCGCGCGCGCGCGCGCGTGCCTGCGTGCGTGCGTTTTCCGTGCGTGTGTTACTCTCTCTCTCTCTCTCTCTTAAATAAATTCACGAACCGCCCAGAGAAACGTGGACAAACGAGTCACAAGACAACACACAACGCGTTTCGACCTCTTAGGTCTTCCTCAGGTGAAACAAAGACGGACAAAATAACGAAAATGCACTTAGCTTTGTCGCTTCAGATTGCTTCTGAGTTCCGCGCAAGGAAGGGTTTGAATGAAAAAGAGGCTGTCGGAAGGGAAATAATATGAGTCAAAGTCGTTACTGATAGGAATACTAATAATGGTCACAAAATATGAAAAAAAAAAAAATTGTCAATAAGTATGGGTATGGGAGAAAGGAGAGTGGGTTAGAGGATTCTTAAAACAGCAGGGTTGCTGTGGCAACATTCTCAGAGGCGAAGGCGATAGTGATGTCAATACTAGTGGTGGTAGTATCAATACTAGCAATATTATTACTGAATGGTACTACTACCACGATAGTGAAGGTTAGGTAATAAAAACACAATACAGAATTATATTTAGAAAATACATTTTTATAATAATCAAATAAATAAAAAATGTGCGCATTTGTGCGCGCGTGCGCGTGCGTGTGTGTGTGTGCGCGCGTGCGCGTGTGTGTGTGTCCTACTGTGTGTGTGTGTGTGTGCGCGTGCGCGCGCGCGTGTGTGCGTGTGTGTGCTTGTGTGTGTGTGTGTGTGTGTGTGTTGTGTGTGTGTGTGTGTGTGTGTGTGTGTGTGTGTGTGTGTGTGTGATATGTGTGTGTGTGTGGGGGGGGGGGGGTGCGCATAGTTATCAACATTTCCACAACATATGCACAGGAAAGAGGGAAGATGGAACAGGAGTTCATAACTGAAGAAAATAGTGGGTGAAAATAACAGAAAAGAAAACCAAATGAAGTGAAGGAAATGGAGTGGACAAGTATCTGAATAAACAATAGACTGATGTGAGAAATAGATACTGCCACCACTAGTATTGACATCACCATCGCCTTCGCCTCTGAGAATGTTGCCACAGCAACCCTGCTGTTTTTAAGAATCCTCTAACCCACTCTCCCTTTCTCCCATACCCATACTTACTGACCATTTTTTTTTTTTTTTTTTTTTAATATTTTGACCATTTTTAGTATTCCTATCAGTAATATTATTATCATCATTACGACTTTGACTCACATTATTTCCCTTCCGACAGCCTCTTTCTCATTCAACGCCTTCCTTGCGCTGAAGTCTTGAAATGGGATGAGACTGCGGGGCGGGGTTTAGGGTGAAGGTTAGGGAAGAGGGTACGGTGGGAGGAGGACGGGAGGGTATTGGGAGTTCATCAGGAACCTCTGACCCTCACCCCCAACTCTTCCCCTCCCTCCCTCCCTTTTTGATCTGCTGCTCCTTTTTTTTTTATTTTTTAGTTTAATTTTCGTTCGGCTTTTTCGTCCTAGCTGTCCATTTAATTCTTTCTGGTTGTTTTCAGGTGTCACAACAAACGTTCCCACCGTTCTCGTTTCGTATTTTTACGAACGACCAAGGAAAGGATAATGGAAAAGACTCAGACGTGAAGCTATGCTACGTGATGTTGCTGGATTAGTATTGATATGCAGAAAGGGGGAATGGGTTATTGACACTCAAAAGTCCCCGACTACCGAAGGATAGCTCTAGCGTTTTTTTTTTGACACCTGTGTCAGAAGCTTGTCTGGATTCTGCATTCGCTGCTTCCGAAGAGACCGACCGAAGGTTTTTCTGCAACAGCTGTCGCCATATTGAAAACAACAACAACAACAACAACAACAACTCCAAAACTTTCAAATCTTAAAATGTCGACAGACGAAATACAAGACGAGACACGACACGTTTTGACCTCTTGGGTTTTCTTTAGGCAAAATAAAACCACACTCAGGACAACGAAAATTAAGAACGTGCAATCAT
>JADBJO010002824.1:0-2500 GCA_016801955.1 Conus betulinus | reverse complement strand
GCCCCCTGTAACAACACTTTCCCTTTCGGTCATACGCGCTTCCTCAACTCATGTTCTGATATTGATCTCCGTCGCTGTGTTCCATCCCGGCGCTGTTAGATACAAGGCGGATAACCACATGTGGTGCACTTGTATATCACAATGCCCACGGAAGGGAGATGTTGACCGGAAGCCGTCTGGGGTCTTTCTGAACCCCCCCCACCCCCCCCCCCCCCCCCCCCCCCCCACCCCCCCCCCCTTCCGCACCCCAATCACCCTCTTTGAACTGGCAAGAAGTAATTCTTATTTGGCTCGGTGATACCCCCCCCCGGTTCTTCGCCCCCCCCCCCCCTCCCCCAAGCTTCCGCGACTAAGTGAGGGCGAAGGCACGGGACCTAATGCTGAATCCCCCGATCTTCCCATCTGATTAACTGATTCCGGCTCTGTGCTCTGAACGTGCCCAGCCACGGACTTATTGGTTTCAGCCATCTGTTTGTCTGTCCTGTCTGTTCACACACACCCACCACACCACACACACACACAACACACACACACACCACCACACACACACCAGCACAACACACACAGGCACGCACGCACGACCACGCACGCACGCACACACTAACACACACCCCACACCCAAACACACACACAGCACACACAACACACCCAAACACCACACATATACACTCTGCCGCCACAGTGGGACAGAGAGAGAGAGAATAGAGCGGAGAAGACGAGAGAGGAGGAAGAGAGATCTTGTCTGTCTCCATGAGTGCGGTCAGGCGTGCAGGCGTGCACGCCTGCGTGCGTGCATTGCGTGTGTGTTTGCGTGTGTGTGTGTTTGTGTGGTGTGTGTGTGTTTGTGTGTGTGTGTGTGTTGGGTGTGTGTGTGTGTGTCGGGTGTGTGTGTGTGTGTGTGTTTTGTGTGTGTGTGTGGTGTGTGTGTCTTGGGCTGCGTGCTGCGTGCGTGCGTGCGTGTGGCCGTGCGCGCGAACGTAATTAGGGCCAAAGGCCATCGAGGGTTTACTGGTTCTCCGTTTGAAATAACAGTTTCGACACGAGAATTTCCTCTCACCGCGTCGCGCATCACCCAACACACACACACACACACACACACACCCCACACACATACACACATGACACCCACACGACCATACACACACACCCACACCACACACACACGCGCAACACGCACACACACACACACACACACACACACACACCCACACGAGAACACACCACAAACACACACTTAAGACACATACACACGGCGCAGCGCTCACTCACGCACGCTCATACGCAAGGCCCCCACATAGCATGGAGAGAGGAGGAGAGAAGAGGGAGAGAGATGAGAGAGGGAGGGAGGAGAGGAGGGGGGTGAAGAGATAGTGAATGAGGAGGTAGAGACGAGAGCCGCTGGCCGAGAGAGCGGGGAGCGGGGCGCGGAGGGGAGACTTGGAGAGAAGAATGAAGGAGGAGAGGAGGAGGTAGCGGAGGGAGACGAGAGAGAGAGAGAGACGGGCCGCGAGAGAGAAGGGAGAGAGGAGGGAAAGAGAGGGTCGGAGAGGGGAGAGAGGGAGAGGTGGCGAGATGAGCGGGAAGACGAGAGAGAGTGGGCCACGACGGAAAAAAAGAAAGAGCGAGAAGAAGCGGGAGACAGCAGAGAAGAGAGATAGACAGATATCCTAATATTATAGAGAGATGAGAGGGAGACCGAGGGGAGCAGACAGACAGGACAAACAGACGTAAAAGGGAGAGAGAGAGAAGAAGCCAGAGAGAGAGAGAGGAAGAGAGTGAGAGTGCGAGAGAGGAGGAGAGGAGAGAGAGAGAGAGAGAGAGTGAGACCACCACACAACCCAACACACACAGACACACCACACACAACACACCACACACAACACCACCACACGCACACACACGTACACACACCCGCGCACGCACGTCGCACACACACACACACACAACACACACACACACACACACACACAACTAACCACACACACATAACAACATACACACACACACCACACACAACACACACACCACACACACACAACCACGCACACCCCACACACACACACACACACACACACACATACACACACACGCACACCACCACACACACACACAAACCCACCCACACTTAACACACACCAAACCGACAGCTTCTCTCTCCTCTCCTGAACATCTCTATATTTTTTGGTTTTTCGGGCCATGATAACAAAAAGTGTGCATTCGAAGAAATGTTCTTTTCAATGAAAAACAAATCACCTCTCCTTCTTCCCCGCCCTCCCATAAACGAGCACCCACGGTCCTCCAGTTGCGTCTATGCTAATAACATTCCACCCCCCCACCACCGCGCCCCCAGAAAGCTTCCGGGGTCCTAGTGTATGTCCTAAAACATGGGGTAAGGACGCCACGCGCGCGCAGTTGCAGGGCGAGTGTGTGTATATATAAGTGTGTGGTGTGCTGAGGTGTGTGTGTGTGTGTGTGAGTGCGTTGCGTTGCGTGTGGGGTG
>JADBJO010002823.1:280000-282673 GCA_016801955.1 Conus betulinus | reverse complement strand
ATACCGACTTCGAGTAGACTGGGTGCAAGGGCCAGTGCCACATTGACAAACCGGATCTGCTTTAAGATGACGGTTACAAGGGTCTTGATTTAGATCACTCATTCCTAGGCGGAGTCTGCAATGTTGAATCTGTTCATTTCTCTCTCCATAATAGTAATAATAGGGAACAACTGAGTCGTCCCGTGAAATAAAACGTTTAAAATTCTCCAAGTGATTTTGTGGATTTTATGTTGTCAGGGAGGTCGTTCCACATTTTAGTTGCGGTTGGAATAAATGAATTTTTGTATACTTCAGTTTTACATAGTGGCACATG
Source organism: Conus betulinus (assembly GCA_016801955.1). Taxonomy (NCBI): domain Eukaryota; kingdom Metazoa; phylum Mollusca; class Gastropoda; order Neogastropoda; family Conidae; genus Conus; species Conus betulinus. The sequence continues at coordinate 282,360 of JADBJO010002823.1, read as the reverse complement.
TCTGTCAAGAGGTCTTCGCCGTGAATAGGGATTTCTTATTGATACTAGATCTGGTACTAGGCTACATAAGTGTTCAGGACACAAACCGTTGACCATTTTATAAAACTTTATTAGTTTGTGTCTCCTTCTCCTTTCTTTTAAAGAGCAGAATCCGGATTCTTCATCTGTATCGTCTGCACACACTGATTATATGTGCAGTTGTATGCATCTGTATCGTCCGCACACACTGGTTATATGTGCAGTTTGTATGCATCTGTATCGTCCGCACACACTGGTTATATGCGCAGTTTGTATGCATCTGTATCGTCCGCACACACTGGTTATATGCGCAGTTTGCATGCATCTGTATCGTCCGCACACACTGGTTATATGCGCAGTTTGCATGCATCTGTATCGTCCGCACACACTGGTTATATGCGCAGTTTTGCATGCATCTGTATCGTCCGCACACACTGGTTATATGCGCAGTTTGCATGCATCTGTATCGTCCGCACACACTGGTTATATGCGCAGTTTGCATGCATCTGTATCGTCCGCACACACTGGTTATATGCGCAGTTTGCATGCATCTGTATCGTCCGCACACACTGGTTATATGCGCAGTTTGCATGCATCTGTATCGTCCGCACACACTGGTTATATGCGCAGTTTGCATGCATCTGTATCGTCCGCACACACTGGTTATATGCGCAGTTTGCATGCATCTGTATCGTCCGCACACACTGGTTATATGCGCAGTTTGCATGCATCTGTATCGTCCGCACACACTGGTTATATGCGCAGTTTGCATGCATCTGTATCGTCCGCACACACTGGTTATATGCGCAGTTTGCATGCATCTGTATCGTCCGCACACACTGGTTATATGCAGTTTGCATGCATCTGTATCGTCCGCACACACTGTTATATTTGCGCAGTTTGTATCATGCATCTGTATCGTCCGCACACACTGGTTATATGCGCAGTTTGCATGCATCTGTATCGTCCGCACACACTGGTTATATGCGCAGTTTGCATGCATGCGTATCGTCCGCACACACTGGTTATATGCGCAGTTTGCATGCATCTGTATCGTCCGCACACACTGGTTATATGCGCAGTTTGCATGCATCTGTATCGTCCGCACACACTGGTTATATGCGCAGTTTGCATGCATGCATGCATCTGTATCGTCCGCACACACTGGTTATATGGTTATATGCGCAGTTTGCATGCATCTGTATATCGTCCGCACACACTGGTTATATGCGCAGTTTGCATGCATCTGTATCGTCCGCACACACTGGTTATATGCGCAGTTTGCATGCATCTGTATCGTCCGCACACACTGGTTATATGCGCAGTTTGCATGCATCTGTATCGTCCGCACACACTGGTTATATGCGCAGTTTGCATGCATCTGTATCGTCCGCACACACTGGTTATATGCGCAGTTTGCATGCATCTGTATCGTCCGCACACACTGGTTATATGCGCAGTTTGCATGCATCTGTATCGTCCGCACACACTGGTTATATGCGCAGTTTGCATGCATCTGTATCGTCCGCACACACTGGTTATATGCGCAGTTTGCATGCATCTGTATCGTCCGCACACACTGGTTATATGCGCAGTTTGCATGCATCTGTATCGTCCGCACACACACTGGGTTATATGCGCAGTTTGCATGCATCTGTATCGTCCGCACACACTGGTTATATGCGCAGTTTGCATGCATCTGTATCGTCCGCACACACTGGTTATATGCGCAGTTTGCATGCATCTGTATCGTCCGCACACACTGGTTATATGCGCAGTTTGCATGCATCTGTATCGTCCGCACACACTGGTTATATGCGCAGTTTGCATGCATCTGTATCGTCCGCACACACTGGTTATATGCGCAGTTTGCATGCATCTGTATCGTCCGCACACACTGGTTATATGCGCAGTTTTTGCATGCATCTGTATCGTCCGCACACACTGGTTATATGCGCAGTTTGCATGCATCTGTATCGTCCGCACACACTGGTTATATGCGCAGTTTGCATGCATCTGTATCGTCCGCACACACTGGTTATATGCGCAGTTTGCATGCATCTGTATCGTCCGCACACACTGGTTATATGCGCAGTTTGCATGCATCTGTATCGTCCGCACACACTGGTTATATGCGCAGTTTGCATGCATCTGTATCGTCCGCACACACTGGTTATATGCGCAGTTTGCATGCATCTGTATCGTCCGCACACACTGGTTATATGCGCAGTTTGCATGCATCTGTATCGTCCGCACACACTGGTTATATGCGCAGTTTGCATGCATCTGTATCGTCCGCACACACTGGTTATATGCGCAGTTTGCATGCATCTGTATCGTCC
>JADBJO010002823.1:270000-275000 GCA_016801955.1 Conus betulinus | reverse complement strand
CAACCATCAGACAGCAACCCACAGACAGCAACCCACAGAACGCAACCTCACAGACAGCAACCCACAGAAAGCAACCCACAGAAAGCAATCTCACAGACAGCAACCCACAGAAAGCAACCTCACAGACAGCAACCCATAGAAAGCAACCCACAGACAGCAACCCATAGAAAGCAACCTCACAGACAGCAACCCACAGAAAGCATCCTCACAGACAGCAGTCAATATGAAGTCGTGACTTGGCCACCCACCAGACAAAACACTGCGCTACTGCCGAGTCCTTCCGGTGGAGACCGGTGGTCCTTTGGAAGACGCATTACACTACCAGCTAAGAGCGCACTGGCGACACTAATTGCTTTGTCGTGGGGCGAGCATGAGTGAATGCCCATCTCCGTAGGGCGCCAGCACGTCCGTCCAACGACAGTCCCCATGAGCTGGCCGGTATCAAAGATGTCCACACCAACCCACTACAGACATAGACAGGGGAGGAAATCCAAAGTGGGGTAACTATGTGAGCTGAGCATGACGGGCCATAGCATTTCACTTTTCGATGTGAATGAGACTGAACAGGATGATGCGACCGAGTTCCATTCTGGTCTGAGACTACATGACAGGGCTGTGCTCCACGCTGGATTTGACGACACATCCGGCCCAGCATGAGCTAAGTACAGAAAACTACAAACACTCGCGGTTTTTTTTCCCACAAGTAAAATTAGAGCAACGTTATACAAGACGCACCTATTTAGTGGGTGAACTTGACTTTGTGGATAGAAGCCAGTAGCGACTGGGAAGAAACAACAACAACAACAACAACAACAAAACAATCAAAAGTTATGGCACAAAGCACATATGACCGCTTTTATTTTGTTTGTTTATTTTGACAGAAAAACCCTCAAAGTTCTTAACCCGTACGAATCATGGCAGAAATCTCTTAAAAACCTTCTTCAATCTCAAGTTCATACCAAAATGCCCATTTTAGCGACACTGCAAACAGAAATACTGGAAACACAAATCCGAACACTAATGAATATCTTGTTTACATTTGGTTGATATGTGCAGGGCAGGTCTTCTTTTCGCTGAGTAGTAATACCCTGTAAAGGCACTATGTCCATGATGATGTTCAAATTAAAAATCAAACCGTTCAGTCTTTTCCAGTTTATTCTTACCAGTTCTTTGAGTATGTCGGAATGTAACAGAGTCAAGAGGCACAGTTCGCCATACACACACAAGAGACCAGCCTCACGTGCTTGACAGACGTTTGTATAGAAACGTGTCAGCCCTCAATGGCAATGCACGCCCCACCAGCACCCAAACCACGCACGCTTAAGTGGCGATCAGCAAGCCCCTTCGTCGTTTATTTAGTGTCGTCAGTGCCCCGCCACTGAACAACTTCCATAGCCCAAATTTATAGTTGCGTAGTTGTTACAAATCAGGGTTTTCTTTTTTTTTTTTTTTTTTTTTTTTTTTCAAAAACTGATCCCCGATGATCAGTAACTTCGGTGTCCCAGTGTTATCTGAGCGTAGCTGTTGTCAGGCAGGTGTGTGTGTGTGTGTGTGTGTGTGTGTGTGTGTGTGTGTGTGTGTGTGTGTTTTGCATTGTTTTGTTTTTTTTTATTCCCCCCCATTGAGCACTTCCATATTAGAGATGATTGCATATGATATCCATCAGGTGTTGTTTGTTTGTGTGTTTTCAACCCTACTATGACAGCAATAATGAGGATAGTGCTGATGTTGATGCTCGTGATCGTTCCGGTATCGCTGACGTTCGTCAGACTGCATCACGGTAAATGAAGGAACGCTCTATAGTCATGTTCAACTGTCATATGACATATAAAAGAAGTTTGACTGCCTGGGTTCTTTCAAAACAGAATAACGAAACAACACACACACACACACACACCACACACATCGAACCCACTGGAGAGATGAGGAATTGAGTACTTCGACTCATGGAGTCTTCAAAGCAATGACGTAAACACACACACACACACACACAAACTTCGAACCCACTGGAGAGATCAGGAATTGATTCGTAAAAGTCTTCAAAGCAATGACTACGTCATGACTACGCCATTGCTTTGAAGACACTTACGAGTCGAAGTACCCAATTCCTCATCTCTCCAGTGGGTTCGAGGTTTGTTTTGTTTTTTTTTCCTCCGTTGTTTTGTTATCCTATAACATAATACTAATTCAGTTTGCCGGGGGAAAAACGGCTTTTCAGTTGGAAATAGCACATCCCGTGCAGCGTTCCGTTACTGATAAACACGTTGCTTGGCTGGTAGCGCCCCGCGCCGGCTGTGACGTCACGCAAGTGTCGGGCTGGCCTTTTTTTTTTTTTTTTTTTTTTTTTTTTTTTTTTTTTTTTTGAAGGCCAGGGTGGGAGAGTGGAGGGGTAGGGGAGACTGGCGGGATGCTGGCATTCCTCCCCCCAATCCTGAGGCATGTTTGGTAGACACAGACGTAGGATTCCACCGCGCTATTTTGACGCGCACGACCATTATTTACTGCACGTGCGAGTGCGCGCAATGTCTCCCGATGCCAGCCAATCACATGCACGTTTACAATTCCTAGGCCAGCAGGCCTTAATCACTTGCACGTGCTATACGAACTTGGCTGGGCTCAGCTGCTTTAGTCTCTCTTCCCTCGTGATTCCATTCGCTCTGGATGCGGGATGCACCAGAAACTCTCTCTCTCTCTCTCTCTCTCTCGCTCTCTTGTTCTTTGTTTCCAGTGTGTCCACTTAAGGAGGGGCGAAAATATTACATGCTGTAATATATAGGTACAGTTTTAGTTTCTTCAATCTTTAATCACAATCATATACAATACAAATGCAATACAATGAGCCTCAAAAAAGCTGAAACTTATAGCATGTTAAAAAAAAAAAAAAGCAAACAACAAAAAAACAGCAAACATGGGGAACATATTACCCACTGACTGACTTGACGGCTGCAACAACAAACAGTTTTACAATTGAAATTATAATTCGACAATTTTGATATATGGATCATATAAAGAACCCAAGTAAATGAAAAGGCAAAGACGAAGAAAAGAAAAAGTAAGAATTTTTGTAGATAAAAAAAAAAAGAATATGGACAGAATTTTTTTTTTTTAAGACGAGGAGAAAAAGGAACCGTAGATGTATTTCATGCTCTAATAAGACCACAATTTTGAACTGACGAAATAATAGTACTAAGATTTTCAGTGAGATATTAATTTATGCCCGCAAGTTCTAAAGAGCAATATGTGCAAACAACGTTTTCTCAGAAATAGATTTGTGAAAGATTTGAAATGTTCGTATACTGGTAACCCATCTATATTTCACAATTATATTTCAAAAGATTTTGAACAAGTCTATAGTTTGATGGTATTATGGACTGTGGTGTGTCTCTATTTGACGCCAGGAGCACAGATATAACCAGCCGTGTCTCCCTGATGAGTCCGATCCAGCGGACGAAAGGCCAAGGAGCAGCAACACAAAATAGATTTGCCTTCGAGAGGGATGACGATGTAGCTAGTGAAGAGATTTCATATTTGTATATATTTTCTTGATTTCATGTTCCCCATTTCTCTTCATCTTCAACCTCCCCCCCCCCCCCCCCCCCCCCTCCCCCCGTTAAGTTCAAATCTTTGGCAAGTCATTACAGTGATGACAGAGCGGTTGTTTGACCTGCGGTCGTTTCCCCCCCAGTTAGATTGTTCGTCTTTGTATTTGTCTGACTTTATTCAAGTTTAAAGGGCTGTGCCAGTTTTGAATAAATGTAACTCTGAGTTAGGTTTTTTCTTATGGGAACAAGAGTTACCCTACTTGTTTATTGTTTACTGTTCCTTGCCTCATTTCATGTTCAATTTTCGTTTCAGTTAAATCGAGGCTACTTACATGTATTTGTTTCTGTCCGTCTTTGTGTTTGTCATTTGATCTCCCTTGCATCCTTTGGGTGGATCCTCAAGCGTAGGCTCAAAGATTGTCCCCCTACATTTTATACTGTTTGCGTAATGTCTTTAGTTTTTCAGCAACTTTTTCCTCCCTACACTTTCGTTTTTTTTCATTTACTTTACTACCCTAGGTGGTGTGTCTCTATTTGACACCAGGAGCACAGATACAACCAGCCGTGTCTCCCTGATGAGTCTGATCCAGCGGACGAAAGGCCTAGGAGCAGGCAATACAGATAGATCAGCCTTCGATAGGGACTACGATGGTTTCCTCATGCAGCTAGTGAAGACTTTCCTTTTAAAAATATATTCTCTTTTTTTTTTTGTTCCCATTTTCTCTCATCTTCAACCTCCCCCCCCCCCCCCCCCCCCCCCCCCCCCCCCCCCCCCCCCCCCCCCCCCCCCCCCCCCCTCACTAACATATATCTCCTGGTCAGATACCGGTATTTCGAAACCTGATTGTTTCTCCTCAGTGACCGCGGAAAGTGGGAATTTGACTCCTCCTCTATGTTAGTGAGTTTTCTCCCTGTTGAAGACTGTATCCCACTTGTAGACAATAAGCTTGCTGAAGGTTCATTTTGAGAAGCATTTAATATTCCCCATTCACCCACTCAAGCACATACTGTTAGTTAGGCAGAATCATCTACCACTGTAGATATGTATGCTTACCCCCCCCCCCCCCCCCCCCCCCCCCCCCTGTTTCTTCAGTCTAAGACATAAGAGCAAGCTGTGTTTATAATTCAATATTTCTTGCAGTCATTGCAACACCAAGCTGCTCTGTAAGTTGCTGGAATGGTGCTCGGTACTTATCCTTGGAATTTATTAGTTTATTGTATATATATATATATATATATATGTGTGTGTGTGTGTGTGTGTGTGTGTGTGTGTGTGTGTGTGTGTGTGATCAAAATCCACCGTTGATTGTCAATTAGGCATAGTGATCTTCCTTCCTCCATCTTGTACATCGATGTTATACGATACTAATGCCCTGTCAGACCCGAACACCATCTGCATATTCACAAATGGCGACAACATGTACCACAGCAGAATTGTATCGGTGTCCTACCGGTACA
>JADBJO010002823.1:257500-265000 GCA_016801955.1 Conus betulinus | reverse complement strand
TTTTTTTTTTAATTATCAAAATTTGGAATCGAAATATTTGCCTCAGAAAGAATCGTTTTGTAAAATACTGAATGTATGGTGTTCGTATCCTCTCCATTTCCACAAATATTCTTTACACTTAAATCCGCAGAAGTGCTCTAAATATATCCCAGTCGGCATAGCAAAAGAAAAAAATAATTAATTTTAAGCATTTTGTCCTCTGGTTAGTCTTGGATATCATGAGATCGTCAGTATGATTTGCAAATGATCACTTCCATTAGTGTCCCCGTGAGGCTGCTACGTACAAACAGCAGCTAACAAGAGAGAAATCAAAGACAGATCTATAGCTCTTGGTCTATAAACAGAAACACCTGGAATTCTAGTTATAATTCCTTCATTTAGCAAGAGTAATGCGGAGTTGACCACGTTTTCAACTAAACGTTTATGGAAGAAAATTCTTTTTTCTTTAAAAAAAAAAAAAAAAAAAAAAAAGAATTGGCATTAAGATCACCAGCAATAAGCTACTGTTCGATAGTATTTTCGACAGCATGTAACCACTCAGTATTTTGGACATTTGGCCATTTAGGCAATGTACAGAGACAATAATGATAACAATGTTGTTATTAATTTTCACACTTGCCGAGCATGAATATTAATATGGCAGATCTGATGGTGCAGGTGATTGACGTTGGGGGATATCCAATACCTTCTCTGATATAAAAAGAAGTGATATGGCAGATCTGATGGCGCAGGTGATTAACGTTGGGGATATCCAAAACCTTCTCTGATATAAAAAAAAAAAAAAAAAGTGATACGGCAGGTGTAATGGCGCAGGTGATTGACGTTGGGGATATCCAATACCTTCTCTGATATAAATAAAAGTCTTGATGTTTTCTTTTGAATCAGAAACTCGACCATGTACATTTAAATAATGAAAATGGGACAATAATGGTGATTTCGATTTACACACGTTTAGTGACTGCAGAATCACGATATGGTGCTCGTGGTTTGCCGGGAGTTGAATTAGCAGCTTGTTTGTCAGCAACAATCCGGTATTCCAGTGTAAACTCTGACATGACTTAACAGCGTGTTAGTTTGTTACTAATACAATAATATAGTTCACCTGGTGAAAAAAAAAAACGTTCAATGACTGAAAAAATAACACTGGACAAGAAACGACTTAAAGGAAAAGATGAAAAGAACTAAAAAAAAAAAAAAGTGACCATTTAAAGTACAGCCAAGAAATATACATATGACAGAGAGAGAGAGAGAGAGAGAGAGAGAGAGAGAGAGAGAGAGAGAGAGAGAGAGAGAGACTTCAACATAGCGTTAACTGAGGTTTTACAGGCTTATGAAACAGCCAAACACAACTGCTAAAATTAAAGCAAATCTATCTAACTTTACTACAAACGTAAACTACAAACGAGGGGACATCGCTTCGAAGATAATCAGCGTTTTGAAACGAAAATAAATGAAATAGTTCATGCTGGCGGACGGCAAGTTAAACAGATTGTTTTAAACCGAATCAATGGACAATAAATTCGCCCAGTTTAAAGCTCTGTCCATTACTGAGATGCAAATTCTCTCCAGATTGATTTTCATCTTGATTTAAATTCATGGGTTCAAAAGTCAAACTGCTTTTTGTCAAAAATCGAGCACACGCAGGCAATGTGTGTATACAGTTCTGTCACAGGTGAAGTCTCTGAGGTGCCTAAACTTTCCGGCCAGTCCTGGTGCAAACAGTCTTCTAGTGGGTCTTCTCAACAGGTGAGTGGTCGGGAAATGGACCTTCAGGATGCTGAGTTGGTTGATGGACGAGTGGAGCTGCCATTCGGTCAGCGCTCTTCAGGACTGGATGCATGGGAAGTCTCCAGGTTCTGCTTTGGAAGTGTGGAAGAAGCTTTTGGTGTAGCAAGCACGGCTGGCATCTGATTTTCACTTCTTTGTTGGAGGTGATGGCGGTTGCGATGTTGTATGCCTCTGCCCTTCTTAACAACAACAGACCGTGGTGAAGAATTTTGTATAACAACCGCTTTTTTGGTTGATGGTGTCTTCACGCAGAAAGGTTGATCTTTGCTACGTTTGGGGAGTTCTCTTGCTCGATGCCGTACATCGTAGTGTTTTTGCTATTCTTTGAAGTGTGCTTTTTCTTTTTTTGAACTGGACATTTGATTTGATAGGAATATGCTGAGTGGTAACTGTTGGCACACAGTTTCTGAGTTTGGGACTCATCAAAAGTTCAGCTGGGCTATAGCCATGTTGAAGAAGGGTGGTGCCGTAGTTCAAAAGGGCAATGTAGAGGCACGAGACTATTTCAACAGATTGTTCAGTGTGTACACTACCCTTTCTGCTTAATCATTTCCCTGTGGATGGTAGGGAATACTGGAGATGTGTGTGAACGAATATTCCGGTCAGAATTTCGAGAATTCTTGCCAGTTCAATCGTGGGCCGTTACCCGAAATGAGTACTTCCGGATTGCCGTGTTCGACTACAGCTGCCGATGTAGCCTGCTTCAAATGTACAGTCCCTATTCAACGAGAGTAGTAATGCACTATCGCAAGATAGGATTGCCCATTCAGCTCAAAAAGATCTACAGCAAGCTTCTGCCATGGATAGTCGGATGCCTTGGCTGGCTGCAGAGGCTCTGGTGGGTATTTTCTCTCGTTCTCACACATTGCACAGGCTCCAACAACTTCTTTAATTTTCTTTGAAAATCCTGGCCACCAAATGCGACTTCATGCTAATGCTCTGCGCTTGACCACACTTGATGTATTTGTTGAATTCTCTGTAAGATGTCATCTTGCTGTTCAGCAGGTATAACCAAAGAACTCTGGAACAGCAGAAGACCTTGCTGAACTGTCAAGTCTTTACAAGCAAGCCAGTATTGCCACAGGTTGACATCCTTTTTTCAATTTCTCAGACCACCGGTCCTACTTTGCAAAACTTCACTACATAGAAAAGAAAAGAGAAACACCCGAAGGTGCTGGGGAGGACCCAGAGAAGCACTGTCTTCACCCGCCTTTTGGGCAGTCCTGTACCACCCTTGGAGGCCTGCGCTGTGTTGACGATGGGTACAGGCACGCGCAGGACACTCCATTAAGATATCAAGGGACATAACTGCTCCTGAACAGAGGTAAATCAGACTACAGGATGCAGCTCATAACAGCCTTAAAGTAGCGTCCCCCATGGGTGTACCAGCCCGTATTTCATGACTGCCAGGCCAGCGGTCCTACTTCAAAATTTCATGAACTGACTACATATCTTATCAGAGAGCTGCTTTTGTCGAATCCTTCCAGCCTTGTCTCATGCGCGGCAAAGACTGAACAGACAAAGGCATTTGTCTCAGCCGCCATTAGCATGCTAGTATCTTAAGACCTGTGGTGAACTCTAACTTACCTCTAGTGAACTCGGACTCACAACCTGCAGCTAATGTGAACTCTGCTGCAGTGAACTCGAACTCACGACGCATTCAACCAGCAGCTCCCTTTATTGCTTCAGTTGACTGACGAAGGCTGGTTGTGGCCCAGCCGAAATATTTCAGTAAGTGTGAACTTATTAGACTCTGAGTACAGATAATCTATTCTAGGTAAAAAGTTATTTTTTAAAAAAGTTCAGAAGTTCAAGATGATGGAGTTACGGCCAGCTATGGCCTCAAAAGCTGACAGGCAATCAGACAAAATCAGAAAGTCCTTGATTGAGAGATTATTTTCAGTGCTAGAACCAAAGCTGTAAGTTCAGCAAAATAAACAGATCTAACTGACGGACCTGAAAGCATGCACGAAAGCGTACCTCTTTATTTGGAGTCAACCACAGAGATACCATAAACACATTTACACCCATTGCATGTTGTTTTGTGTCTGTCTGAACATGTTCAACCACAGAGATACTAGAAACACATCACACTCATTGCATGTTGTTTGTGTCTGTCTGAATATGTTCAACCACAAAGATACTAGAAACATACCATACTCATTGTATGTTGTTTGCGTCTGTCTAAAAATGTTCAACCACAGAGATACCAGAAACATCATAATGCTTGCATGTTGTTTGTGTCTGAAAATGTTCAGGTAGAAGATGAATGGATCTGGACTTTCAGATATCCTTGAAGCTGGACTCATTTCCCCTGGCTCTCGGAACGGAATTCTGTCCGGAAAACAATACAATCGTGCGCAGCATTCTCATAAGACGATGCTGAAGTGCCTTGAGCGGCTGGTTCTTAAACATGACATAAAAACGATAAGACCAGAGGGCCAATTTTCGTTTTTGCTGACAGATACCATGGACATGATCATTGCCACAAAGGGGTCATTTGCGCGCAAAGCTGTAGTGGGGCTTGCGAATAACCAAAACCTGGACCACCACGTGATGGAATATGCCCAATACAGAGGCGATGTCGGAAAGAGAAGACACGGAAAAACGGCGAAGTTTTGCCTAAACTACATAGATCACATCTGGTTGGTGTTAGCGCACCGACATGTTGTGAAGAAAAAGAAATCTGAGGTATATGTTCAGTCGCTGCTCATGATGCCAGACCTCCTTTTTAGCTTTTGCTGAGGAAGAAACCCACACACCACCAGTTGTTCGTTTTCAGTGGCAGCATAATCATCAGACATTGAAACTGGTCTTCTGTGAGCAGAAGAAGCAGGAAAAGCACAGAAGGAGTCTTTGCAACGGTCAAGCAACTCAAGCTGAAAACAATGGCAGATATGTCTGAAAAGGTCACTCTGAAACCAGCAACGAACAAACATACCGAGTACAGACATCGAGGAAATATTGCATTCCAGCTGTTGTTGAAACCACAGAATGGGGGTCTATACTTTGATTTGATTTGAGGAGTAATCAATCGACCCCTGTTCCCTAGAATTCATGAACGGCCTTTGATTTCATGGCAACCAGTGACAAATGCACTGGGTTTTACTGGCTGACACCGCATGTAAAAATGTGGTTTTCCCACCTGATGAATCCACCGTGACCATTACTGATGGTAATGCAACATTCCATGCTACGCAGTCAGTGCTTCCAACTTCAAGCACACACACACACACACACACACACACACGCACGCACGCACGCACGCACACACGCACGCACGCACGCACGCACACACACACACACACACACACACACACACACACACACACACACACACACACAGAGAGAGAGAGAGAGAGAGAGAGAGAGAGAATGGTTGTCTGGTTGTCGACTAGACTTAGCAAATGGATTTAAAACACCGCCATAAATGTTCTTTGAACACATGACAGAGGGGCAAGACGCAACGTTATATATAGATATATGGAATCACACCTTGCCTGATCACAGAGACGCACACACAAACAGTTTGTGATAGTATTGTTGTGGCTGAGGCTCTTCCTATACACGCACTACCAAGGTGCACCAGGACTGTGTAGGAGCGCGCAGGACGCGACGGTCCAACAGTCAGATGAGGACTGAAGTTGTGAATTTTCTGATGCAAGAACAGACTTCAACTTGCCTTAGGGTCTGTCGTGGACTTCAGTCAGCGCTCTGAGTACACTGAATAGTATTTGTTGTTGTTGTTGTTTGTTATTTTGTTTTGCTTTTTTTTTTTTTTTTTTTTTAAGGGAAGCACTCTGTTTCTCTAAAGCTACTTTTGTCAACCAGTGTGTTTTTCTTTTCTTATTCATCTCTGTCTGTCTCTGTCCTTTTTCGTACTCCCACTTCTTATAGAACAGGGAGTACTTCACAATGGGAACGGAGAAATGCTGTCTGTGTGTCTGTCCACGGTCAAAATGTGTTCCACGCGCTCCTGACAAAACTTATGGGCCGATCTTTCTGAACATTTGTAGGTATGTTCATTATGGGTCACAGATGATGCCCGCTGTTTTATTTTACCTTTATATCCGTTACTGACGGCAAAAACGCCCAAAACGGTTTTTCTTCTGTATGGAATATCTCAGTGACGCATGTTTGATTGTTACGTCAAGTACATTATGACGTATGTTTGATTGTGACGTTTACGGGAAGATAAACTGGGAGTACGGTTATGTGCTTTGTATCTTGTTATGTGTGTGCCTCGCTCTTTTTGTCACTGTCTGTCTGTCTGTCTCTGGAAACAAAGTCATCAAGTATAGACCATTTGCCAGTTTTGACAAGATATCCTTCCTCCGTGATTAGCTCGATCATCGTTATCTCATGTTTATCAATGTACTGATCCTGATCAAGCTTCTGAATTTTGGTATAAAACTTTCTTAGATGTCTACAACAAACATGCCCCATTCAAAACTAGGAGGATCGAATATTCTCATAAACCTCCTTTCTTAACGGATGAAATTCAAGAAGCAATGCAGTTAAGAGACGGACTGTTAAAAAATAATTAGAAAAATTAAGGAAGTAAAGGAATAAAGTTGCTCCAATGCTGCGTAGTTCAAAGAAGAAATATTTTAGAAACTTAGTTTGTAACAGCACTGAAAATAACTCGAAACATATTTGGAAGGCCATAAACATGTTACACATAAGAATTCTGACAAAACGACTGCAATTCCGCGTGATGTTTCTAGTGATAGTTTAAATCGTTTTTCTAACACTGCTGATCAAATAGTTAAGAAAGATAGATCTAATATGAAAGATAGATCTAATATGAATGACCTAAAAATGATGAAAGATTTTTGTGAATCCCAAACTGAATACATCTGAATGTATTGTTCCTCCAGTAATGATTTATAATATTTATTTTATATCTTGTACATATGAAACAGACAGGTACTCGTGGTCTTGATCTGAATGGCAAAACAATTCTAAAACGTAGTGCTCCTCTCATTACTGACACATTGACCTGTTTATATTGATAAAAGTTATTTTCCTAAAATTCTCAAACAAGCCAAAGTAATACCACTTTTTAAATCCGGAGATAAAACTGATCCTTCAAATTAAAGACCCATTTCACTTTTATTTTTTTATTTCCAAGCCACTAGAAAAGCATATCAATGAATACCTCGTGTCCCATATTTTAAAACTCGACCTGCTCCATCCCAACCAGTCTGGATTTAGAGCTAACTACTCTTGCCACACAGCACTAACAAGTCTCGTAGATCAGTGGTTAGCAAATAAAAATGATTTGAAATTCACTGGTATTCTTTTTACTGACTTTGCGAAAGTATTTGATGTTATTGATCGCAAATTAATTTTGAAAAAAAAATTCAGCTGTCCTTAAGATGTCAAATCAAGTCCTTTCTTTCAGAAAATCGTTTCTTACTAATCGTCAACAATCTGTTTTCATAGGCAATAAGCTGTCTGCTTTTGCACCATAAACATTGGTGTACCACAAGGTTCAGTTCTCGGTCCTTCTCTTTTTTACTCTATATTAATTACCTTCCCCTACATATCAAATGTTTATGTGAATTCTTTGCAGATGATGCATCTATCCATTTTAACCATTCTGACCTAATTTAGCCATCCATTAAATATAAAGTAAATGTTGATCAGTTGGTTAACTGGTGTGAAGTCAGTCACATGCTCCTTAATGAACAGAAAACAAACTATATG
>JADBJO010002823.1:142500-250000 GCA_016801955.1 Conus betulinus | reverse complement strand
CAGTATTATACTTTTCTCCTAGCGTATGAACATGCAATATTCTCACTTTTCTCCTCGTGTTTCTGATTTCGGGTGGAAGAAAGAAGGCTGCCAGGTGTGTCAGACAGAGAAATGTTCTTGCATACTGGAGAGTAAACATTCCGACCGCTGTCTGGCTGAATCCAGGATATCATTAGTTTCGGTGTATGGAGAGAAAAAGTAATGTTTAAGTTCCTTTGTGACCCGAAGCCTCGAAAAACTTGCAGGATTCACCTTATTTGTATGGAAGATGAAGTGGACTTTTAAAAAGAAAAAAAAAAAAGCTGAATTAGATCACATATTGTGCAAACGTCATTTTTGTTTCTAAATTCTGTTTCTTTTATTTTTAAGTATTGATAAACATATCTGGCAACGTGATTGTCGTTCATTTAAGGGCTGGCAGCATTTCTCCAGAAAGCTACGAAAAGATCATGCGCTTTTAAATAGTTGCTGTTATTTGTTCATTACTAACGTGCCTCACGCATGAGAGCGTGATGGCAGATTGATTATTATAGTCTTCGGACAGTTGTAACAAGTAGTTCTATAATGCTTTTGATGGTTTGCTACGAATTCACTCCATTTGATAAGGAGTTTTGGGAAACGCTGAATGAATATGCTTTTATTACTTTGTTAACTGAAAGATCTCTTGATTAATCAATAGCCATTTTATTCGGCCAAGTGTAGTTTGCTGGAGCGTGTGCATGCGTAAAGGCTGTCTTCAGACATAGTGAATTAGACCGAAAAACTACTACTGGTGTCTGTCCACCCTTTAAAAAAACACAAAATCAAGAACTCGCAGTTAACCAAACCATCAGTAAAATGCTAAGCTTAAACCAGTGAACGCATGTCTTTCTCCAGAGTGCCACAAACTTTCTTTCAAAAAAAAAGAGATTAATGCTTTCTGAGGAGTCAGAATACAATGTTGACTCACGCCAAGCGCAGTCATGATGGCCATGGCAGTAATGTCTGGTTCTGTGTGACCTGCACCTTCGGCGCCTGCTCCAGGTCTTGAGGGGAGGGAGAGCCTGACGGGGTGTGTCGTCGTCTGTCATGTCTCCTGCCCCTATACAGAGGCTTCACCCTATCTCTGCAATCCCGGTCACGTTTTCTGTCGAAACCCCGACGCGTATGGTCAGTCGATACTGGCGGCCGGACCTACTAGAGCGGGGGAGAAACCTGCCTGTAAGGTTTAGGTCTGTAGTCCCCATCATGGCGTCTCTGTGCTGTCATCCCTGGGATCTAAAAGCTGACCTTGCTCTGCTTCAGACTTTTCCTGTCGTCCGACGATAGAGACTCTGACCCAAATTAGCGGCAATGCTGTCTATTAGAGGCTTTTGAAGACGAGGTAGACCTCCTATGCGATCTCCGTCCGCACCCTTCATTGGAGCAATCAATTCTGAAAGCCTTGTCCCTTCCTGGTGATTGCTTTCTCACCTTTTCGGAGGGATGGGGTTCCAACTTTTCGGCAAACTCAGGAGAGCCCAGTTTCAGCTCTATCAGGTTGTCCACAATATATTTGGTGGATGAGTAGGAACTGGTGGCAGCTTGGCAAACAAGGAACCGGCTTCTCTGGGTTCAGCGGCTTGATGTATGATTTTGCTTGCCCCGGAGTGAAGAGAGGTCCAAAAATCATCCCATGGACTGTTTTTCGTCCATGTGGGTAGGTGAGTACTTGTTCTCTCCCACCAGTGCACCGGGCAGTTTTGGGTTCTGCAGAGTCTCCTATGTCCCCCTGCTGCTTTTCAACATGAATCAGTGCAAGCAGGTCGCCACTGGGGCTGCCACACGAAACAGACATCATCGTGGACAATGTAAATTCCCCCTTCCTTTCCTTAAACACACAAGCTGCGCTGCTCAATCCAGCCCTATGGTCTGCCGAGAAAGTCTTTCTTCTTCCATTTCATTAACTGACCCCTGATAAGCGCTGGTGCTGAGTGCAATTAGTACCTGGTCTGTGTAAAACACAGCCAACACCCAACACTATTAACAACTCTTTATTCCTTTCGATGTTAAATTACAGCTAGGGTTGCACTGGCTGAAAGTGCTAAGAATACCTCACTTCTGGCACCAATCAGCCGGAGCATGACGTAGCTGCCGAACTAACACCATGTCAGAGAACCAACCTGTAGGAGCCCAGGCGTCGTGCTGCCGGAGTTCGTCTGCTGCTTGCTTTCACCATCGTCAGTGAACACTTCTCAAGCGAGGCGCACTTCCGCTGAGCTCGCCTATACACACAACATCCGTGCGTCACTACAGAGTTAACCAAACCTGCAACTGTCACGTGTGCAATTGTCACACGAAGGGCACAAGCGATGCCGACAGGGCAGGAGCTAAAGTCTATCGATGAACTGCACACCGGGCGCTACACCGAATAAAATGAACAGATCGCGGAATCCAATCCGCGACATTTTTCATTTTACGGTGATACTTAGAAACTCACTCCCTGTTTAGCTTCGTCATGATCCATCCCTTCTGGCTTTCAAGTCGGCAATGAATACCTAGCGGTTCAACTGACGGTTGCAGAATAGTACGGGGAATATACTAACTTGTACATGCCTGTCGCTTTGTGTGAACACATCTGCATATACGTTCGGACATATCTTTTACGTTTCGAATACATCAATGTGTATAGACACATCTGTCCACGTGTATGGACACATCTGCCTATGCGTTAGAACATACCTTTCTATGTGTATGGATATATCTGTGTATAAGGACATATGTGTATGTACATACATCTAAGTGGACATACATCTAAGTATAGACGCATCGCTGTACATATGGAGCATCTCTCTAGGTATCTAAGTTTGTGCATACTTCCCTATATGTTTATGGACATGCTCCATGTATGTGAACGTATCTCTCAGTGGCATTCTCATTGAATGTGGACGTATCTCTTTATGACATATCTGTCCCTCAGTCTGATCGTTAAGTGGCCGAACCACCCGTGTAACGTCATGTACAGTCCTTTGGAGCAATGAATCAGCCCCTTTAGGATACTGAACCACCCGTGTAACGTCATGCACAGTCCTTTGGAACAATGCATCAGCCCCTTTAGGATACTGAACCACCCGTGTAACGTCATGCACAGTCCTTTGGAACAATGAATCAGCCCCTTTAGGATACTGCTGCTGCATTTCTCCTCTCCCCTCCCCCCGACCTTCCCTTCCCCATCCCTTCTCCTCCCCCCAGCCGATTCCGTGGCTATTCCAGCCTCCAGCCTTAGTTCTCAGCGAGCTGCTCCTTCAAGGATGTTCGGCAATGAAAGGCGGACAGCTCAGGAGGCATCACTTGGAGAGCCGCCAGCCATTAAAGGGAAGGCACACATCAACACTGGAAATAACCTAGGCTGAGGAGAAATGGAGGGGGGGGAGGAGGGGGTGGGATGGGTCATTTATTGCTGGGGCAGTCGTTGGCCTCTCGGAGGTTGATCGAGAGGCTTTCGGGAGAGATAGAGATCTGCCCCTGTCTCTTCCTCTTGATTACCGACTCCTCCGCCCCCGTCCCCTAGTCGTCGCCTCTGCCCGCCCCCTCCGACACTCTTTCTCCTTCCTTTACCCGCACCCCACCGCCATCTGTCGCTCTCTATTCCAAACTGAGCAAGATCTGCACACTCGATATCGTCTTTCTCTAGTTTGTGAAACGTGGATCCTGACAGCAAATCTACCGAAAAGAATCCAGGCATTTGACATGAGATGCAAGAGCAAAATTCTATGCGTCTCCTGCAAAGAGGATATCACTGATGAAAAAGCGCGCTAAAGAATGGAGACAACGAGAAGGAAGGAAAACTGAAATGGTAATTCAGGTCTTTGTTTCATCCAGCCTTGCTAAAGTCATATTGCAGGCCACTTTTCCACGAAACAGACGAAGCTTTGCTAAAGTCATATTGCAGGCCACTTTTCCACGAAACAGACGAAACTTGCTAAAGTCATATTGCAGGCCACTTTTCCACGAAACAGACGAAGCTTTGCTAAAGTCATCATATTGCAGGCCAATTTTCCACGAAACAGACGAAGCTTTGCTAAAGTCATATTGCAGGCCAATTTTCCACGAAACAGACGAAGCTTTGCTAAAGTCATATTGCATGCCACTTTTCCACGAAACAGACGAAGCAGCCGATAGAGAAAGAGGTGGGAGAACAACATCCCGGAACGGATAGGCCTGATCCTTCCCCGACAGTGGCAGAAGACAGACCAGGATGGAGGTGGGTTGTTGTTTGAAGTAGCGAACCATCAGCCCCAGGGTCTAGGGACTAACGATGATGATGACTGGTTACAGACAACTTGGTTTTATATCCGTTGCATGAACGGCTTTGGATTTCTCATTGGATATATTTGCCTGCTAGGCAAAATATAAAATTACCGAGATCTTAAAGTTACTGTGGGCTTTAAGTAACATGGAGATGTCAACATTTTTAGATCGTTTGATGCACTGATTAAACCAATGAGAATGTTGTACTCCTGAGCTCTGAACAATCTCAAGGTTGAAAGTCCATTCAATCAATTCCTTGTTTGCATCTAAGTGAAAATTACACGTAAGTCTCAAACAAACAAAGAAAAATGCAAGAAAAGTGTCTATGAAATGTTACAAATATAAAACAAAATTTAGGAATGCTTATATTGTATGCTTTAAAAGTTAGAATGTTTGTACGAGTAATCTCTGAAACATTTTTTTTTAACGGGTCGCTTGCATTTCTTGATCCTAAAAAAGTGTTTCAATCTTTTTTTTTCCTGAATGTTGTGACGGTAAGTTTTATTTCTAAAACCTAGAATCAAAGGTATGACATACTGATGTGTGCAAAGAGTGTATGAGGACGAAGTGAAAGGTAGAATAGGACCTGTCTATGAACTGTGCTGGTGAAGATCAACAAGGGGATGTGTGTAGCGTTTTTTTCCCTTGTTTATTGACGAACTTACTTTGGTTGTAATTCAAAATGTACGATTGAATTATTGACGTTATTTTCTTTGCCGAAAATATTCTTTATTGTTTGAAACAATACCTGACTTGCGGAAATATGTCAAGAATTGTATCTGGCAGCAGGTTGTTCAGAACTGAAAGCTAAAAGGACAAAAACTAGTTGTTCAGAACTGAAAGCTAACAGGACAAAAACGAGTTGATCAAAACTGAAAGCTTACAGGACAAAAACTAGTTGATCAGAACTGAAAGCTGACAGGACACAAACTAGTTGATCAGAACTGAAAGCTGACAAGACACAAACTAGTTGATCAGAACTGAAAGCTGACAGGACACAAACTAGCTGATCAGAACTGAAAGCTGACAGGACACAACTAGCTGATCAGAACTGAAAGCTGACAGGACACAAACGAGCTGATCAGAACTGAAAGCTGACAGGACACAAACGAGAGCTGATCAGAACTGAAAGCTGACAGGACACAAACGAGCTGATCAGAACTGAAAGCTGACAGGACACAAACGAGCTGATCAGAACTGAAAGCTGACAGGGCACAAACGAGCTGCTCAGAAAAGCTGAAAGCTGACAGGACACACAAACGAGCTGCTCAGAACTGAAAACTGACAGGACACAAACGAGCTGCTCAGAACTGAAAGCTGACAGGACACAAACGAGCTGCTCAGAACTGAAAGCTGACAGGACACAAACGAGCTGCTCAGAACTGAAAGCTGACAGGACAAACGAGCTGCTCAGAACTGAAAGCTGACAGGACACAAACGAGCTGCTCAGAACTGAAAGCTGACAGGGACACAAACGAGCTGCTCAGAACTGACAGCTGACAGGACACAAACGAGCTGCTCAGAACTGACAGCTGACAGGACACAAAACGAGCTGCTCAGAACTGACAGCTGACAGGACACAAACGAGCTGATCAGAACTGACAGCTGACAGGACACAAACGAGCTGATCAGAACTGACAGCTGACAGGACACAAACGAGCTGATCAGAACTGACAGCTGACAGGACACAAACGAGCTGATCAGAACTGACAGCTGACAGGACACAAACTGATGATCAGAACTGACAGCTGACAGGACACAAACGAGCTGATCAGAACTGACAAACTGACAGGACACAAACGAGCTGATCAGAACTGACAGCTGACAGGACACAAACGAGCTGATCAGAACTGACAGCTGACAGGACACAAACGAGCTGATCAGAACTGACAGCTGACAGGACACAAACGAGCTGATCAGAACTGACAGCTGACAGGACACAAACTAGCTGATCAGAACTGACAGCTGACAGGACACAAACTAGCTGATCAGAACTGACAGCTGACAGGACAGGACAAACGAGCTGATCAGAACTGACAGCTGACAGGACACAAACTAGCTGATCAGAACTGACAGCTGGCAGGACACAAACGAGCTGATCAGAACTGACAGCTGGCAGGACACAAACGAGCTGATCAGAACTGACAGCTGGCAGGACGCAAAACTGAGCTGATCAGAAGCTGACAGCTGACAGCTGACAGGACACAAACTAGCTGATCAGAACTGACAGCTGACAGGACACAAACGAGCTGATCAGAACTGACAGCTAACAGGACACAAACTAGCTGATCAGAACTGACAGCTGGCAGGACACAAACTAGCTGATCAGAACTGACAGCTGGCAGGACACAAACTAGCTGATCAGAACTGAAAGCTGACACGACACAAACTAGCTGATCAGAACTGAAAGCTGACAGGACACAAACTAGCTGATCAGAACTGAAAGCTTACAGAACAAAAGACAGGACAAAAAACTAGCTGATCAGAACTGAAAGCTGACAGGACAAAAACTAGTTGATCAGAACTGAAAGCTGACAGGACAAAAACTAGTTGATCAGAACTGAAAGCTGACAGGACAAAAACTAGTTGATCAGAACTGAAATCTGGCAGGACAAAAACTAGTTGATCAGAACTGAAAGCTGGCAGGACAAAAACTAGCTGATCAGAACTGAAAGCTGGCAGGACAAAAAAAAACTAGCTGATCAGAACTGAAGCTGACAGGACAAAAACTAGCTAGATCAGAACTGAAAGCTGACAGGACAAAAACTAGCTGATCAGAACTGAAAGCTGACAGGACAAAAACTAGCTGATCAGAACTGAAAGCTGACAGGACACAAACTAGCTGATCAGAACTGAAAGCTGACAGACACACAAACTAGCTGATCAGAACTGAAAGCTGACAGGACAAAAGGACAAAAAACTACTAGCTGATCAGAACTGAAATCTGACAGGACAAAAACTAGTTGATCAGAACTGAAAGCTGACAGGACAAAAACTAGTTGATCAGAACTGACAGCTGACAGGACAAAAACTACTAGTTGATCAGAACTGACAGCTGACAGGACAAAAACTAGTTGATCAGAACTGAAATCTGACAGGACAAAAACTAGTTGATCAGAACTGAAATCTGACAGGACAAAAACTAGTTGATCAGAACTGAAAGCTGACAGGACACAAACTAGTCGCAAAGTGAGACGACTGCAGGGGGAAAACTAAACACATTTAAAATCTTAATGTTAGCACACCGAAAAAAAAAAAAAAAAAAAAAAAAAGAAAAAAGAAAAGAAGAAAAAAAAAAACCGTGGACAAACGAATCACAAGATAAAATACTACACGACCTCTTAGGTCTTCTTCAGACAAGAAACAAGACAATCAGGACAACGGAAATGAACGGGCAATCACTTATCTTCATCCACTTATCTTTATTCATTTATCTTCAATCACTCCAGCGCAAGATAGGCGTTGAATGAAAACAAGACTGTCAGAAGGGAGATAATGTGCGAGTCGGGGTAGTAATGATGATAATTATAATTATTACTGATAGGAATACTAATAATGGTAACGATGATGATCAAAACATTGACAAAATAAATAAAGACACCCACTTGGGTGATAGTTATTGGCAATAGCAGTTGTAGTATGGAAGAAAGGTGAGTGGGTTAAAGGATTTTTAAACAGCATGGTTGCCGTGGCAACAGTTTAAGTGGCGATGGCGATGGTGATGCTAATGGTAGTGATGGTAATATCAATACTAACAATCGTATTAATGATGATAATGCCAAAAACTATAGTAAAGGTAATGGTAATAATAGTACTGATAACAAAAGCGTTGTACAAAAATACGATATTTTTTTTTTTAATCATAATAATATTTCTTTTATTTAGATTTTTAAAAAAATGTATATATATATATATATATATATATATATATATATATATATATATATATATATATATATATAAAATTCAAAGAAAAAAATAGTAATACGGATAATAATAGTACTTATACTAAAACTAAGAGAAGAAAAAAAAAAAGAAGACAAAGAAACACAAGGAGAAGGGGGCGGGGAGAACAGGAAGAACAAAGAGGAGATGGAAGGTATGAATTATGGGAAGGATGGAATCTAATAGGTATAATTAATGATTATGATATGTATATTAATAGTTTTGATGATAATCCTGATTGTAACTATATAGCAATGATAGTAATGCTATAGCAGGCTGGAAAAGTGGTAAGCTGGAATGTCAGAAATATTGTAAAGAATAATAATCATATTAACGATAGTATTAGTAGTAAATATAACAAGTGGAACAGTTATGAAGGTGTTTTTTTTTTTTTTTTTTTTAAAGGTGATAATTATAGTGCTGATAATGATGATATGATCATAGTGCTATTGAGAGCAATAATAATAAAAGTAATGTTAGTACCAGTAATAGTAGGTGGAAAGGAATGGAGATGGTCAGTGAGTAAAAGTAACAGCGCTACTGGAGCAGGGAGAAGGTGGTGAGGATAAACATTGTAATGTTAATGATATTAACAATAAGTGAAAAGGAACAGGGATGATCAAAGAGTGAAAGGTTAACAGTAGTATTGGAGCAGAGGACAGGAAGAGAGAGAGAGAGAGAGAGAGAGAGAGAGAGAGAGAGAGTGAGAGAGAGAGAGAGAGAGAGAGAGAGTGTGAGAGAGAGTGTGTGTGTGTGTGTCCGCATAGTTACAAACACCTACACAACATATGCACAGGAAAGAGGGAAGATGGAACAGAAGCTCTTGTGGAGGAAAAAGTATATGAAATTAAAAGAAAACCAAATGAAGAAAATGGAGTGGACAACTATCTGAATAAATAGATTAATGTGACAAATAGAGAGAGTGTAGTGAGCGGGGAAAGTAAGATAGCTATAAGTTGTGTGTGAGGTAAATAGTGGGAGATATGGTGGTATGTGTGTGTTGATGGAGGACATTTGTGGGCTAATATTGCAGTGATGCGTAGGTGCATGCTACTTTAGGGTGTTGATGCCATGAGGGTGGAGGGAAGAAACGGATGGGTTTACATACTAACTGGGGGGCAGGGGGGTGGGGGGGGGGGGGGTGGGGGAAGGCAACACACTAACACATTCTAACACCTATACACAATATTTCCCTCTCTCTCTCTCCAGACACAAAATCTGATCTGATCGTTGTTTGAAGAAAGGGTGGGGGGGGGGGGGGTGGAAGGGCGGGGGAGGGGGGAGGGGGGGCTGAGGGATGGATTTGGGAGTGAGAGTGCGCAGGAGGTGGCGCATACGCGGTAGTGGACTTAAGAAGACGACACAAGTGACTGGTAAGCGTGTGTGTAGTTACCTTGAAATGTACTCTTCGACGACACGACAAACTTATTGTTCCATACATCATATATCAAGATGAACATTGTTAGAGCAAATAAAAGAAAAAAAGCAATTACGTTTCTGTTACATGTGCTACGTAATTTTGATTGTAATCATTTGGTTTGTATATATACAGTTTTAATTCCCGGGTATGACGAATTGCTAAATACGGTACTGAAAATCTGGACATCAGACAAGTCTTGACAGCGAGAATATACATTTATTCACCAGATCCAGAGAGAGATAGCGCGCGCACTATTTGTGTGTGTTTGTGTATGTAAGGGAGAGAGAGAGAGAGAGAGAGAGAGAGAGAGAGAGAGAGAGAGAGAGAGAGAGAGAGAGAGAGTTCTCAGTCTCCCCCCTCTCTCTCCACTACCTCATTCTTCATTCTTCCTCTCTCTCTCTCTCTCTCTCTCTCTCTCTCTCTCTCTCTCTCTCTCTCTCTCTCTCTCTCTCTGTCTGTCTGTCTGTCTCTCTCTCCTCACTTTCTACCTACCCACCCCACTCCCTTCTCCCATCCTCTCCTCCAGTTCCAGGGCACAGGTCTTGTGCAGACGCGCCCCAGGATGGGTCGTAAATGCCTGCTAAGAGCCCCTGACATCTGCTTCACTTCATGACACCACCTACCATTCACCTCCGCCGTATACGTACTCCCCCCCCGCCCCCCCCCCCCCCCCCCCCACACCCCCCCCCCCCCCCCCCCCCCCACACAAGCGCGCACCCCCCCCCACACACACACACACACACACATTTCACACGCGCGCGCACACACACACACACGCATGCACAAGCGCACACGCACGCATCGCATACACACGCATACACACACGCACACGCACACACACACACACACGCACGCACGCACGCACGCACACACACACACACACACACACACGCACACACACACACACACACACACACACACACACACACACACACACACCTTATCATTCGGCATACCTCTTTCCCATCCACTCCCGTTACCACCACAACATCCCTCCCCTCCCCCCCTTTCCCCCCCCCCCCCCCCCCCTCTCTCTCTCTCTCTCTCTCAGTTAGTGTTTTTTTTGTGTGAAGGTTTTAAAGTTTATTCACATGCGGACCATGAGGGGGTGGGAGGGAGGGAGCAATATAAAAAATGCAATCAAATTCAAGCACGTTAGGCCGCTCTCAGTTAGATTTATTCAGAAAGGCCAAAGCCCCATATGAACAAGGGACGGTTACAGTGTCCAGCAGTATCGTGATGCGGATTACAGCGAAATTCATAGTCCATTACAAGTATGTATTACAACACAAATCACGAGAGAAGAGCTTTTCTCACCTGAAAGGCTTTCTGCAGATACAATGCTAATGTGCGTACTGTTCTTGCATATTTTGATGCCATAAGTGCACAAAATCGAAATAAACGTGGATTCATATAGAATTTCGCTGGAATAGAATTCACACGAGGGTCGGTTAAAGCAGAACATGTTAGACCACAGTGAAACTCGTCCTCATAAGACTCGTTGCACAACGGGGATAATAACTCATTGCCACATATAGTTTTAAAGCGATACACATGTGCATTCATTTCAGAAACACCAAATCTGAATTCAGTGACAAGAAACCACAAATATTTCCCAATCCAATGAGAGATACGCTTTCACCAAACGACCAGAGGTATAACTTCTATACTTTCACTTGATTCTATATGGTTTTCCCAGTCCTGCCGACTGCAATCAATTAATCTCTGGGGTAACGTTTGCACATATATATTTTCTTGACCAACCCTTGACATGCCCATACGAAACCAAACTCATAAAGAAATAATAGGATGTTTGATACTCAATTAACTGTTTTCCTTCTGAGTCCAAGTCGTATAAAATTGTGTAAGATTTCTTTGCTAGTCGATCAGTGCTCGTCTTTAATGATTTGAACCAAACGCCTTTTCAAAGACAATAAATGCTGCATGCAATTTGCGAGAATACTGTTTATAAATTAGAGCCATGAGAGTAAACATGATTATGATTGGTAGTTGGATATCTACGTTTGAGCCTGCTTGGTATTCACCAGTTATGTTATTATCCTCCACATAATCTTGTAGTCTTTGATTAATAACGGCGCTGAATACTTCACTACTTATATTTGACAGAGACAGCTCTCTATAATTATTGGTGTTGTTTACATAACTCTTCTTATACAGCGGAAGGGGTCACAGACACATCAGCTTTTGGGAAATATATCCCTATCAAATAATGCGTTAAATAAACAATTGTACAAAAATAATCAACTTTTACACAAGAATTTTTTTTTCAAAAACTCCCCGATTATTCCATCAGCATTTTAAGCGCTATCTGAACTTCTCCACGAGAAACTGAACGTTTCATATCTTCATCATCAACTTCCGGCAAGTCATCATTGCCACTATACGAAAAGTTTTTTTATCCAGCAAAACTTGAAAGTGCCGAAACCAGTTACCTAAAGGTATATTATTCTTTGGATGTTTCTTTTTCAACGAAATATTAGACATACACGTCCAAAATTCTTTTTTAGTCATTAACTGAAGCCAATAACTTGTTTAATGTATTCTTATGGAATTGTTTTTTCTTCATTTCTAAAAGCTTTTTGTATTCTCTTCTAGCCTTTTACGATCTTCTTTAAGTTTATCTCCCCTGTCATCATTTTCCAGCAACAATATCATATTGCTTTGATGATCTACGAAATGCAGTTAGTAATCTGAGTAAGATGAGTTATAGTGTTCATGCAGTCCTCATCAAACCAGCCCTGCTCACGACTGTCTAAATCTACCTTGACAGTTTTCTTCATGCATGCAGCACACTCTCGAATACAGTTATCCAACATGTCAAGTGCATCATTGATGTTCACGTCGATTAGTTCGAGGGCAGCTTGTAATTTATTGTGGACTTCTTCTTCACATAAATTCCCGTAACATACACTGTGTTCATCCACACACAGTTTTGGATTGTCTGCACACCATCACTAAATCATCATGGAAAAAAAGCGATCTAGTATTCAATGGGAAAATGATCAGATTCGAATCGATCGGCAAGATGCAATTCAGACACGTCATATAATACGTCGTAAAAAAAAAATACTAACAAAATAAAATAATCATTCACACTGCTCCCATTTGTATATGTATAGCAACCTTGCTGGTCGCCTTTACATAGTCCATTTAATATAATCAAGTCCAATGTCGTGCACACTTTTAACAAAGATTTACCGTAGCTGTTAACACATTCATCTTGAGAATGCCGGTCACCAGTAACCGAATGACTTTTAAATGAAACATTATCACTGTCAATGACAGGGTGTGATGGGGAAAAAAAAAAAATAGAGATTCGGCTGTTCAAATCACCACATAAAATGATGTTAACATTTTCCATCTGTATCAACAAGCCAGCCAAGCACACTTGAAGCGTAGCTATTCCTTGATCGTAAATAAAGTGTGAATAGAAAGGAAAGCCCTCTGGTGGAACATAGGCGCATACATAAAGAACATCATTCAGGCAGCCAGACAACCGTTTATCAATGACGAACGCAGATATGTTTTCATACTTGACATCGAAATGACGTACGTAAATCTCTCTCTCTCTCTCTCTCTCTCTCTCTCTCTCTCTCTCTCTCTCTCTACATTCGAAGGCAACTTGTTCATTTGCTGGGTATGAAGAACAGCATATATAGCAGTAATACTGGTAGAAGAAACAACAGCCATAATAGAAAGTAGAAGATGTGGTGGTGATACCAGCAGCAGCAGCAACAACAACAACAACAAAAAGCAGCAGTAGTAATATCAGTAGTTACAGGGAGGAGGAGGGAGCATGAGGAGGAGGACGGGGGAAGGAAGGTGGAGGAGCAGCAGCAGCAGCGGCGGCGGCGCGGGAGGGAGTGAGGCAGCAGCAGTAGTGGTAGTAGTAATAGTAGTAGTAGTAGTAGTAGGAGGAGGAGGAGGAGGAGGAGGAGTGGAGGAGTAGTAGTTGTTGTTGTTGTTGTGGTGGTGGTGGTGGTGGTAGCAGTTGTTGCAGAAGAAATAAACAATTTCAACGCATTTTAAAAAAACTTGTTTTGATATATATATATATATATATATATATATATATTATATATATTTCTTTTTTACACTCGTGTAGGAAACTAACTTTGACCAGTTTTCAGTCCTGACATGGCCCACTGCAGTGTGCTGGGCTATACGGGCTGTAAGCAAAACGAGCTGTGTTAGACAAAGAAGATATAAAAGTAGAGTGACAGTATTTCAAATGTGAAAAAATACCAGAAAGAAAGGTAGAAAACAAAACAAACAAGCAGAAACGTTTTGTCAAACCATGAAAGGGAACCTGCTGCAGTGTGTGTGTGTGTGTGTGTGTGTGTGTGTGTGTGTGTGTGTGTGTGTGTGTGTGTGTGTGTGTGTGTGTGTGTGTGTGTGTGTGTGTGTGTGTTTTAAGCGGGCCGTAGGAGAATTTTCTGCAATGTAAACAGGACAAATGAACAATGTTTTGTTGATCCGTCTCTTACCCTATGTCGATGTCTTCTCCCCCCTGCCTCTCTCCGTCTGTAGTCTGTTTCTCTCTGTCTCTGTCTTTCTCTCTCTGTGCAGCCTCTCAGACTGCGTGAAACTTAAAATAGCTGACAAAATTTTCCAAGGAGTTGTAGTACTATTATCGGGTTTAAAACCTTTAGGTGCGACACAGGCGGGGGGAGGCAAATGAATCATTCTGACCTGAGTGTACCAAGGGTAGTATCCCTTATTAAGCGAAGCGAACTTGAGACTGAGAAGGGCCAGTCGATTTTCCAGTTGGAAGAGTAGTCCCCCTTTTTGTCCTGACTTGCATCGTGTGGATGATGAACTGGTGTTGTAGCCGAGCTGGTTTAGTTGTGAGTGGATGATATATGCTCGTACCTGATGAGGATAATTATTGCGTGAAGATGTTAAAAGTTGCTGTGAAACTCGGTCTCCGTTTGTGAGAGAGAGAGGGCTGAATTCGATTGTTAGACTGCTAAGAACTAAACAATACAGTAAAAATTAAAAAAAAAAAAAAAAAAAAAAAAAAAATGTTTCGATTGAAAATGTGATGTGGTTGTGAACAGATTTACCTACTTTCGTATGTAAAAATCGTGAAATTTGTCCATCACTTTAGTAGTTTTCAAATTTCTTCGTTAGATATATCTGTTACTTTGGTCTTGTATAAAAACAATTGTTACTGCATGCATTTTTTGTTTTGTTTTGTTTTTTTTGTTTTGTTTTTCTGTAAGTAACTGAAATAAGAATAGGAATGTATAACAAAAAAAATCTTGTGTTTTTCACATGTTTTGATCCTACAAGGGTGTGTTCTGTTATTGAAAAATACGATTTTTTTTAAATTCCAAAACACTGACTGGGAGGGATGAACTGATCAATTTCATTGATAAAAAGACTAACACTAACAACACTGAGACATGGATTGAGAGGAACAATCATGTCAAAATAATTAAAATTTTAAAAAAATAGAAAAAAAAAAAAAATTGACAATTTTTTTTAAACTCCCAACTGGCTTGTTTTCCATGCGTATATCTAACTATTGAACCGTTTTTTTTGATCTACCCAGAAACTGTGACTGCTGGGAATATTCGATGACGGATCTTTAAGCACGTAAAATTCATAATGAAAACAGCTGCTGACGCGCTTTCCAAAAGCTGTCCGTTGCCAGAATTCAGCTTGTTACAGTTCATATACTCCGTCTATCTGCATTTTCTACTGGCTTAGCTGAGCAATAACGACTGTCTGCCATTAACAGCATACGAAGAGGAAAATTTTACAAATGATACCTATTTTTCCTTTTCTATTGATTGCAAGGTGACCGCAAGTAGGCTATGCGATTCAAAGAAAAGCATCAACAGGTTTTATTGTTTGTTTATTTCTTATACTGACTATGCTGTCCGACTCTTAATGATTGCATACTGTATAGGTATCTCCACCGCTGCTGTCGTCGGGAAGATTAAAGGAAATAGATAATCAAGGTAGCTGTCAGTTCCCCAGGTGTCGGTGAAGCCCCGTGTCCGAGCTGCAGCTGACTGCCAACCGGGTGTGGGGTGCAGCCCGTGCCCAGCTGCTGTCTCCATCCAGAGGGATGTGGAGAGGCTGACTGAGTGGTCAGTAGACATCGTGTGTATTAAAGGCTTCAGAGTTCTCCGTCGGGACGACGACGTGTGTCTCTTCTGTTGTGTGGGAGTCCCCTGATGGACTCTATAAACTGCCTCCGTGAGCGGCTTCCCTGCTGTGTGAAGACTGTGTCACCTGGACCGGACGCAGCCAGGTGCATAGTCTGTGGTGACACTGCTGTGGGTGCCAGCTTGGCCTGCGCAAGAGAAAAAAAAAATGTTTGATATGTCAGTATAGTACCTAGTGCTGTTGCGCGCCCTTGATGGTGGTGGCGTGAGTTTATTGATGTGCCTGCTTTTGTTTATTGTGTAGCCTAACATGTGTGCGTTGTGATTTGATGGTTTAGGCAGCAAAAGAAAAGGAAGAAACTTAACTTGTTACCTGACGATGTTCGTGTGGTGTGGGTGTGTGGGGGGGAAAAAAGACGTACACGCATCCAAACTTCTTCAGGTGAGAGTCAGACAGCAAAACACGCGCCGCACACCATCCGTAACAAACAGCAACACTAATAATAATAATAACAATAATGATAATAATATTAATGATGACGATAAACAAGGTTTTACCAACACAGATCAAACATGAATAAGAACACAGACACGCACATCACATCACACTTCAACAGGCCACAGCACTCACTCTCCAACATAACAAGTCTACCAATAGAGAAATTGCACTCTGACACGAAACAAAAACGACTGCAGCCGGAGACATTCTCTCTCAAGCGAGTCTTGCCACACGCTCTCGATCGAATTTAGATCTGGACTTTGAGGGGGCCAGAAAAACACGGGAACTAGCCTGGGATATGTGCTGTCGCTTCCAGGTCTCGGTGTGAGCCGAGCAGTGAACAGAGGCGTCGTCTTCTTGCAGGCACGAACGTTTGTTTGGGTGGTAGTCGGCAACAAACAGCAAAAAGTTGTTTTCCAGCGCATCAGTGTACTTCTGACGGTTCATACTGCCTTCCACGAACACCAGTGGTCCAACTATGTCGTACGAAATGTATCCTCACACCATCAATTTCAGTGTAGTCTTCGGACCAAGATGGACGCTGCACAGAGAAAGCACTGACCATTTCCTCTTCGTCTTTCCCTCCTTAGTTTTACACGTCCTTTGGGTTTGATCACAATGGTCATTTCATCACTGAAAATTAACATTCATCCACTGATAGTTATCAGTCCAGTGAAGTTTATTCCTACAGTACTGCAGCTTCTTCTTTCTGTTTACTTCCTTGATGATTAGTTTCTTCACTGGGGGATTCTGCACTTGGTTGCCTTTTGGCTGACTTCAACGAGGTTGAATGCACGGAATTTCAGAAACTGTGGCAGATCTGTCCGTTTACGATCTTTGACAGTGCAGACACGCACCTCTTAGTGAACACTCTGGGTCTACGACTCCCAGGTTTGCTTTTTACTTTTTTTTTTTTTCTGTCACAATAGCGCTTGCAAACTTTCCTCACCGTTGATTTGTTCAAGTTCAAAAATTTTTGCCACCTCAGACACCCGAAGCCCCTGGTCTATCGACGATACCATGTATTTTTTCGTCTCCTCTGACACATCGGTAGTCCGACACCCCACGTTCAGATGTTTCGATAATCCGACACTGTAAGAAAAAGTAGCGATCGTCCGACATCCCACGATTCCGACAATGCCAACTCGTTTCGATAATCCGACACACAACCCCAGTTTTTTTTTTTTTATTATTATTCCCGTTAGTCTGACATATTGAAAGTAAAATCTCTCTCTCTCTCTCTCTCTCTCTCTCTCTCTCTCTCTCTCTGGTATTGTCAACATTTTAACCCCACTTCCTCTGTCGCAAAAAGCAATGATACCCGAATGTGTTTCAAAGAAGACCGTGCGCCAATCTAACTTTGAAGTCGAACTATCGAAACGTCGAAATCGTGATGTGTCGAACTATTGGCACAAAATAAAACATTACAAAACAAGTTTCGTTGGTCCGACAAAATTGTCGGATTGTCGAAACGTCGGAATCGTGATTTGTCGAACTATCGAAACGTCGGAATCGTGAAGTGTCGGACTATCGGACCCAAACTGTGAGCTGTTTGTCTTCATTTTCACAAGTCTAATCTTTTGTGTGTGAAGTAGGCAAAATAAAATCGTTGAGCTGTCGTTTGGTGCTTACGGTCAGCTCAACGATTTTGTTTTGCCTACTTCACACAAAAGATTAGATTTGTGAAAAATGACGCCAGTGGTCCTCGGCACCCAAACACGTCATAAACACTGAAATATTGGCTAGACAATCAAGTGGAAACAACCACTTCAGATCAGTCCTCTCTCGGGGGGGGGGGGGGGGGGGGGGGGGGGGGGGGGGGGGAACAGACTTTTGTCCCTTCACCTGTACATATTTATTTGTTCATTGACTTATCTATTCATCCGTTTTGTTGTCTGATCTTCTGTGCTACCTTAGTGACATTATCCCTACGCCGCTCATTCCGGCTCTCTATCCTCATTCACACCCTGACTTTTTGTCCCATAACAGCCCTGGCACATTCAAACAGGGCGCAGTCAGTAATTAGTCGTCATGAGGCAACCCACCAGAGGAGACACTGCACTGCTGCCCAGTCACTGCGGTGGTTTTGCAATGGTGCCTGTTCTGATCCAACACACGCAGGACACCGCCTGCTAAGTACCCTAATGACAACAGTCATAGCGTAGTCGTGAGGCAGGCATGAGTGACCCCCCCCCCCCCCCCCCCCCCCTCAATCTTGGAGGGGACCACGAAGTCACCAGGGGCATGTACATGAAGAGAATGTCAAAACTGAGTTCGCCATCAGCATGAAGAGCCATGGAAGTGGAGGCTTTATTACCATGCCGATTGGATGATGTTGTGAACACCATTCTAGTCCGATATTGCGTGACCGGCCTGTATTCTACGCTTACTGTAAGAATATTTCCCAGCGTTAACCAGACCCAAGTCCACTGTCTTGCACGTTTTACACGCGTGCGTACCACAAGGAATTTGAACTCCTTTACATCTGACTGGAACTGGTACCATGAATTTTTTTTTTTTTTTTTTTTTTGGGGGGGGGGGGGGGGGGGGGGGGGGGGAGGAGGAGGGGGAGGGGAGGGTATTTGATGGGTTTCAAGATAGTCGTCACTTTTCAGGAATATGCATGAGGGTGCTTGTTATCTCTGCCACTCCCCTATCCACTCCCATACTGCACTCGTTACAGTTTGACTTCAGTTATTATAATTCTTTTATTATTATTATTGTTATTACTATCATTATCATCGTCATCATGATCATGATCATGATCGTGATCATCATCATCGTCATCATCATCTTCATCATCATCATCACCATCGTCATTGCAGGGCGATTCAGATATATATGTCTTAGTTTACGCTTTGTGCGTATTAAGTTTCATGTGACGCTTGCTTACCAAATGGCTCATGCAGAAAATTGCGTAATAGTTGCGGAGGTCTCTTTTAAGTACTACAATAAGGCAGAAAATGCCAGAACCTTCCACAAATTGCCTCTTGTGTATTCTGTGCATTCTGATTGGTTATGAAATGTTTGATGGCTCTTGGTCCTTGTTTGGAAGCTCTGTAGATTTTTCTTGGCTGTCCTAGGTGGTAGTTCTCCAACATTCTAGAATACTCCATAATTAGTGACTGGTTGTCTTGCTCAGTGTTTTGTGTAACTTTCGATTCGAATATCATTGAACAATTGAGGGAATTTAGCAAGTAGGGAGAGAGAACTGGAACTGAAATGATAGTGTGTGTGAAGGACACCTTTTTGCTTGGGGAGTGTTACGGTGGCCATTGAACATTGATTTGTAAATCATGTACTGCAATTAAAAAACTGAACTTGTTGCACTAGTCAACCTTTTCCCTGTCTGAATCGACTCAACTAGAGTTCATAAGCAACTCTTATCTGCCAATCGTTTGTCACCATTAATACCACTGAGGTGCAAGAGTTTCACCATCGTTAATACCACTGAGGTGCAAGAGTTTCAGTAACCATTAATACCACTGAGGTTTAATAGTTTTAGTCACCGTTAATAGCACCGAGGTGTAAGAGTTTCATCACCGTTAATACCACTGAGGTGTAAAGGAACAGGAGTTCGAGTCCTCTAAGTCTGGAGGGCAAGCCGATATGTTCATGTAGAATTAGCTATACAGAGCCTTTTGACTCTCGATCTTAAGCGCATAATTATCGTCGTTGCGTTTCTTACTGCAATTGTGGCAATGTTGAAGAATTTTTTCGTGGGAAATTCTTTGCAGATCCAGGGCTCATGTCTGAAGTGGTTCAGAGTGACGTCAGTGTGTTCCAATGAAGAACAATGAACATTGTGAAAGTGAACCGACTGTTCAAAGGGCTGCGATCTTGCTTTGTTTCATATAGGGCGATATCTAGCGTCTGATCAACGTTGATCGTGTGTGCTTCGTGTTGCCACTTTGAAAAGTCACATAATCGCAGTAAATCTGTCGTTCAGAAGTGCGCATTATATCCATACATTACCCCAATGCGTTGTTCAGATGTTTCAAAGTGTTTGAGTTTCATGGAAGTGTTCGATAGTCTAAATTAAGCCCTACGTGCCAACTTCAGTGAAGAAAAGCCTCGAAAAAAACAACAACAGCCTTTACATTCTAGTAGGGCAAACATCAGATAAAAAATCATAAACCGTGCCGTCGGTGTGAGCTCAAAAGAAAAGAATCGTTGAAATTTAGAGAAAAAGAAAGGGGAAAAAAAAAAAAGACCAGGCAGAGAGAGAGAGAGGAAATTCACGAAAGATGAATCGGCAATAAAGGTGATCGTACAAGAGCATCCACATTACCAGCATTCACTGATAGGAAGGATGATCTGAACAGCTGCTTAGAGAGGTTTGAACGTTTGCAACTGATACTAAGTGGACCCGATACAGCTGGGCAGCAAGTTTAAATATTCTGTTTTCAGGGAAAGCGCTTAATGTTCTTCAGTGTCTTTCACGTGATGAGGCCGTACACTATACTCAACTGAAGGAAACTTTGCTGATAGTTTAACGAAGATTATCGTCGCCATGTTCGTAACTGCATGCTTGAGGCTGGAGAGAGCCCATAGCCATTCATTGTCAGACTCCAAACCTACGCCCAACGGTCGCTGCAGCTGTCATCTACTGCTCAACACTTTGAGGGACCCTCTAGCTTTTTCATCAGGAAGCAGCTTATCAATGTTTGTCTCAAGGAAGAGCCATTCATTTTCGTGAGAACGAATCTCAGGAATGATGATGTTGCTCAGTTCTGGTTTGAAGATGACTAGACCGAGGCCTTGCTACAATCAAATAATATGCGCCGTCAGGCAATGAGTTTGGAAAGGGTTTGCGAGTTCCATCCCCCTTGCCAAAGTTTTTTTTTTTTTTTTTTTTTTTTACATAAGCCTGAATCTGGGGATTCAGAACGGTGTGGGGGACTGAGAAACCTGCTCAACTCCGTACTTGAGGCATTCTTGGCAAGTTGATCAACTGCCTCATTGCCTCCAATGCTGACATGGCCGGGAATCCAAGCAAAAGCCATGTTGTATCCATCTCTGGTTTCGGAGATGTGTACAGTTCGAACATTGTCAGCAGTTGAGGGTGCTTGAGGTTACTACCAGTCATGGCCTAAAAAGCGGAAAGGGAGTTCCGACAGAATGAGGAAGTCTTTATGTTTTGATTTTAAGACTATTTAACGAGCAAGGACCATTGCTATCAGCTCAGCCGTTCAAATAGAGCTGTCCGAGGGGATGTGTCTAAAACATTTCTGAGAGGGAGCTGCTGCGCAAAACGCAGCAGAGTCAACCCCTCTTCAGATTTGGAGCATCAATAAATATTCTTTGGAAGGATGGGAATAAGGAAAAAAGGTCGGGAGGGAAAAAAAAGATTTTTTTAATGCCAAAGAGCTGGTGGAGTCTTTGCGATTTGAGGTCAGATCAAAGCGGATCTCCAGGATATGCAAAGTCCATGGTGGGTCGTCAGGAAACTTGTTGAATCACATACACATTCCAAAGGTCTATGTCCGCACTGTTCGAATGGGAAAGAATACGGATTTCCAAGGGCAGAATGGAAATTTCTTTGAGGAGCGTCGGGTCAAAAAAAAGTCACAAGCAAGGTTTAGGGCTTCAGAGAAGAAATTTAAACAATAGGTCAGAGAAAATTTCAGCCAACGGTTTGGAGAGAGGATGGCTCTCCTGCCTCAGCAGACTGACGCAGGCTCTGTGCAACCCCTTGCAGGGACAGCTCCGACTTTATTTCGACCTCGGGAACTCCTTTCAGATCTAGGCCCCGTAAGATCCCCATGGAAGAGTTCAATAGTGTGGCGACACCTTTACTTCTCGATTCAAGAGTATAAAGCTTTCATGAGTAGATGTGACTCAGACTTTGAACAGCATTGTACGAGAAATGACCGATTCATCGTCCTTTTAATGGACTTGCCAGGATTGCCCGACAGACTTCAAATCCTTTCCGGACTGCGAAGGGGGTGAACTCCGACAAAGGGCTGCCTTATCAGCACCCTCCATCACCAACCATGAAGCCCCCAAACCAGTGACTCCTCTGGTCTCCGCATTTGAATCATCTTCCACAGGATGATCCTGATCTCTTCGGTGCCGGGGGGATGAAATGTAACAACCATTGTTGTTGAATATAGATTTCGTCTTTCCACGCCCACCTTTCCTACCTACCATGGAGCTCAACTAAGGAGCCAGGGCCAAGAAACTAATGTCTTGACCCCTTGAAGGTTTCGGGAGAGATATACGACAAACAGCAACCAACCAACCCTATCTGCCCGACCATGCCGAACTCCCGGCAGACCGAGCGGAGCAGAGAGCATTACAAAGGTTATCTTGACAGTCGGGGGACTGCCTGTCTTGACCCAGCCCAATGCAAAGGTGGCCGATTAATACACACGGGCCAGGGTGTACCTCCTGTCTAAGAGAGGTCCGAGCCAAAGGCAAATGTTGAGAGCACCTGCCCTCTCAATCACCAGGATCACATTCCCCTTCATCACAGTTCGGACCACATGCCAAACGTGGCGGATCTTATGAAGACCGCAGAGAAAAGGAGAATGTAGAAAAAGAAGACTGAAGAGGACAAGAAGATCGACGGCAGAAGGTAGAACAGATAAGAGGTGGGTTTGACTTTTTCAGGGCCCTTATCCTGACCCTGTGGGACATGGAAGACCCCACCATGGGCATCAGCTCCTACCACATTGTGCTTAGCAACTTACGTATAAGCGCCTAGACGCGTTTTTTTTTCAAAACCAACTCTTTCCTGAAAATTATTTGAGTCACCGTTGAGCCCACCGATGTGTAGGCCTACAGGAACAAGAGTTCGTCTTCCTAGTCGTAACACTCCCACCTCTTCCCGTCCCTACCCTCTTCTTCCCGCTTCTTCATACACACACACACACACACACACACACACACACACACACACACGCCACCACGCGCGCGCGCACACATACCCACACACACGCACACACACATACACTCACGAGCGCATACACACAGGCAGACACGCAAATCATCAAAAAAAAAACCATTACGAGTTCATTCTGATCCTCTTTCAATCAAAGTGCTCTTTATTTCGTTAACTGTGTTTTTGTTAAACATTTCTCTTTTTTCCACATCACCCCACCATATACCACTCATCACTTGAGACCGATTCAATGTTTTTTTTTTTTTTTTTCCTAACAATCCGGACAACAAAGAGAGAAGAACAAAAAGAGGTAGAACCAACGTAAAAATACTTCCACGATACCACGATACCGCAACTGAAAACAAAGACAGTAACCAAGAGGAATGAAAAAATGGCATTACAATCAAGCATCCAAAGCTTACTGCCACAACATGATTACCGACCTCACAACAACACGAAACAGACACATTTACATCTTCATGATCTCTGATGGTAGATAAACAATATGATGTCATTATTAGAGATATCATAATACTCAAATTATGACACCATATAAACAGTAAAAACCCTTACAGTTCACAACATGATAAAGACTGTTATCCTACGATGATTATGAGCGTTCTCAAAGACATGCTTTGAATGTTGAAATTAAACCTGACAAAGAACATTGCATTTCTACAAAAAAATTGATACAGTTAAATTTTTAAAAAAAGCTAAGCGAACCAGTGACTATCATGACAAAGGCATCCATCCATAACTTATAACAATAATAACGATTATTTATGGCGCTTAATCTTGCATAAACCCGTAAGCGCTTACAAATACAGAAAACAACAAAGAAAACATAAATTAAACCAATAAGAAGATAAACATTGCAATAAGTACCATGCACCTACAAACAAGAGTGCATATTGACACACACTCACACACACACACATACAAACAAGAGTGCGCGCGCGCGCGCACATACACCACGCGATCCCACACACACACTCACAACAACGCACACAACAGTATGCACGCGCGCACACACACAAGTCGCAGAATCAAATTTGATGGGGAAGGGGAAGAAAGAACTGCTTATGATAGGTGAAGAAGGTAAGTTTTATGAGATGCCTTGAAGGAAAACGGAGAGTTTGAACTGAACTACGCAAAGATACTGGAAGTTTATTCCAAGAAACTGGACCCTGAAAAAAGAAGAAACCTGAATGTTTCATTTCATCATTACCACCTAGCGGACAACTCGGGTTTTTTACCCCAGGCTGCCAGACATATGGAAACAGATCTTATCCTAAAAAAAAATAAAAAAAAAGAAACAAACAAAAAGAAAGAAAAAGCAAACAACAATGACAATATCTACATAAATACAGCAATTAATAACATGGTAGCTGAACTATTGACATTCTTACTACAGGTAACAATTGGTAGTACTGACTTCGTTAGCCATTCTGCGTAATTTTTCATTCCCAGCTTCTTTAGTTAGAAATAATAAAAATAATAATGACAAGAAGCTGAATCAAATGGCCGTTTTGACCAAATAAATACAGCCGAACTGTACATGCTCAATACCTATTTGTCAAGCTGGTATATTACACATTGTGACCTGAAGAAAAATGCAAGACTGTCTTGAACCAAGACACGAGAGTTGGTCTGAAAGGCAGAGAAAAACGGAAGACGAAGAGAGGGGGGGGGGGGGGGGGGGGGGGGGGGGGGGGGGGGGGGCCAGAACAGAACAGAATCAAAGAGAGTGACAAGAAAGATGATGAAATAATAGCACAGAACTTACGTGAGGAGAGGGATGCAATTGATTTTGTACAATTTGTCCTGGTATCCCCCCGTCTTAAAACGACATAATCATAACTTCAGTAAACTGTAAGGCCAGCAGTATTTTAAAATTCTTTATAAGAATATCATAGCTCGAAAATTAATGAATTAATTTGTAAAAAAAAAAAAATAAATAAATATAACAAATTAACTAAATACAATGAAGAAATCAAATTAAAAAAAAAAAACATTAAAAAAAGACCATTACGAACTTCATAAACAAGCTGAAAGTAGAGAAGAAAGTGGCTCGTTACAACAACAGAAGTTTAAACGCATTTAAAACTGACAATAGATTCATTTACATTGAAAAAAAAAAAAAAAATACGCAAATATCACAAATGGTAGTAAACAAGTAAAATAGATACTGAACGTAAACATGTCTCTATTATTAATTTCAACACTCCAACGAGTTGATAAACAGCAATAACTGCAACGAAAATGAAATCTGATAATAAATGATTAGGATAAACATTTCCACGTGCCGTCATCTCCGTGAGCTATGGCTGCTCACAAGAAAAGAAAATGCGCAAAGGCCAGACGGACACAGCTTTGTGAACCAACCTGCCCACCAATATTCCTCTCTCCTCAAACACACATACAAATCAACATAGGCACTGATCACACATCCCTCTCTTGCCATTGAAGCAGAAAATAGTATATGTATGAAACGGAAGATTTAGCAACTGCTCTTGAAATCTATGAATGGGAAAATTAAAAGACTTTTGAGTAGGAATGGATTTTAAACCTGGACTTTAAAAAGTGGAAGGAAATAGGTAATGAAAAGGTGAATTAACACTAACACACACGTGTTTGTGTGTGTGTGTGTGTGTGTGTGTGTGTGTGTGTGTGTGTGTGTGTGTGTGTGTGTGTGTGTGTGTGTGTGTGTGTGTGTGTGTAGCCAGGATCTTTGACCCCCGTTCCCCCGTCCTTCTCACCCATCGTCTCTCGCTTTCTTTCGGGTGTGCAACACCCATTGTCGATAGTTGCTCTGCAAAGACATTTCCACAAATTCGAAAACTCAGAATAAGGGCCCCTCTTACCTCTTGCCATGACTAGCTGCAAATGGAAGTTCATTCCACAAAAACTGACCAGAACAAGTGAAGCATTTGACCCTGACACAGCTGAAGATGTTGTGCATACATGTGCATTAGATGCCAGTGTGTGTGACTGCAGATAGCTCAAGCAATATATAGCTGTAGAAGTTCAGATACGCGTCGTTATGTTGTACCAGTAAATGGTATTACGGTATTTATGTCATTTTTTACATTTCGTTCAGCTATAACATGTTTTAAATAGGAAGCCAACGCAGATATGACGACGGAAAAGTTATTTGTCCTCTTTTCTTTCTTTTCTCTTTTTTTTCCTCTTTGAAAATGAAGAGAGCATCACAGCTCATAAATCAATCTCTCTCTCTCTCTCTCTCTCTCTCTCTCTCTCTCTATATATATATATATTTCAGAGAGTGTGCATACACACTCTCTGAAAAAACATATATATATATATATATATAACAAAAATCGCAAGAACAGAGCAAAAATATAAAGGACAGCTGAATCCTCTGAAGAGATGAACTGAAAGAGCGATGTTCAGATTCAACAGAGAAAACAAACGCTATGCACTTCAGAAGATGACTCCTTCAAAGCAATGAATGTTATCAAAAACTAATATCGTAAGTCATGTGTAATCTACGTCGATGCGGTATGATGCATCACAAATTATAATGTGGTCATACCTCAGTCAGTAGAATGAGTGTTACACAGATGACTCTGCTTGGATGCACATGCATAAAAAGACAGTCAAATAATTATGCTTAAAATCTGTTGTACATTGTGATGTGTCGTTAAACCTCAGTCCATGAACAGACTGGGACAGACGCTGACACCCACATGTGGGACACACCTGGGGACAGGTGGAGAGAGACGACGAGCCCACAACAGAGGGCTCTGGGCATTGTTGTTCACGACCTATGCTCCTGGTAAAATGAGCTGTCTGTCAGGTGTATTTCAAATACTGGTGTGTGTGTGTGTGTGTGTGTGTGTGTGTGTTCTTGCGTGCGTGCTTTTGGTGTGCACTTGTAGGCCTACTTTTCGTGTAATGCGATATATTGAATACCACATGAATTGTATACATGTATTGCTGGATAGTGAGCTATTCACTATCATCAGTACGGTTGTGTGTTGTTTTTTTTTTTTTTTTTTTTTTTTTTTTTTTTGGGGGGGGGGGGGGGGGGGGGGGGGGTGGAATGTTATGTTGTTGCCTTTAATTTTTGTTTTCGAAGCGAAATGGAGTCCAACACACTACAAAAGCTTACGGGTGTTCAACAGGTGTAGCAATAGCAAGCCCTTGGCGACAAGACAAACGATAACACATCTCTACTTAGGGTGGATTCCACGTTCCATACACAAATAATCTAGGTAAAATACAGTCTTGATTTGATTTCATATCACCCCATCACCTTTCTCCCAGCTTTAAACAACGATCTTGACTTCATCCTATCTTCCCACCACTCTCTCCCCGTTCTCCCAGGTTTTAGTCCAAAGAATGTAATTCTAAAAAAAATACTTTTCACATACACACTCTATGAAAAAGCATATTTCTTGCATACTATAGTGTAAATCATAGTACGCAATGACAACATATCTTCAAGTCATATCGCGAATTGATTTTATGCGAGTATGTGAAAACTTGGATACAGGGCGCACTTCACCTTCAGAATCGGTGTGAACGAGCACCATGCGAAGTAAAATGACTAGGAAAAGCAACACACGTGGGATTCTGATTTCCAGAAAACTTTAAACCCATGCACACGATCTTTCCCATGCTTCAATATCCCTTGATCTGTACTATATTATTATTTACATTCTTTGCATGGCATTTCTCTCTTTGCGACTCTGATATATTTCTTACATTCCTTGCATGGCATTTCTCTCTTTGCGACTCTGATATATTTCTTACATTCCTTGCATTGCATTTCTCTCTCTCTGCGACTCAGATTTCTTCATTACCATGCTAATGATGATGGCGTTGTTCGTACCTTTCTTCATTACTCACCTCAAGAGGAAGGTTTCGTTTCATACAAAACGGTTTGTTGAAAAAAAGGAGTTCAAACTGACGTCTTTACATGTCAGTGCCTCGCTTGTTACTTTGTCAGGATGTCGGATTCAGGGATCCGTAAGGGCATTGTTTTCTAAGCCAGCCATGTCCGGCTCAGTGTAGAATCATGAAGCACAGCGGACCCTGCAGTTACAGGTCTCCACGCAGCTGTCGCTGTGCTACACAGACTGGTCGGTTATCACACCTTTGGCGTCAGTGACGTCTACATCACGTGTGACTGACTTTCACAGTATGGACGATGACGAAAAGGCTATGATTCATCAGACAGCATCACCAACAACCACTGCTGTTCGTGCATCTTTCACACGGATCCCGTGATCGGACAGTGCTGGGATGACACGATGCTGTATGATCTGGATACACTATTGGCCACGGTGGAAACGTAGCTTGTATGTAGA
Source organism: Conus betulinus (assembly GCA_016801955.1). Classification (NCBI taxonomy): domain Eukaryota; kingdom Metazoa; phylum Mollusca; class Gastropoda; order Neogastropoda; family Conidae; genus Conus; species Conus betulinus. The sequence continues at coordinate 221,505 of JADBJO010002823.1, read as the reverse complement.
ATTAAAGAGTGCTCTGGCGTTTTCAGGAGGCGAAAATCTGCACAACCATAAAAAGGTGCAATCGTCCTGACCTATCGACTGGAGGACGCACTCTAGCAATGATGAGAGAACATCACTTGACCATGACTGACATTCCTGACAGAATACATCACCGGGGTGATGAGTGACCGTCTTTTTATTACAACACACATCACCATGACGATCAGTTGTAGGCCTATTCATTACAAACCACATCACCATGACAGAAACGATCAAAAGGTAACTCATCACCTTGACAATGTTTCAGAGCAATACTGATTACAAATACATCACCATGACAATAAGCGGTTGCCATGACAGAGCACTTCATCGTGACATTGAGTGGCATTCTTTACAAAACACATCACCATGACGATAAGGGGTGGTTTTGACCGAATACATCATGACCGCGATGAAGGTTCGTCGACATACTGATGACAAATCATCTTGACGGAACAGATGGTTACGACGAGCCACATTCTTTGCAGAACGTATCGCCCTGATGAGGGGCGGTGTTAATGACAGAGCACATAGGGATGGTCAGAAGTGGTCACGGCGAAGGAACACATCATCAGATGTCATACAGCCATGACAAAGAGCGGTCTTTCTGGCTGAACATATCTCTGATGATAAATGATCATCACAACATTACCATGCGGCTGAATGCTCATCTTAATGTAAAAAAAAAAAAAAAAAAAAAAATAAAAAAAAATCACCATGGCGATGAACAGTCACACCGATAAAATATGCCAGTGAAATGAAATCTAATTATTACAACAACATGACTCACTATAAAACAACTCTGAAACAACAACCACAAAAAAAAGAAGAAAAAAAAACACAAACAAAAACAAGAAGTGCACTCAGAAGAGTGCGGATCTCTGGACCTCCACTCACACAGATCCTACTTCCACTCTTTGTACCAGGCACGAATCCAAATTTATGAGTTCGTGCTTGGGCCACATCCTGTTCTTTTCCACAAAGGTTTTTTTTTTTTTTTTTTTTTTTTTTAACATAAATTCATTAGTTTTTACATGATTCTACGGGCAGACATACAGACAAACTTGAAACAGTAAAGTCAGTTCCAGATGAAAATGTAACTTTCCTGACAGAAGAAACAAAATGATTCGGCGCACTTTCCTTCAGAAAATGAAGAGTGACAAGGTCCATATCAATATCACAAGTTTAGACTAGTCATGCATTATGCCGACTGTATGAGCAGACAGCATGTTCGGCACTGCACATACGAGTGACAGTTTTTTTTCTTCTAAACTTTGACATCAAACACATCGCTAATGGTGGATGCGCAAAGAGAAACAACACATGTCAGTATGCCAGAAATAATTATACTGATATCAGAATAATTATAATTCAACAATGCCATTGGTAGGCCTATCACAATTATTATCGCTCAGTGATTGTTCCCCCCTCAACATGTTACACTAAATTTTGGTTGGCTTTGCTAAATTGGATAAGACACGTTTATTATTTCAATTTCATTTGACATGGTCAAGTTTCTCTGTCTTGTTGCACAACCAAACATGAAGAACCAAACACAAAACACTACTTGGAGAGAGAGAGAGAGAGAGAGAGAGAGAGAGACAGACAGAGACAGACAGAGAGAAGAAATCAAAACACATGCAGACAGTCCTTATGCATCAGACCTGAATTACTGTGTGCTCCATCAAGCTCTTTAACTCTTTCCACACCAGTTGCAGATCCCAGTTTTTCCAATACACAATGAACTGGACAGTCACTCTATTCAAATCTTTGTCACCGGATCATTTTTGAAGCCATTTCTCACTTACGAAAAACAAAGCACGACAATTGTTGTTTAACTCTTTCACCGGTGCTCCACTCCCGATCGGGAGAATATAAATGCATAAGTGCATCTGCATCTGATCAGAACTCAGGCGACAAAGCTCGGTTCAAATCAAGGCCATCAACTTCTTTCACCTATGAATCAATAATCAGAAAAGAAGAGTACTTCAAAGCTATTCTCCTTGTCAATTTTACTGTGTGAGCAAAACACAAATGGCTGACTTTTTAAAAAGTAAGTAAGTTCCTTGTGTGGCTAGTGTTAGATGAAAGCTTTGAGGAGGACTTCAGTGAATATTTCTGAAACTGTAAACAACAACAAAAAAAAACATAGGTGCAGAAAATACTTTGACTATGAAGCAATCGAGTCATTTATTCACAAATGCAGTAACGCTACTTGTCTGAATGAGAAGTTTTCATTAAGTGATTTGGTTTTCCATTTAGCTCCAATTTATAATTACTGGATAGTTAAAGAACATTGAAAATTTAGCAAATTACACATTAAAAAATAACCCTTCTAACATGCCGATCAAACAACTATTACAGAGTAAGTAAAACAACCTCGATCTTCCAGCTGAACAGTGAAACACAGCAAGGCTGAGAAATACTTGGCCGATCGCAATGAAAGAACTGAAACGATCAGAACCTGCAATATCTGTTTCTCTTCTTTCAGCAGTAAGGATCTATAATTCAAATAGTAGTGTTGCTAGAGTTAGTACTAAAATATTGTGCCGACAATGACTATAACCATAACAGTGTTGTCACATTAGCACTGACAGAACAAAGGAAAGGCAGGAGGGGGTGGGTAGGGCCAATCACGCACCTTTGTTCAGATCTGTGCACCATAATGCTGCTATTGGAGAAATTCTAATAATACAAGAATAATCTCACGGACCACTGTTGGACTTCAGAAACTTCTCTACAAACCGTTTCTTTTTGAAAAGTTTCTTTTTTCTTAACAAAACAACAATTTTCATTCCAGACAGGCCTAGTCATTTCACTTCATCTTGACCATCTTTTCCTGTATCGCCCTTAAGAAACTTCGGTGTACATTTTGAATGATTTTAGCACTTGTCGCCCGGCAACCAATCTACCTAACACAATGCTTTAAAACTAGCCCATGGTACCTCTTTTTCTTTAACTGGCACCAAGACATGCAAGTACATATCTGCAACAAACAAAGGCAAAAACAGTCAGTCCATAAACTAGGGTACAATGCACTCCATCATCACATCAAGATGTTACAATTCTCCAATCCCATTCATACATATGTACAGTAATCTGTGGAAAAAATGTCAGAAGGTATGAACATTTCTATACGTCATTATCACTGATAACATTTTCTTCACTGGAATCAAAAGATGATTAGCATTTAAGCGTGATTATAGTAGACTGAATGTAACTGTTAGAATATAACAATTTAAAAAACTGACACACTGGGTTACTTTTAAACCATAAAAAAATGAGGAGGAAAAAAAAAACTGGCTTTCGCATTAACAATTCACAACACTTCTATCAGATAACATTAATTTTGTGGAAAATGGTGAATCTGCTCTCTCACTGTGAAACACTGTTACATGTTTGTGAGAGAAAGGGGCACACAGATTGGGATAACCAACGTTCTGGGTGCTTTTCCTCAGGCTGCAAACACTTAAAACACACAACAAAACCAAACCAAACAAAAACAAAACACACACACACACACACTCTTTTCCTTGACAGCCACACAGTGACTTGAACGATCTTGTTTCAGATCATTTTCGATGACAACCTTGATGTAGTGTAAAAATGGTGAAGGCCAACAATCTGGCAATCAAATATGCTGTTCCTCATTTTTGCAAGAAAAGTTATAGGAAACGAAAATGAAAGTAAATGAACAAAGCTGGTTTTCAAGTCTGTAATGCAACAGAAATAATGTTATATAGGAAATACTTCTCTTGCATCTCACACACACACACACACACACACACACACACACACACACACACACACATATACGCACACACACATACACACACACACACACACACATAAGCACGCACACGCGTGTGCATGCATGCATGCACGCACGTGTGCACACACACACACACACACACACACACACACCTCACTATCTTATCTTGGTTAATAGAGTCACTGTCAAACAAAGTTTACAACTGAAGTCCAAATGGTAACATTCCTGAATGTTCACACATTTCTGAATGTTTACATGTTCCTGAATACTTACAGCTCCCCTCATTATAAAAGAATGAACCGCCACCGTGGAATATAAAACCTGCAACAATGGCCACCATTCTGACTTTCAAGTGAGCCTGCTCTGATGCTCGCCTGAAACGACTATCAGGTACCTTGCCAAAGCACCATAATGTTGGAATGTTCCGTGTCTCTGCCGCCAAGCTTCTGCCAACTGCTTTCACTGTGGAAAACAGCAGAAGATACTGAGCTACCAGTCTGTCTAGTTAGACATGTAGCAGTGGACCTTTTCTTCAGGTGAACAAATACATCTTTAATGATTGACCACTTTCCTTCCAGTCCGTACATTCCAACCTGCAGTCACAACTATTCAGCAGCAGCCAAGGGCTGAAGTGCACACAACTGCTAATTAATCACAATCTCCAGTTTCAATATGAGAGGCAGGCCTAAAAAACACCCATGCGTCATCATCTTCTAAATCCAAAACAGGTATGAAGGGGCAGAAGATGGGCACATGGAGAACAGGAAAATGTGTGAGGGAAGGGAGAGCACTGTGTTCCACAGCACTTGATACAACACACCTGCAATGGGACATACTCTGAATGGCTTTCAGTTTTGCAACCATGATAAAAAAAAATCTCTTAATTTCCAAAATCAACTTTGACTTGACTTACGAGTTTACCCAGAGCAGTCTCTCACTGGAGATTACTTCAGACCATGCCCCATCCTTGTCTAAAACTTGCTAGACTAAATACACCGTCCAAGCTCTGTCATGCCTCCAAACCTTTTTCCCTGATGTGCCATGTCTGGAGCCATATCCAGACCACATAAAAAGAACACCTTATCTTGAAGGACGGAGTGAAAAGTATCATGCAAGTCCCCATCTTCAGGCTGTGAACATGACATTGCCAACTCCTCTTTCATCTCTGCAGAATGAAGATCTCACACATGATAGATGCCTATGAGGTAAAGGGAACTCACAAACCTCAGCTCACATTGGGCAGTCCCTGTCCTATTATTTTATCTGGAAGCACCAAAGCTGGCCTTATTCGGAGGAATTCCACAAATGATTTACCTCTCCTTGTAAGCACTGTATAAAGAATAAAAAAAAAAAAAAAGAGGTCAGTTTCAATCCATTTTTCTGCCTCTTAAACTCTCTGAATCAGAGTGAGTATTGTACATGCACATATTGTAGATACATCTACTTTGTTTATATATGGGGAAAACGAAAAACAATAAACAAACAAACAAAGACAATCTATAACCAAAATACAGACCATAAATTCTACAACTGATAATAGCAAACTACAGGCTGTGAGTTTTAAAGTCAAATTTCACCAGCTTGAAGGAAGACACGTGAGATCATGCGACACAGCACAAGTTTTTCCATAAGCTTGAACGCATTAAATGGCCGCTTAATCATAAGAGATTATCCAGGTGGGCAATTACTATTGTACTAGTAGCCAGGTGTTCAACTGTACCCTATTTTTATCTTGAGACCCAGGGTAGTAGAGGAGCAGTGCACCGAATATGAGAAGATAGTGGGTTTTTGTTCTTCGTTTTCACTGTCCTAAATGTTATTTGTTTTTTTTTGCCTGAAGAAGACCCAAGAGGTCAAATGCATTGTGTCTTGTCCTGAACTTTGTCTATGTCCTTGGCGGTAAGCAGTCTCCTCTCTTTCTAAATTTTTGTTATTAACATTGACGTTGTAAGTTTATCAAGCGAAGTATAATATCATGATCCCATTAATGTCCATTAAGCTGCGTCAAAAAGTGGATGGAAATGCATGCGTTCTCTCACATGGTCTGGTGTCAGGAGTAAAAGGACATGAAATCATACTCCTGAAAATGTCTTAGCAGGATATAAACACTTAACTAGGTCTGGGTTGTCCAGTCAGCCCTTAAGTGTTCGATTTCTTAATTCAGTTGTCCAATTACAATGTTTTGTAGAGCACACATTTTTAGGGAGACAGAAACAGAAATCATTAAAGCAAATGCTGATAACAAAACAAACAAAAAAAAACAGAAAAAAAGCGTCCAAAATACTGAAGAAAAATGATGCTAACAGATGCAAAATGGGGGTATTTGTAATGCAGAAGAGAAGATTCTGTTATAAGAGAGGACATCTCCAGCTTCTGTTGGTGGGAAGATGATTCAATGCTTTAAAATCAACAGTTCCAAAACTACAAGTGCTATTTTTTTATTCATTATCATTAAATGCCTGCATACATGGTACAATGTCTAAAGGAAATGTTTCAGCAGATCTCCAAATCACATGCAAAACATACCTCCGTTATATAGAGCAAGCTTAATTTGTCTTCTTTATTACCTTTAACAAAAGGGAATCAACTCACTTCTAATTTCTCTCCACAATACATCAACTCGCATAATTCCTCATCATCAGTTGTCAAGCTTTAATGGAACACATTATCAATTCATGATCATGGTTTTGGATAAAGTAGCTTTGGATATGTAAGCTTGCCTGAGCTAACAGTGACTAGCTCTCTCTGCATTACAAGTTACCAACTGAGACACCTGAGCAAAATCCTGACATTCAGTATTCCATGGAAAGTGTCCTCACTCAAAATAAAACAATGAATTTTTGTTTTGCACTTGTCAGGGACAGGAAAAGTTGACGATGGGCGTAGTGATCTGTGGGATGCATTACATCAGTCTTTTATTTGTCTACTGATTTGTTTACTTATCTATTTGTTTATTCATTTATTTGTTCACTTCATGCACTTTGTCGGTCTTGTGTCACTACTCTCACACCACTTACTGCCATTCCTCCATACAAAGCCACACCCATGCTAACACTATCACAGTTTCAGGACAAACAGTCCAACAGGCAGCTGTCAATATCATGCTGCTATGAAATCGCCCAGCAAAGGCGACATCGCTCTATCTCTGCAACATTTCTGTGGTGTTGAGTGGTGCCTGTTCTGACTGGTCATTTTCCGGATACCACAGACCTAGCCCCCAGCAACAGCTACAGTACTTGCATCATCATAGAGTCAGCGGAAGTGACGGCCCATCATCACATCTCTCCATTACCAATTTTCATCTGCTGGCTGATACTAAAAAAAATAAAAAACACGAACACTCACAAGACTCACCACAAGAGTGACTTTGGAGCGGGCATGGTGATCACAGTCACCATGACAGCAAACATGTTCACACATAGGGTTCTTTGATGATTCTTAACATATCATTAAAGAACAAAAGCTCGTAACTGATCTGATTGGTTTTGAACTATTTAGTGTCTACAGATCAATATCCAATTGATGCCACCCTGGTACTGTCAAGCATTTTGAGAAATCCAACAAGGCTGACGATGGTGGCCTCCACTTTAAAAAGTGGTATAAAAAAGAACACTCAGCAATTTTTCTTTTCTTTTTGAGAACTGACTAGGAAATGTCATTATGAAATTATCTTGACAAATAAAACTTTGTATTTCAATAATGGCAGCCAATATGATGGCCAAAAGAGAAAAGAAAATAGCCCGTGATCACTTTCATACACAGCTTTAGTGTTAGCGATAAACCAATGTAAACATTTCCTTATTGACTCTGGAACACGTAGAATGGTTAAAAATTATTCATATAACTAGACTGTATGTTTTTAGCATAAACGCTCCTCTCCTCCTTTCCCCCCCACCTTGTCCAGTCTACAGGTGTCATACCAATCCCGGTTTTATTGTTGTTCTGACTCCACAGCCATGCTTACGTGCATACTTCATAGTGAAGCCTGCAAATTCAAATGTGGGTTCAAGTTTTGTCCCACGCTTCAGAAACTCAAAGTCTAGATCATTTTCTTTTCCCTTCAAAGCAAAACGTAACTGTACCTTGACTGGATTTTCAGTGGTCATGCCAGTGACTGTGTGCTGCAGGGAGCATGGCCAGTTCTGTGGTCCCTTGAAGATGTAAACTGGAGTAACAGCAACTTGAGTTGGCAGTTCATTTTCACTGGCCCATCTGATTTCCAATCCACACTTCTCGGAATGTGCTGCTCTGGGCGGCTTTTTGTGAAAAGAAGCAGGCAAAGTGCATTAAGATACTTGAGGCTATTTCAAAAGAAATATCTGCATCAGTTGTCCCTGAATAACAGCGTAAGACATCTGATAGCATCTAGTGTTGTCTTGTTGTCACCATCCAGTCTAAGCATGTGCTGCTGTCAAGATTTGAAAATGATCACTTTATCATAGGGACATGTGATACCCAAGAGTCATACAAAATTGAAAGCAGACACTTTTGCCATAAAAGAACACCCAGAACACAACCTGTAAAGTGGTTAAGTGTACCAGTGATGGCTGCAGGGTCTACTGCGATGATGAAAATGGTTGGCAGTGTCCAGTTCATTTTGTCACATGTTCTTTTGACAGAAATGTCATCTGTGTTGAGCTCACACTGGCGCTGGTGGTTTCAGTGTTAACACTGCTTGTTTCTGTACCACAACTGCATTGAATGAGCCGTTTGCACTCAAGAACTTCTGCCTTTTTTCCTGCTCACAAATGTCTTGTCTCTGAGCTAAAACCCCAATTTTGGGTGGCAAAAAGTTCACTCTGCCACCGTCATGCTACTGTCCCTCAGCAGCATGGAGACGACATTGACAGCCCCTTGCAGGTGAGGATGACCTTCCTGTGAATGTTTGTCACTGCCTTTCCTACAGGCTTCCACTCTACTCTCCTTGAAATCTTTATGCTTTCCTATTCTGCTCTTCTGCCATATAAAACATTTTAAAATCTCTCTGCTTTAGGGGCATTTTTTGAAACAACGACACTCCTCTACACACAAAATGCACGGTTTGTGAGAATCAAATGGTACAATATGACACCCCTGGACTTTTCTGTTGCTGGTTTTTGTGCTGAATGTAGTAAAGATGCGTTTAAGCACTTCAGGTAGTCATTGATGTGAAGGAATGTGGTGCAAGTGGACACACATTTGTGATGGCAGTATATGAAGACGTCTTCAGAAAGGAAAGAGCAACCATTCCATTTCTTTTTTTTTTTCTTGATTGGATGATGTTACTGATTCTGTCAGAGCCATCTGGTAGCTGGAACATTTGAAGCATAGAGGCACTGGTATGATGAGGAGTGCCGCTAGAAAGTAGCTACTTCCTCTTCCACCTGTCAAAAATTAAAGTGAGAGAGAAAGATGCCAAGTATGTACACACACAAACATGCATGCATGCATTCACACACAAACACACAGATACACACATATCTATGGACATACCTGTTCAGTCACTCACATATGCACGCAAACTCACAAATATGTCATGCACACATACAGTGCATCGAATCACATTCACATGAAACAACATACATGCTTGGATTTCACTAAAACAGCAATCGAATGTATGCTAGTGTGCACATGTGTGTTTCATATGCATATGCACACACACACACACACACACACACACACACACACACACACACACACACACACACACACACACACACACACACACACACACACACACACACACACACACACACACACACACAGAGCAGACGGATATTCAGACAGACAGAGAAAAGAGGGTGACTGGGGACACAAATATGGAAAGAGAAAAAGAGAGAGAGAGAGAGAATCAGCTGGAGCTAAAAAAACCCCAAAAAAAAAAAACCTATGAAGCTACAATATAACAGCAAGACATATATGTTTTCCTCCATACTTCCCCCCTGCAGCTGTCAATTTAATGTGGCTGTAATAACATGAACAGTGTGGTTACTCTTTATAACAATTACCTTACTCCTGCTGTTCATAAACACTAGAACTGATAGCAGACTTACAGGTAGTACACCTATAAATGAGTCTGAAAGATGCACAAGCAACAGATTATTCAGTAAACATTCTAAGCAATTGAAACAATAAACAACTAGTGAACAGCTGTGTATGCCATGATTTCTTGAGAAATCTTTCAATAAGAAAAAGTCCTACTCACCTTCAGCGATGTGAGCTGTCACAGAGCGTTCTGTTCCAATTTCAAAATCTTGGAATTCCACTGTACATAATGCATTTAGGAGATGACCACATTTAACTTGACCACATTTAAACTTTGGACATGGTTAGGATTCTGATCTATCGAGCAAAATGTATGCAAAAATAATCCTGTAAGATTCTAATCTATTTTCAAACTATGATGAACACAGGGCATAAAGAAACGTTCTAAGTTACAAATAAAGGAGGAGTGTAATTCAACACAATACCTAACGCAGTTAACTATCTTATGGCTTTCAAATTCTCTCAGGAATGGGAGGCATAGTCTCTGATATTGATGATTCCATGCGTGGCAGTTGCAAGCTCTTTGAAATGATGACCAGGGGTACTGGTCTATGTGGTGAACAGAGTGCAGTGTGGACTAAAAGAAAGAATGTTTTTTTTTTCTTTATCTTTTCTTGAAATGCTCCATGATGGCAAGAAGGCATCAGTCTAATATTTGATGTATAAATACTATGGGACCTAAAGGTGCTAAAAACAGACATGTGACCATCCTAAAGAGGTGCAGATTTTCTACCAGACTACAAGACTGACTGCTTTGGGAGACCAGATCAGACAATGTCTTGTCCTCCATTACAGTTAAAGACTTACCAACCACATCCCCTTTCCTTTCAACCCTGCTGAATAAAGACTCTTTTTCTTTGAAATCTGTTTTAGCACGTTTCTACGCTAGGTCTACAACCCAACAACAACTTCCTCTCCATACATACTTCTCTTTCCAAGATACCTGGAGGTCAGCTGTGACAACTTCCAGTTTTGCAGCAGGACAAGGGGAACAGAGATCAAGGGGAGGAGATCTCATCATCACCTACTACTTAGGCCCTGCCCTCCACCCCACAGCTAGAACTAAATAAAAAAAAAAGAAAAGTAGAAATGATAAACACCCTTTAATCTCCACAATAACTTTTTAACCAAAGTATTGTTTTCTATAATCAGATGCACTGCAGAAACATGATGAATCTTGATGTCTTAACTGTAGGTGAGGCTTTTAGCCCTCACGCAAGAAAATGCTTTGTTTGGGTAAAAATGAGAACTGCCATGCATTCTTTGATGTGGTGCCTCAGATCAACTTGTTATTGACTGCTCCCAGCAGACAGCTATCCTGGTGTTGCGATGTGATGGACCGTGGGCTGGCTATGTGCGGGGGATCCAACAGCAGCAGCATGGGAGTCATGCTACAGAGGGGCATGGACAATGACACATCAATAAAACAACAACAAAAAAGTCCAGAACAGTCAGAGAGAGGACCATGATCTGTCAAAACAAACATGTCTAGGATTCTGCTGACCAGCAAACCGTTTTTCTTTCTTGTGAAGAAAATGTTATTCTTTCATAATCATGAATGTCAATGTCATTTCAAGTCTTCATATCTTAAAAAAATCACATGCACACACACACACAAAAATCAAGCCCAAAGGAAATAAAGAAGAATGGATGGGGAAGAAAGATGGGGAAGGCGAGTCGCAAAACTAAAAAAAAAGCAATGACAGGGGTGAAATGAATCCTGAAAGCCAAGCAGCAATTCATGTCTGCAAAGCTAACAGTGCTTTTGTCTTTGGTGACACTGGCTCCTCTATGTGCTGAATACTGTGGGAACATTGTCCTGCAAGGTGGTCACAGCTGAGGTGAGGAGACGGGCAGAGAGTGAGGATGCAAGGGGTCATCCCAGTCGCACCTGAGAACAGAACAATGAGCACCATGAATCACAGATGCTGCATTCAAAATAAAAAGAAGTTTGCAGGGATACATTGCCCAAACAATTGCACAGTGACGAAGAAGAAGAAGACGGAGAGAGAAGAAGAAGACAAAAAAAAAAAAAAAAAGAAGAAGAAGAAAAAGAAGTTATTCAAGTGTGTTCTGCAACAGGATATGTAAAGCAAAATAAAGCTGTTTTTATGAAGGGCGAAGAAGAGATCCTTTGTCAACAAAATGTCACAGGATTTCACCCTAAGCTGCTTGTTCTGTTGTTAGATACATGACTATGCGTATAATGCGACATGATCAAAACAACATTGTGTTTCAACATGGTCCCAACACAAACACTATGGTCCACCATGCCTAGTCTCAGCACATACACACAGACATTTCCTCAGGTCAGATGATTTTTTTTTTCCACATTCTAATTTTTCTTCTTTTTTAATAGGTTCATAACATAGTTAAAACTTTTTTACACATGAGAATTTTCACCTTTTCACTGACTGCCTTTCACACAGAACAATAACTGTTTTAACTGTGATAACTGACTGAAACAATCCTATCAGCCACCATACTCTTTGCCATGACCTGTCAACGTGACAGCAGAACCTGTGTCATTGTCACAATCAACAAAGCATTTCCCTCACCTCACAGATGATGTAACCGGTCAGACCCATGTCTGTAAACAAGTGTCTAGGGTAATTTGGAAAGCTCTGAGCATCACGATGCACTGTTTGTTGACCGCTGCTGCTTGTCACACAGCCAACTGCAGTGCGCTAATGTGGCTTGGTCTGAGCCCATCCTTTTTCGTGAAATAGTTTTTTTCAGCTCTTGTCAAGTGTGGCTGTGTGTCCAGTGATGAAGGACCATCCATTCAAACTAACTGTAGAACAATTTAGCATTTCTGGCATCGCTGAATTACAGCAGCTTAGAAACGATGTGAACTAAACAGCATCAGTGTTTTTGCTTCAAATTAAATATGTAAAACAAACCAAGAGTGAGGTGTTGACAACACAGTTATGGATGGATTCCAAATGTTCTTTTATCAATTGAATGACCACAACAGTCTGTTATAAACAAGACAACACTTAAGCTGCATCACACACAACAAACCACACCCCTTCCTATTTGGATACAAAATTAAGTATTATTAGGACATTTTGTATGTCACACACAACAAACTACACCCCTTCCCATTTTGATACAAAATTAAGTATTATTAGGACATTTTGTCATGTAGTTTCATTTGCTTGTTTTCTTTTTTCATTTCTATTTTTAATCAGACATGGTTGCAACTTCCACAAACTGATTTGAACAAACTGAAGCCAGACTCCACATGCCTTCTATGCCCCAGTAGGGACCAGGGTCTGGTTAGGGACCAGGGGCAGGGTCTGGTTAGGGACCAGGGGCAGGGTCTGGTTAGGGACCAGGGGCAGGGTCTGGTTAGGGACCAGGGGCAGGGTCTGGTTAGGGACCAGGGGCAGGGGTCTGGTTAGGGACCAGGGGCAGGGTCTGGTTAGGGACCAGGGGCAGGGGTCTGGTTAGGGACCAGAGGCAGGGTCTGGTTAGGGACCAGGACAGTGTCTAGCTCAGATAGCCCCTCAGATGAAATTGGTTGCTCAGTTTTTCAAGCCACTTTAAACCAACAGTAAACTTTTGACAAAAGTGCCTTCTTCAGACGTTAACCGGACTGCCCTGGCAACGGCGTTCGGCAAAGTTCGCCCTTGCTGAGGTCATCGGTTTAAACAAGATGACGAGGCTCGAGCAGGCTTCGGCAAAGTTCGATCATTTTCGGTTCAAGATGTGCCGTTTTCAAACGCGTGCCGTTTTCAAACGATCTAATGGCTCTTGAAGTGCTTCAAGAAGTTATCCGAGACCGTGAAAACGATGACGAAGACTTCAGAGAAGTGGAACGAAGCGATTTGGAGGAGGAATAAAGCGATCACAATCAACACCACCCTTTGCTATCGGAGATTGGTATTGATGACGAAGCTGATCCTCGACTTCAAAAACGAGCGATACCGGCGCAAGTGGGCCCGAATCGGAGAGAAACGAGCCGATTCCGTCTACGTCGACTGCCTTACACCCTCCTTTCGTGAGAGGAGGTCGGGAGGAGAGTCGAGGAAGGGGAGGGGTTCAGGACAATGGCGAGGGTCCAGTGTGAGGGGGGGGCAGTGGCAGAGGAAGAGGGTGTGGCACTCGTCAGTCTAAACTTGTTTCAGAATGGACAGAGGCCAGTGCTGATTGCCCAAATCTTGACGACCTTTTTTTCCACGGGTGATCCAGGTATCAAGGTGAACATTGATAATTGATGGATTGTTGTGTGGTGTGTGTGTGTGTGTGTGTGTGTGTGTGTGTGTGTGTGTGTGTGTGTGTGTGTGTGTGTGTGTGTGTGTGTGTGTGTGTGCTTTTGAATATGGTGCTTGTGCACAGTATGTGTGTGTGTGTGTGTGTGTGTGTGAGAGAGAGAGAGAGAGAGAGAGAGAGAGAGAGAGAGAGAGAGAGAGAGAGAGCAGTGCTTGTGCATGGTGTGGGTATACATTGTGTGTGTGTGTGTGTGTGTGTGTGTGTGTGTGTGTGTGTGTGTGTGTAGTGTTTGTGCATGGTGTGGGTGTGTGGGTGGTGCTTTTGCATGTGGTGCTGTGTGTGTGTGTGTGTGTGTGTGTGTGTGTGTGTGTGTGTGTGTGTGTGTGTGTGTGTGTGTGTGTGGTGTGTGTGTGTGTGTGTGTGTGTGTGTGTGTGTGTGTGTGTGTGTGTGTGTGTGTGTGTGTGTGTGTGTGTGTTGCTTTTGAATATGGTGCTTTTGCACAGTGTGTGTGTGTGTGTGTGTGTGTGTGTGTGTGTGTGTGTGTGTGTGTGTGTGTGTGTGTGTGTGTGTGTGTGTGTGTGTGTGTGTGTGTGTGTGTACCCAAATGTATGTCAGTCAACTATAAGTGGCATTTATTGACAGTAGTGTGGGATCCTGATCCTTCTGTCCATAGGTTCTGTGGTGTGGTGTATTCTCTGCGACACCGGTTTATTTTTCAGTTGTTAGTGTGCTTTCATCATCTGTGGTGTGGCCTTTTGTAGCTCAGTCCTATCTTTAGCAGTCTTTTTTTTTTTTTTTTTTTTTTTTTTTTTGTGGGTGTGTTTTGCAATGTTTTACTTATTACCTTCTGTGGTGATGACTTTTTATCAATCGCACTTAGTTCATGAGTGAACCAAACCACATGTGTGAAAGAAACTGACAATAATTGGAAGTTACACTTAGTGTTGTTATTGTTAGTTCATCTCTGCTAAACAAGACAAATCCAAGAGGCTTGCAAGATGTGCAGACTGATGCTGTGGATAATGTGCAGTTCCCATCTTCTTTCCCACATTACCTGGGCTGGTGTGCCCCCTATGATATGGGTTGCTAAACATTTTATGTATTGTCAAGCTTTATTGTGTGAATATAGATGTTGGTCCTGAAATTTCAAAGGATACTAACACCAGTTTTTGTGGTATTTCATTGTGATTTTAGTGCTATAGTTTTGTTTATGTTCTGAAAGTGTCTGTTTTTCAAACAAAACATTCATCATTATGTATATTTTTGGTCTACTCATTACAAACAAAATCAAACTATTGTGATATCTGGCTGTAGCCAAGGATATAACAAGAAAATTTCCCAAGTATCTAAGATATATGTCAAGAATTGAAAGAGCAGTGGGCATATCAGTGAGCCTACCTAAGAAAACAAAATTGTGTCCCTTGATACCTGGATTGTACTGTACCCCAGAAATGCATACATTTATCATATAAATCAACAATTGTGGGTTGTAAATTCACTACCAAATATTTACACAGGTGTTCAGTAAACACTAAAACCACTTTTTACTGGGTTTGTATGTTTTTTGTTTTGCTGCTGTGGGGTTTTGTATGCTTGCAAAATATGATTTTTTTTAAAAAGTTGAATTATAAGATTATTTCTTTCCTGCCATGTATTAAAATAAGTGTTAATTTGCACATTGTTTTTGTGAGTTTGTGTGCATTTTGGCTTGGATGTTTACCATTAAAAGGAATAAGTAGAAATCTGACAACTGAATGTAGTTTTATGATATATTTATCTGTCCAAACAAAAAAGCCTGATCTCTATGTGAAGCAGAATATCAGCAGTTTATCAGAATTACACACACACAAAAAATGGACCTAATCTTGTCCCCATAGCCAGTTAGGCAGTGAATGCCCTTAGTGTTTTCACGTCATTGCACTATATTTAATCATAACTCGGTTTTCACACTTTTCCTAACAAAACGAGAGAGAGAGTGTGAAAGACAGAGAGAGACAGACAGACAGACAGAGAGAGAGAGAGAGACACAGAGAGAGAGATGGGGAGTGGGAAGGAGTGGGGGTGGGAATGGGGGTCATAAAACTTTTGTTTCACAAAATTTCAACATTTTTCTGGACTAAATTTTACTTTCTCATATCCCTTTAGTTTAAGTGACAGTACTTTGAAGATAGTGTGATCCCCCTTGTTGTTGTTCTTGTTCTTGTTATTATTTGGTAGTAGAAGAAGTAATAGTAGTAGTAGGGAGGAGGAGGAATTGAAATAAACATGCTTATAAACGTCGTTGTTAACAGTTCCTTTAAAAGTTGGTCTAAACCTAAATTGCAATAAGAAAGGAGGACTGCTGGAAAGGTGATGGGAGAGAGAGAGAGATAATGTTGCTTATAGCCCAGCTGACCGCACAGAACTCACCATCAAATAAAAAGCAAACAACAACTAAAAAAAACTAATCCTCACAATCCTTTAAAATACACCTTCTAAAAACACACAAGAAATGTCGTTTAAAAATCTTACTTCCATACAATCTTAGATCAGATGAAAAATGTTGATCTCTGTCAGTAATTCAAAGATCGTATCAGGTGGGACATCTCTGAACGTTGCCATGGAGTCTGCTGTAAAACGTTAGTGTCTCACGTCATGCAAGTCCCAACGCTCTAAAAGAACAAGTCTCACTGTGAGTGGTACATGACAAAATGGAATGCACCATGGAGCTTCTTCACCTTTTAAAAGGTAAGAATGGGTCACCTGTAAACTCCCTGGAAACCTTGTTGAACTGCAGAAGGACTCAATGTCGAAATAGGTTTCTCCAGTTCTGTTCCTTCCACCACCAACTATGAAGCCCAGAATCCTGCTGTTTTCCTTGTTTCCCAGTCTGAATCGCTGTTGAAATCCGAGTCCTGTGAGCGTTTGGATATTTGGAATTTCTTTTTTTTTTTAAGGTGTGTGTGTGTGTGTGTGTGTGTGTGTGTGTGTGTGTGTGTGTGTAATTTTGATAAAGAAGCCATTTTTTCTTGGGTTTATATTTTCGTCTCTTCCTTACGTACCCACCCACCATGGATCCCAACTATGGAGCCAGGGCCAAGAAGTAACTGTCTTGACCCCTTCCAGGCTCCGAGATGGATACACAACAAACAGAAGCCCATCAATCCTATCCTATACCCCCTGATCACGCTCAACTCTTGGGGACAGACAGCTGGGCACTACAGGGGTTACCCTGGCCAGCCAGGAACTGCCTATCTTGACCCGCCCCCACACAGGGGTAGCCCTAAGATACATCTGAGCCAATGTGTACCTCTTCTCTAGAAGAGGTCTGAGCCAAAGAGATGTGTTGAGACCACCAGCCCTCTCAGTCACCAGGATCTCATTTATGTGTATTGCAGGTCACACCCCATGGCCAACTTGGTGGATAAAGAAAAAACCACAGAGAAAAGAATGTGGAAAAGAAAGCTTGCGAGGGGAGAAGAAGATACAAAGCTTCAGGGATCACTGGACCGTGCAAGTCCTCTGATCATGGCAAGGTTGCAACCTCTGCAAGGAAAAAATGTGCAAAAAGCTGTGCTCTAAGACAGGGTTCCTACAGACTCCCAAGAACAAAATTCAAGGAGTTTTCAAGGAGCGCTTATTTCATTTCAAAGCAAGAGGTGGCACGAAAATTAAAACCATTGTTTTTTTTTAAACTTCTTCATTTTTTATTGTTTATATTTAAAAAAAATACATGGCAAAAACATATTGGGGCGATTTCAAAGCTCTTGTGTGATTTGGGGACCACGAATGGGGGCAAAATGATGAAAAATGAAAATAAAAGGTTCATGACAAGAACTGTATTTGTATCATAGCAGACATGTTAGGCACTTGAAATGACCTTTTTTGTTTTGCTGAGCTATAGTAATGCACTTACAAAAGGATTTTTATATATTGTTTTGCTGAGCTATATAATAATGCAGGATTTTTATATATCTAAACTGCTTTTTTTTTCTAAACTGCTTTTTTTTTCGATAAATTTTTTTCCATATGGTGGCCATCAGGCTTCGCGTTTCATTGCATTTTGAATTATTCCAATAGAAATAGCAAATGATACCTGCTGAATTTGACTTATAAATAAAATATATTGCATGCAGAAATATAATTCTGATCAAAAGAAAAAAAAAATTACCAAGCTAGCTAGTCTGAATCCAGAGATATTGTACTCCTTGCACATCAACCATTGTTGAAAAGAGTGATTTAGAGAAAACGGCGTTTGAAAATAAAGAAGTTAAGCGATTTTCACACACACACCCTCAAATAAAGTCATTTTTTATAAGAAAAATGTGAAAATAGACAAAATGAACACCACAGATGGTTTCAACAGACTTTCCTGAGCACAAAAACACATAAAACCCAAAACACGAGTTTTGAAAGAAAATGTCAAATTTTCATGCCACCTCTCCCCTAAAGACTATACTACTTGCATAAAAATTGAAAAAAGAAATGGCAGTTTGATTTTTCTGTGTTTAGGTTGATGAAAAAAAAAAAATTTTTTAAAACAAATTTTTACAAACACCATCGCGACTCTGGATTGTCGTCAATTTTTGATGAAGTTACAAATTATCTCCCTTGGTAAAATCACAGACGATCCAGGATGCGACGATGCTCATAAAAAAAAAATGTTTTTTTAAAATAGTTTTCATTAACCTGAATGCAGAAAAATCAAGCCCCTATTTCTTTTGGCCACATTAAAGATTTTGGGAGCTGATGGCTTGATTTTCAAAGGTTTTCAAGGAGGTTTGTCAACAGAACCACATTCCATTGATTTTCAAAGGTTTTCAAGGTCTTGAAATTCACTGTCAGAGAATTCAAGGAGTTTCAAGGAGCATACGAACCCTGTAGGAGACCGAAAACGTAAAATGAAAACCAACAGAATGTTATAATGACCTTTTCTTTTTTAACTGCTGTCAAGTATTAAAACCATTTTTAACAGAGTTCCAATTTAAGACAGACAAGTTTCACCCATGTTTTTTAAAAAAACAGAACCCAGGTTTTATAAATCTCCCAGACCATCTACAAAATTAATGCAACACTCACACAGACGTTCTGTCCAAACCGTACACAAACAAACAAGAACAAAAGGGCAGTGAAGAGGTTAATGACGGGTGAACAAAGCTAAGGAAAGCAGAGCACAGTACAGACCTGGGGACCTAACAGGACACAGCTGCTCTTGGTCTGTACGGTGCCATTCTCCTGAGCCATCATGACTTGAACCGTCTTCTCAAATATTTCCGTCACCGACTGAAACCAACACAAGAAGAATGGAGTCCATACATGGCACCAAACAATCTTCACAGACAGCACTACCATCATGTTGATCATTAATACCGATAGAAAAAAAAACAAAAAAAACCATGTGTTAGATTCTCTCGGCCTTTTGCTTACAGTCTGGAACTGCTTGTTTCTGTGTCAAACAGGCTGTCAGTGGGACCATTGTTCTGTGTCAAACAGGCTGTCAGTAGGACCATTGTTTTGTGTCAAACAGGCTGTCAGTAGGACCATTGTTTGTGTCAAACAGGCTGTCAGTAGGACCATTGTTTTGTGTCAAACAGGCTGTCAGTAGGACCATTGTTCTGTGTCAAACAAGCTGTCAGTGGGACCATTGTTCTGTGTCAAACAGGCTGTCAGTAGGACCACTGTTTTATGTCAAACAGGCTGTCAGTAGGACACTGTTCTATGTCAAACAGGCTGTCAGTAGGACCACTGTTCTATGTCAAACAGGCTGTCAGTAGGACCATTGTTCTGTGTCAAACAGGCTGTCAGTAGGACCATTGTTCTGTGTCAAACAGGCTGTCAGTAGGACCATTGTTTGTGTCAAACAGACTGTCAGTGGGACCATTATTTGTGTCAAACAGGCTGTCAGTGGGACCATTGTTTGTGTGTCAAACAGGCTGTCAGTAGGACCATTGTTTGTGTCAAACAGGCTGTCAGTGGACCATTGTTCTGTGTCAAAAACAGGCTGTCAGTAGGACCATTGTTTGTGTCAAACAGGCTATCAGTAGGACCATTGTTCTATGTCAAACAGGCTGTCAGTAGGACCATTGTTCTGTGTCAAACAGGCTGTCAGTAGAACCATGTTCTGTGTCAAACAGGCTGTCAGTAGGCCCATTTTCTGTGTCAAACAGGCTGTCAGTAGGCCCATTGTTCTGTGTCAAACAGGCTGTCAGTAGAACCATTGTTTTTTGTGTCAAACAGGCTGTCAGAACCATTGTTTCTGTCAAACAGGCTGTCAGAACCATTGTTCTGTGTCAAACAGGCTGTCAGAACCATTGTTCTGTGTGTCAAACAGACCGTCAGTAGGCCCACTGTTTGTGTCAAACAGGCTGTCAGTAGGCCCATTGTTCTGTGTCAAACAGGCTGTCAGTAGAACCATTGTTCTGTGTTAAAACAGGCTGTCAGAACCATTGTTTGTGTCAAACAGGCCGTCAGAACCATTGTTCTGTGTCAAACAGGCCGTCAGAACCATTGTTCTGTGTCGAACAGGCTGTCAGTAGGACCATTGTTCTGTGTCGAAACAGGCTGTCAGAACCATTGTTTTGTGTCAAACAGGCTGTCAGAACCATTGTTTGTGTCAAACAGACTGTCAGAACCATTGTTCTGTGTCAAACAGGCTGTCAGTAGGACCATTGTTTGTGTCAAACAGGCTGTCAGAACCATTGTTTTGTGTCAAACAGGCTGTCAGTAGGACCATTGTTTTGTGTCAAACAGGCTGTCAGTAGGACCATTGTTTTGTGTCAAACAGGCTGTCAGTAGGACCATTGTTTTGTCAAACAGGCTGTCAGTAGGACCATTGTTTTGTCAAACAGGCTGTCAGTAGGACCATTGTTCTGTGTCAAACAGACTGTCAGTAGGACCATTGTTTTGTGTCAAACAGGCTGTCAGAACCATTGTTCTGTGTCAAACAGGCTGTCAGTACCATTGTTTTGTGTCAAACAGGCTGTCAGTAGGACCATTGTTCTGTGTCAAACAGACTGTCAGTGGGACCATTGTTCTGTGTCAAAAGGCTGTCAGTAGGACCATTGTTTTGTGTCAAACAGGCTGTCAGTAGGACCATTGTTTGTGTCAAACAGGCTGTCAGTAGGACCATTGTTTGTGTCAAACAGGCTGTCAGTAGGACCATTGTTTTGTGTCAAACACTGTCAGAACCATTGTTTTGTGTCAAACAGGCTGTCAGTGGGACCATTGTTCTGTGTCAAACAGGCTGTCAGTGGGACCATTGTTTTGTGTCAAACAGGCTGTCAGTAGGACCATTGTTCTGTGTCAAACAGGCTGTCAGTAGGACCATTGTTTTGTGTCAAACAGGCTGTCAGTAGGACCATTGTTTGTGTCAAGCTGACTGTCAGTACCGTTCTTCTGTGTCAAACAGGCTGTCAGTGGGACCATTGTTCTGTGTCAAACAGGCTGTCAGTAGGACCATTGTTTGCGTCAAGCAGACTGTCAGTGCCATTGTTTTGGGAAACAAAAAAATGTTGTCTGAATGATTTGTTTGTGTCTAAAAGGTTGACATTAGCATCGCTGTTTTTGTCTGTCAAAAAGACTGTCAGTAGGATTACTATTTTGTGTCAAAAAGGCTTTCAGTGAGACCATTATTTGTGTCAAAAATGTTGTCAGTAGGATTATTATTTGTATCAAAAAGGCTGTCAGTAGGATCATTATTTTGTGGAAAAAAGGTTGTCAGTAGGATTATTATTTTGTGGCAAAAAAAAATTATCAGTAGGATTGTTCTTTTGTGCCGAAAAGGCTTTCAGTGAGACCATTATTTTGTGTCAAAAAAGGTTATCAGCGGGATTATCATTTTGTATCAAAAGGCTGTTAGTAGGATTATTATTTTGTGGCAAAAAGGTTGTCAGTAGGATTATTATTTTGTGCTAAAAAGGTTGTCATTAGGATTATTATTTTGTGTCAAAAAGACTGTCAGTAGGATTATCATTTTGTGTCAAAAAGACTTTTCAGTGAGACCATTATTTTGTGCCAAAAAGCCTGTTAGTAGTATCATTACTTTGTGCCAAAAAGGTTGTCAGTCGGATTATCATTTTGTGGCAAAAAGGTTGTCTGTAGGATTATTATTTTGTGGCAAAAAGGTTGTCGGTAGGATTATTTTTTTTGCCAAAAAAAGCAGTCAGTAGGATTATTATTTTGTGCCAAAAAGACTGTCAGTAGGATCATTGTTCTGTGTCAAAAAGGGCTGTCAGTAGTATCATTATTTTTTGCTAAAAAGTTTGTCAGTAGGATTATCATTTTGTGCCAAAAAGACTGTCAGTAGGATTATTATTGCATACCAAAAGGCTGTCAGTCATATAATTATTTTGTGCCCAAAATGTTGTCAGTAGGACCATTATTGCAAGCCAAAAAAGCTGTCAGTAGGACCATTATTTTGTGCCAAAAAGGTTGTCAGTAGGACCATTTTTTGTGCCAAAAACGTTGTCAGTAGGATCATTATTGTGTGCCAAAAAGGTTGTCAGTAGGACCATTATTGTGTGCCAAAAAGGTTGTCTGTACGACGATTATTTTGTGTGCAAAAAAGGTTGTCAGTAGGATTATTATTTTGTGCCAAAAAGGTTGTCAGTAGGATTATTATTTTGTGCCAAAAAGGTTGTCAGTAAGACCATTATTTTGTGCCATAAAGACTGTCAGTAGGATCATTTTTGTGCCAAAAAGGTTGTCAGTAGGATTATTTTTATTTTTTTTTTTTTTTTAAATTTTTTTTTTTGCTGTCCCAACCTCTGCGCCACCCCAGAGGCAGTGCACCCACACCGTTCATTCCGACACCCAGTCCACAACCACAGCCGGTCGGCCCCGCCGCAGCCCCGGCACCAACAATCCACAGGGAGCAGTCACTGTCAAGTCGTCAAGAGGCAACCCACCGGAGGAGACACTGCACTGCTGCCGAGTCACTTCGGTGGAGTTCAGTGGCGCCTGTTCTGATCTAACATATGCAGGACACCACCACTGACGACAATAATTGCTTAGTCGCGGAGCCGGCGTGAGTGAGCTCTCCCTCCGGAGGGCACCACCACTTCCGTCCAACGACAGCCCCCATGGACACGCCGATACCGGTGACCCCGACGGAACCAAACCAAGGCGACAGACGTGGAGAGGACATCGAAACTGAGGTCACCATGAGAGCAGGGCATGAAGGGCCACAGAATTTCAGACATTTTTTTAATGCTGATCGATGACAATGAGGATGATGATGATTAAGATGATGCTATGGATTTACATTTCGGTCTGAGACTACATGACAGGGCTGTACTCTACGCTTCCTTTCATAATATATCCCGGCGTCAACCAGGCCCGAGAGATACAGACACCTGCAGTGTTTGTCAGGAAATTTGAGCAACACTCTCAGAAACGCATCCATTAAGTGGATAAAACTCGACTGTATGGTCCCAGTCTTCCCAACTGAGTCCGCAGCAAACTCAACTCTGGGTAGGAGCCGGTTGGGGCAGAAAAACCCACATGACTCTGATGGGATTCGAACCCACAACCTCCCAGCCGGGAGTCCGCGACGCTAACCACTTCGCCACGGCGGCTGGTACAGTAGGATTATTATTTTGTGCCAAAGAGACTGTCCGTAGGATTATTACTTTGTGCAAAAAGGGTTGTCAGTAGGATTATTATTTTGTGCCAAAAAGGTTGTCAGTAGGATTATTACTTTGTGCCAAAAAAAAGGTAGTCTGTAGGATTATTATTTTGTGCCAAAAAGGTTGTCAGTAGGATTATTATTTTGTGCCAAAAGACTGTCAGTAGGATTATTATTTTGTGCCAAAAAAGGTTGTCAGTAGGACCATTATTTTGTGCCAAAAAGGTTGTCAGTAGCACCACTGTTTTGTATCGAAAAGGCTGTCAGTAAGAGTTATTTCAGTCAGAAAGACTGTCAGTGCTACCATCATTTTGTGTCAGAAAAGTTGTCAGAAGACCATTATTTGGTGTCAATAGGGCTGTTAGTGGGACCATCTTTTTGCGTCAGAAAGACCGTTATTTTGTGTCGAAAGACTGTCAGTGGGACCACCATTTTGTGTCAGAAAGACCGTTATTTTGTGTCGAAAGACTGTCAGAGGGACCATGATTATAGTGTCAGAAAGGCTGTTAGTAGTACCGCTGTTGTTGGTGGGAGAGAATTGCCCAGTTTGGGTTTAGGCACTTACCCATTGCTGCTGGATGCTTGGCTGTGGCTTATATAGGTGTGGCGGGATGAGAAGTGTTGGAGTGATGTTACTGTATAGACTGATAGCATGGAAAATGGAATGCCTCTCTGGCCCCTGTTACTGCACAAAATGTCACCACTGCACAAAATGTCACAATTGTGCCAGTTGTGACATTTTGTGCAGTGAAGGACTGCACAAAATGTCACAACTTGCAGTTGTGACAATCTGTGCACCTACGCCCCATTTTCGAATTCACTCTTGCACAAAATGTCACAACCTCTGTCAGTTTTGTTAGTCTGCCACTTTCAAGAAAGCGAGCAGACCATTAAGTTCGTTTGTTGTCTGTTCTTTTTTTTGGTTTGTGTGTGTGTGTGTGTGTGTGTGTGTGTGTGTGTGTGTGTGTGTGTGTGTGTGTGTGTGTGTGTGTGTCCCACGTCGGCCAAAACGGACAGTTCTGGCAATGTCCCTTCAACCGCTTAAGACAGCCTTCTAAAATTTGTTTGTTGTAAGGTGTGCTGACACTGCTCACAAAAAATCAAGGTCAAAGGTCAAGATCAAGGTCACGCTGATCATTGAATGCCCATTTTGTTTTTCCTGCAATATTTTCCACATCTTTCAAGCTAGATTTTCCAAACTTGCTACACAGATGCATAGCCTTGGAGACAACAACTGACAACAACCCAGACAAATCGTGTTGTTTCTATTAGCCTCATCAACCAACATGGGCCATCGTGTCTGGGCACCTTGTAAACATGGGGCAGTAAATAAAGACTAAAAGTATATATATTACATATAAAATTGAAAATTATAAATCGCAAGCCAAATTGGAAATCGCAAAAAAATATGGGGACATCATAGACTGATAGAGTATATCCACCCGTCTCCCACCCACCCACACACACCCCCACTGATAAGAGACAGAGAGAGTTGTGACAATTTGTGCAGCGGTGATTTCAAAAAAGGCATACAGGTGCAATAAATGTTACTATTATGACATTTTGTGCAAATTTGTGCAAACTGTGATAATTTGTGCAATATCTGTGACAATTTGTGCAATAACTGCACAAAATGTCACTGTGACATTTTGTGAAGTGGTGACATTTTGTGCGTTAACAGCCCCCTCTTCTCCTTCCATCCCTCTTCCTACTTTTCCCCCTCTCCTCCCAAAACATAGTTCTCACACACACACACACACACACACACACACACACACACACACACACACACACACATAAAAAAAAAAAAAAAAGAAAACATCCTCATGAATCAAGCGAACAAAAAAAAAAAAAACCTCTTCAAAATTATCTCTGTTTACCTATGCAAATTATATTTATTCACTAAAAATAATGGGAAATGGCATTACCTTACTACTGTCCTCTACCCCCATCCCCAAATCCCATTTCCCTTCCAACCCAAATATAATTAACTGAAAAAAAAAAGAAAGAAAACCCACAAACAACCCTGATGGAAACAGAGAAAAAAAAGTATTTTTCTTTATATCATCCATTTTATTCTGTGCAAATTATATTCACTTTTCTACAAGTTCATAATCAACTCTACCAATAGTCATGACTTAATCATGTGCTCAGCTTCAAAATTATTGCTTTCAATCTTCTCATTTTTCATATGAACTTTGACCTTCATAATTTACCTCCTTTAGTCTTGAAAACTGTTCTGACTACAATCAATCTTATCTGCACAATTATAAAATTTAACGTTTACAACCCATCGCTTTCAGTCATTGCTGTTCTCTCTTCTAATCTACTCAAACTATCTCTTTTACGCAACAGAATTATCAACTTAATCTTCATGACTACTCTCTTATAATCCACACAATTACCTGTTTTAATGGTAACAATGTTCTCTTTATATAGATTTACTTTTCACAGTTTATCTCATTTAAATTTCGCTATACCTCTGAATCATCAAATCTTCCCTACTATCTGTTTTAATAAAATTATCTCTGATAATTTTTTTTTTCTAATTCCTTGTTGACTTTCAATCACCTTAAATCTCAAAAAGTCTCCCTTTTAATTTTCACAATCACCTCCTTTAATATTTGCTTCTCTCTCTCTCTCTCTCTCTCTCTCTCTCTCTCTCTCTCTCTCTCTCTCTGACATCTGTCTATCTTCACAACTCACCAAATAAATACATAAAAATCTAGGGACAAAAAAAAATTGAAATTATGTGGATTGATGGAAAGCAAGATAGCAAGATACACAAAACAGTGATAATTCTCACACACAAATGTGCGTCTCTGACGCATAAACTTCCCATCTGATGCACTGGAATTCAGGCCAGTGTGTCACAAAAACATACCAAAATTTACCGTGATGCACTGATTTTTCTCCTGTACACAATACAACTCTGCGCAGCACATCACACAAAAGGTTTTCGTCTTACCCACCACGATCAAAGTTAAAACCAAATTTCCTCAATGTTTTAGAATGATCTGAATCAATGAACACTTCTGCTTGAGAACTCTTCTTTACTGAAAACCAACATGAGCCATCAAAATAGACTAGGCCCATCCAGTCTTTGACTGGACCACAAGATCACAAAATTGTAAGAATTTCGGCTTTTCAGAATCAAAATCTGACAGTTCAGCTGTGGCTCGTGGGTGATAATCCTGCGAATGGAACAAAAGTCAAACGATCTATGCAACATGACTATTTCTGATAATTACAATGGCTCTGTTCTGGATGTACGAATGTGTTGCTCACAGAGCAAGAATGGCCAGTCTACAGTTTCATCGTAGGTTCCACCAGGCTTCCGATGATCATTGCATGGTGATTGGAATTAGGTCATACAATAAAATATTTCAACACTGAATGAAATGACTTGCGTAGTGGAAATTCTGTGATGGTAATTGAAGAAGACATCCCACAAATCAAGTTTCACTGTTAAAATCCTGATAGTTTAGGTGCACACATTTATTCATGCTAGCTGATAACACTCCAAAAACATAGGAACACGAATTTGAATAGATAATATTTAGCACTGTCTAGAATGTTTTATTAGCTTTATCATAAACACTTCTTTTCTAATTTCTAATGTATTTCTATCTCTATTATAAACACCTCTTTTCTAATGCATTTCTATCTCTTTCTCTGTGCATTTATGTGTGTGAGCCAGTGAGAGCATGTGTGTGTGTGTGTGTGTGTGTGCGTGTGTGTGTGTGTGTGTGTGTGTGTGTGTGTTTTTCACTACATTTTCTAGCATTTGTTAACTCTTTCATCCCTACAACCCAGTTTTCCAGTTTGCAGAAATCCTGCCCTTCCTTCCTGCAGCTCGGAAAACCGGGCAGCACAAAATCCCTCCCTTTCCTTCCTGCAGCCCCCCCAAAAATCGGTTCTTTGCGGTAAGCGCTTTGAACTTCGCACGAGTCGCGTCTTTGGTACATGTCATGACGGGGTCGCTCACACGGCAGTGTTTTGAATGGAATGGATGCCAGACGGCCCCTACAGCATGGGAAGGTGGTCACCGCTCTATTCTGGCCGGTTTGCTACTGCCTACATGGCAGTTCTCACTTTACACGTTTTTTTCCCCTCAAAACCCAGTAATGAAGGGAATACTTGTATTATAAGAATCTAGGAGCAAGAGAAAGTAATGGTTCATAGAAAAGTAGGAATGAAAGAGTTAATGGTGACACCCAACATATTTTTTGTGACCCCCTGAAACTTGGAAGTGAGTTTTTTGTACCGAGTCTGACACCCTAATTTTTAGGAAATAATTATCACTGATAAAGTATTATTATTATATATATATTTTTTTTTTTATAAGATAATGATTCTTGTAATTAAAAGCTGTACATCAGTGCAGTTCTGCAGTTTCAAATGTCACTGTAAACATTAATAAACCTAATTTAAATAAAAAAATGGCTCTTCAATATTGTTTTAATAGTAGATCCATACATAATCTTCAATTCAATGTTAAACAAGATTCACTGTTAATGGTAGATCCATACATAACCTTCAATTCAATGTTAAACAAGACTCACTGTTAGAACATCTTACATTTCAAACTTTACATACATCTGGATGTGGTCACTTCAGATTTTCCATGTACAATTTTGTGATCCATGTACTACCTATTCACAAAAAAAATGTTACAAACTCATTAATATGACCAACTCCTTGATCTTAGATGAAGAAAGGGATGGGGGTAACAGTCAGGTAACTTTATACGCTCCAGTGAGAGCTTGACCTCATTTCTGCTGTTCTTAAGGTCTTGAATGACTAACCCTGGCTTTTATTGTTACCATCTTTAACCCTCTGACTGCGGTGGGCCCACGATCGTGGCTTTACTGCCCGACTGCGTTGGGCCACGATCGTGGCTCAGACGAGAACCGTTATACCACACCACTGCTAAACATCCGGATTGATCAGTTCACGTGACTCGCTAGTATCCATTGTGCACCGGCAAGCTTTGTCAGTCAGTTATCTCGATGTTTTTCATCGGTTTTGACTGAAATAATGAGTAAATCAGCGACCGGGTCGAGCAGGAGTTGCGTGGAAGTGGCACGAGTGAACAATCAGTTGCCGAAGGCTGTAGTAACGAAAGCGAGGCAGGTGAGTAGATAAACTTTGATTATTTTTGTTTGTCGAGTGATGGAACACATGCTGCGTGCAGTCATTGGTTATTTTACATTTGTTGGTCCGCCACATGAAGGAAGGGGGGACGGAAGGGGGGCAGGGTACATGGTTACTTACAGGAGTGATAGGCTTTGGCCTGATCAAACTAGAAGATCGTTTCTGGGTGATTGTAGGTGTTTTGAAAGCACTTTAGAGATCAATAAAAGTGGTGATTTGAAGAGAACAATTTATAACTTTTGTTTGTTTTATTTTTTTTAGTTTGGAAACAGTGGGCGCGTTACGAGTGTGGGCGTGCCTCCAATGAAAGCTATAGCCCTGCCCCCTCCTTATATGCTAGTGATTCAGATTTTATTTTCTTATTTATGATTTTATGCATGACTTCATTTTTCATAGAATGAATAAGTAATGCTGGTCATTTTTTTTCTTTCTGAAAATCAGACTAATTAGTGGAAACTGAGTCAAGCTCTCTGTAACATCTCTTGCACCATTATGAAACAATGAAATGAACAGAGGACTTAGGATATATGTTTTCTTGTGTGATCCAGAATCTGGAAGCACTACTGCAGAGGAGAGAGATGCTGAGAGTGGAGTTGAAGAAAGAGGAACTGTACTGCTGGCCATCCTACTCATGTGCGCTCTGGCTGGGAATGTTCTGGATGTGACGTGGGACTCTGCTCCAAGTGCTTTTTTCACCTTCCACAGAAGACCAAGGCCCTAACTTTGTTCTGTGTCTTCCAAGGACATATTCTTCTTGTTTTCTCCCAAGTTTCAAGTGTTTTGACATTCAAGCAGGAAAACTGTGGTGTTTCAAACAATGTGGCTGACGTTTTGGATTACCTTTTCACCAATGTTCTGGATTACACTGTGAAGAATATCTTCAGCTGCCATCAGGGTACTGTCTTGTAATTATTTTTTTTTTCAGATTCTTCATTATCTCTAGTTTACAAAAACATATAGTTTTACCTATCTAGCTTCAAGACAAGCCTGCACAAACCCCCATTTCCTTATATAGTGAAATTCGATTGTCCGGATGCTGAATTATTGGTACATCATTTGAGGCACAATTCATTATACATAGCTCAAGTCAAGAGAATTATCATCTTTCCCATGTTTCCAGCACATATTTGTCTTCATTTTATCTCAAGTCTGAAGTGTTTAGGTAGTACAGAAGAAAAACTGTGTCTCTCCTAACATTTGACTTACTTTTCAAATAACTTTTTCAGAAATTTTGAGGTCAGTCTCCAAGTAGGTACAACCTACAGTATTTTCAGTTATTTCACTAGATTTTACAACATCTCTAGTTTCTAAAAATGTATAGGTTTGCATATCTAGTGCAAATAATATGTATGCAGAAGCCAAATTCTCAAGTGTGGTGTGTGACGAGTTTCCCGTCCTAGATTTTAACTACATTTCTTTAAAGCATAAATTGTTATACAGAGCACCGTGAGGGTTAACTCCGGTAGGCTTACGAATATAGATTAACCCGTTCACTGCTTGAAAATATTACATAACAAAGGCTGGCCCAGTGCCAGGAAATCTAATGATTTGGGAGTAATAATTAACAAAAAATTCTAGCTCAGAAACCACAAAAGATATAAAAATGAAATATATACGATTTTTGAAGGAAATTGAATGGAGATTTTGAATCTGGGCTTTTGTTTTAATTTTGATCATAAAAAAATATTAGGCATTTAGATTTGGATAGATTTTTTGCACAATCAAAAACATATGTATTTACCACTACAGCTTCACATCCAAAAAAGAACACAAAAGCAAAAAAGTTGAAAATAAAGTTTGTATTGTCACACTACACCTATAAATGAAAGTAAAAAACAGTCTAGAAGTCTATCCAGATGCTCACACCTCATGCAGACAGGTCAGTTCACGACCACGCCCCCCTCCCCCCACCACGCCCCCTTGCTGGACTTCAACCCTCTCTTTCACTCCTCCTCTTCCCCTACCTTTCCTGCTGCCCGTGTCACGCCGCGAGTAGGCCGCGCTCCCCTCTCGCGCTGACTAACACGCCGCTGGCCACCACTCGCAGGCAGTGCAGAGTACACACTAGCTAGCTCGTTCGACGTTGGTAACCAGTCAGCTGAACACACTCTTGAGATCGCACAGCACGACTCAATACTGACGAATATGGCCGGCAATTCCATCACTATCATCATCACCTTCATGCTCGATTGAGTCGCTGAATAAAAGATTATTATCTTTATCAAAAATGATTAGCAGAGCCTGCTCTCAGCTGTGTAAGTACGTTGATTTGGTTGCTACTACGCTCGTCGAAGGTTGCGCCGCCATCTTTGCAAGCGAGACAAAGCGCTGGCTGGTCATCCAGTCAGTGTGATGGAGGAAAAATGGTCTTTCCCCTCACGTGTGGTCATTTGCATATCATTTTAATACTGTAGACATATAAGGCTTACTACGCACACTCTATTTCAGTCCTTTGATAGGAATAGTAACGAATGAAAATTCAAGAAAAATGCATGACGTCAGTGGACGGCCCATAGGCACTGGAAGTACATTTTTACTACGGCGTCAGCTGATGGCTTAAAGGCGCTCAACGGGTTAATGATAAAAGACTTGAAAGCAGTGAGTGAGAATTCAGGTGAAGCAAGTGGGAGAAATAATCACCTTTAGGATAAAAATGCTGTTCTTCAGGTTTTTATGTTTGATCAAAGTTTTATAAATCTACCGAAAATTTGCAACAGAGTGTTGGTGATTTTTACTATTCAATCAACTGCTTGATTTTTGCTGAAAATTCCAAAACAAAGTAAACATACAAACATGTATCTTCGACATCCTTATGCCTTGCCTCTAGCATCCAAATATCAATGTATTTACATAACTGAGAGGGAGAGTGACGGAGACAGAATGACAGACGAACGCAAAAGAGAGATAACTCACAGAATTCTCCTTTGCAGATGCCTCCAGAAAAGGTGCTTTCCATGAGTCAGCGAGTTTCTTCCCTTCTTCGAACTGTATTACTCTGAAAAAACATATGCTCTTCACATCACTTCAAAACACACAAATTATTCCAAGTCAAACAGGACATGTCAAACAAACACAAAACAATTTATTTTCAATTTTGGAAACAAATGTAAAAAGTCTATCTTTATGAAAAGGAAAACATACAAAAACCAATCACCCAGGAAATGTTTATAGAGAGGAAAGTGCTATTGGATTTCTAACCAGAAAATGATTCTTTTCTTTAAATGACGCATAAATAAAACTATATCACTATACTGCCTTTTACACACACACACACACACACACACACACACACACACACACACACACACACACACAGAGCAATGAAGCCCAAGAGAAAAATGACACTTTCATCCCTTCCTTTCCATCTATTTCTATATTGTCAACAAAAACAAACACAAAAAATCATATGTAAGGAAAATCTTAAATGAGTTATAGTCCAGCTGACTGCAAAGGGCTATATCAGGGAGGTCGCCCTACTGACGTCAACTCTCAAAGTGAATGCGAACAAGCACACACACACACACACACACACACACACACACACACACACACACACACACACACACACCTCATTAAAATACATTTTCTGAAAACACACCGTATTTTGGTTGAAATGTGGCTTCCATGAAAGTCTGTGATGTAAACCGTGCCTCACACACTCTCTACCTATCAAGTGGCCCCTGTCAAAGGATTGGTCACATTGAAACTTGACCAATCAATTAAGCCTCTTTGTTTGATAAGGAGTATATTATAGTTTTGGCAGAGGGTAAAGACTGTAGCATTTCTAATTGTCTTCAATTACTCTCTCTTCAGACCTTGAAACTTACAGCTGATGTTCAGACACCAATGCTGGCAAAACAGCCTCTGCCTCTACAAGGGGCTGTGAGTACTTCAGGGATAGATTCTATTTCCTTTATAAGAAGTACATGCTTTATTAGGCTGCGAGGATGTTTGATTTGTGATAGGACTGCCAACATAATCAGTTAACATTTATTTTACCAGAGCTTTCACTGACTTTTTAAGACGACTGACTTTGCCAAATAGTTTGTCACAGATGTATGGATTATTCCATTGTCATTTTCTTTTCAGTTTCATTTTAGATCACTGAGTCTGTTTTAACAAAAGGACGCAGCACAACAAAAAAAACTGATCTGAAGGTGACACTTGGACTGTGCATGCAGCAGAGCAAAGACAATGAATTTTGACATACTTGTCCATACCACCACTGTCTGCCTGCATGTTAGGATAAAGCAGAAGTATGGTAGCACTTGTGTGCTAGCCACTGCATGCCACTTCGCCTCTCACCTGAGTTCCTTCACTCCTCCTCAACCATTTCCATTCTTTCCCCATTATTTAGCAGGGTTTTTTTTTCATATAACATTCTATTGCTGATATACTTTCTGTGATGGCTTTAATCTGAGTTGTTTATATATAATGTTATGTGGATTACTCTCTGTGAGAGACCTACTTTTTATGTGGAATGCGGAGCTTTGTTTGGAAGAGCACGGTACCAGGTAACTACAGGAATATGGGTGTTGTGTTATGGAAAATCATATAAGACGAGTAATGTACACTGGAGAGTCAGCCTCCCTCAACTGCACTCTTCTCTTCGTGTTCCCTCCCCAGCCCCTCGTTCTTTGTCTCACTGTGCCCAGTGGATATCGAGCCTTGGGTCAGTTTGCATTAGCCATCTAATACTATTTCCAACCACCATCAGGGTTTCATATCATGTACAAAGCGAGGTAAATCATGTGGGCTGAGTGGTGGGGTTGGAAAAGAAAAGAAAATGTCCCAAAAGAAACAGAATACTTGGTTGAATTTTGAGTGTTTCCTGCCACAACAACGTGAAAAATCACCCGAGGAGCCTGACAAAATGTCTGTGCTGTCTTGATGTCAGGAACAGACTGATAACGACGTTTCCGAACAGTGATTATTGACTTTGGTTTACGTATTTGATGCTGAACTCTTGAATCTTGAAGTTATGCAAAATTTACACAAATGCAGAATGCCTGCACTTTCTGGGGGCAATAGAAATATAAGAAAACTTTCAAATCAATGCTGTTGTCAGCATATTCACCATTTGGATCGCCACTGAAATATCCAGTTCCATACTGAAGACCCTGATTCAACAAAGCCCCATTCACAGTTTAAAACTAAAAACAAAACCTTTAACACAGAACGTGACACACACTGACAAAATACGCTTGCAATAAATGATTAGTCTCTTTGATGGAAGTCCTTTTCTTGTCAATTTGTGGCAGAATGCTTTGTATGTTCAACCCTCAAAATTATTTTGTTGGTGAAATAAAAAACACCAAAAAATTGAACTAGGGGAAATGAAAACCTTAAGTTTTATAAATGTAAAACCCTGATCATGCTTATTTCCTTTGTTTCAAACACTTTCCTTGCATAGCATGTGCAGGCAAATGTCACCACTCTACTTTTCTGGCCATGTAGGTACTGGCTAGAGGAGTCTACTCATGTTACACACCTGGATGTGGCAATACAATGGATAGACTAGCTGGCTGGTCTGCCTTGTCCTGTAAATGAAATGACTGTAGACACAGTCACCAACAGTATTGTAGTACCCCTCTCCCCACCCTTCCCCCTCTCTCTCAGCTTGTCCCTATGTACTGATTTTCTCAGTGCTTACTTCATATTCCTTTTATTAGCAGTCATTTTTTTAAATCAGTAATGGTGTGCTTTGCAGCACATGCATGAGTTACATGTGCTGAGATGATTTTACTGGCAGGTTCTAATGCTGCCAGCTGTGAGACTGGACCTTGGTGTTTACTGCCTGTGTCTCAGTGCAATGGAGTGTAAAAGAAGAGGACGGTTGAAAGCAAGTGGAGTGAACAGCAAATCACCTCATCACCACATACACACCCCTGTTGTATTCACAGTGACAACAAAGAGGTGGACGTACAATGCATAAGGCCTGTGGTGGTAAGGTTTTTTTTTTTCTTCCTTCTTTTTTACTGTCCCAACCTGTGCGCCACCTCAGAGGCAGTGCACACGTGCTGCTCATTCAAACACCCTGTCCACAGCCACAGCCCGGTGAGCCCCGCCGCAGCCCCACCAGCACCAGCACCGACAACCGACAGGGAGCAATCAATGTCAAGTTGTCAGGAGGCAAACCCACCGGAGAAGACACTGCACTGCTGCCGAGTCACTTCGGTGGTGTTCAGTAGCGCCTGTTCTGATCTAACATACACAGGACACCACCTACTAAGCCCCCTACTGACGACAATAATTGCTTAGTTGCGGAGCCGGCGTGAGTGAGCTCTCCCTCCGGAGGGCACCACCACGTCCGTCCAACGACAGCCCCCACGGACTTGCCAATACCGGTGACCCTGATGGAACCAAACCAAGGCCACAGACGTGCAGAGAACATTGAAACTGAGGTCACCATGAGAACAGGGCATGAAGGGCCACAGAATTTGAGACTTTTTTTTTTTTTTTAATGCTGATCGATGAGAATGAGGATGATTAAGACAATGCTACGGATTTCATTTTGGTCTGAGACTACATGACAGGGCTGTACTCTATGCTTCCTTTCATAATATATCCTGGCATCAACCAGGCCCGAGAGATACAGGCACCTGCAGTGTTGGTCAGGAAATTCGAGCAACACTCTCAGAAACGCATCCATTAAGTGGATGAAACTTGACTGTGTGGTCCCAGTCTTCCCATCTGAGCCCGTAGCAATCTCAACTCTGGGTAGGAGTCGGGCTCGGGGCAGAAAAATCCACATGACTCTGATGGGATTCTACCCCACGACCTCCCAGCCGGGAGTCCACGACGCTAACCACTTCAACACGACAGCTGGTTGTGGTGGTAAGGTTTGTGACATGTTCTAGGTCTAGCTGAAACTGCTCATGAAGCCAGAATGTCTGTAGGCTGATGCACTGGGTGAATCGTACACTGGATGTCTTCATGGGAGTGTGCACCAAAGCGCAGTCATCCTCAAAGAGAAAACTTACACAGAATTGCCTTGTACTCATTCTGGCCTCAAAATGCAAAACCTTTGCCGTCCATGTAAAACTGGCTATACATCCACATGAAAATGGATATACATACTATCTATGTGAAACCACTGCAAGTCTTGAAAGGCACTATCAGCATTATGGCAAGCAATATGCAAAAGAGGATGGGGCCCAAGACACAGCCTTATTTCACTCCACTTCTCACAGGCCACAGAACTGACATATCCCCTGTTTTCTGTACCCTTGCCTCAATATCATCATAAAGGGAAGAGATGAATGCTATGAGTCTTTGCATAACCAAACTTTGTGCAGTTCCTGATATCACAGTGCCAAATGCCTTTGTTCAATATACCAACATTACTTGGAATTCTAGGTTCCACTTTCAGCAATTCTCTTGCAGCTGGCAATTAGCAAACCATACTACTTGTGTCCTGGTCTGCTCAAAAGCCTCAGTGAGAGTCAGGGGTGATGGCATGAGCAATGAGGGTGATGAGTCAACTAAGGATGACCCTGGCGAGCACTCCCCCAACCAGACATTAGAAGGCAATCCCATACTGATTGTCACAAGACATTTGGTCTCCCTTTCTGAGGAGGACAAACCATCTAAGTCATATCTACTTGTGTTCAAAAAGTAGGCAAATTTCACACAGCCAAGGTCGCAGGTCACAGGTCACAGGTCAGTGGAACATTTCTGACTGGAAGAAGAGATTTTTGCATCCTGACATCACTGAAACATTACAACCAACCAGATTTCAGATTTACACGCTCACCCGGGCTGTTTAGCGGTTTCATGAATGATTTGAATTTTTTATCAAGGTCACTTAATATACCAATATACATATAAAACAATAATCATCACCATTACTGCTCTTTGTAATATCAGCTGCAGCAGCTGTAGATTTTATGAATAAAAACCTCCAAACTAAAACTTTGGTACCTTTCCATCCGGAGATCCTTTTTGTTGGCAACCAGCACCACAGGAAGTCTGAAAGCACACACACACACACACACACACACACACACACACACACACACACACACACACACACACACAATGCATGCAAGCATGAATAAAATGCAAATACACATTACCACACAAACACATGTTCACACACACACACACACACACACACACACACACAATGCATGACACATGTTCACATACACACACACACACACACACACACACACACACACACACACACACACACACACACACACACACACAATGCATGCATGCATGAATAAAATGCAAACACACATTACCACACAAACACATGTTCACACACACACACACACACACACACACACACACACACACACACACACACACATTCATGTGTCTTACTTCACCGACAGCTAAAATTGAGGAGAGATGTTGTCAACCCTACTGTACATTAAAAAAAACCTACCACAAGAATGATGAAAAGCGAGAATTTTAATTGCCCACCAAACTTCCTTTGCCTTTAAGTAAAAGGCATACCTTAATTTGGCAAGACATCAACACAGAATAACAAGTAAATGGGAAAAGTGACTTTCAGGCAAACATAAAGTTAATGATGCACCAACTGCTTTGGTGGGTTGCAAGATCATGAATTCAATAACATCAGCAACATCTATTTACAAGACTTTTGGAGCCCTATCTGATTCTTCACCTGAACAAATTTTAAGTATTAATGTTAGCACACTGCAAAAAAAAAGCATGGACAAATGAATCATAAGACAAAACACGACACATTTCAACCTCTTAGGTCTTCTTTAGGCAAGATACAAAACAATCAGGACAATGAAAATGAACGATCAATCACTTATCTTCATCCACTTCAGTGCAAAATAGCCGTTGATTTGGCGGTGCGCTAACATTACTACTTTTAAAACAAATTTGTGTCAACTTCTGCCTGCAGTCACCTCACCTCACAACTACATCTTCACCTGAAGTCAATGTGGGCTCAAATGGAAAGACTGAAATCTTCACAATCAAATTTCATCTGCGTGGTGCTGAATGCGTCTCTTAGAGAGTTTGTCTAATTTCTTGACAAAACTTTTGTTTGTATCTTTAGAGCCCAGTTAAAACCATGGAATATTATGACGGGAAGCATTTAGTACAGCCTAGTCACGCAGTCTCAGACCAGAATGGAATTTCTTAGTATGATATTTATCATGCACATTCACACTTATCATCATTAACAAAAAAAAAAAGGAACAAAAGCAAAAACAAAATCCCTTGCTGAGAAGTGGAAGGCAATGAATGAGTGAGATTCAGTCCCGAGAAAACCATCAAAATCATAACGAATCTTAACCCGTTCAGTGCTTGAAATGTTACATAACAAAGGCTGGCCCAGTGCCAGGGAAATCTAATGATTTGGGGGTAATAATTAACAAAAAATTCTAGCTCAGAAACTACAAACGATATAAAAATGAAATATATATGATTTTTGAAGGAAAATTGAATGGAGATTTTGAATCTGGGCTTCTTTTGTTTTAATTTTGATCATAAAAAAATATTTAGGCATTTAGATTTGGATAGATTTTTTTGCACAATCAAAAACATATGTATTTACCACTACAGCTTCACATCCAAAAAAGAACACAAAGCAAAAAAGTTGAAAATAAAGTTTGTATTGTCACACTACACCTGTAAATGAAGTAGTAAAACAGTCTAGAAGTCTATCCAGACGCTCACACCCTCATGCAGACAGTCAGTTCACGACCACGCCCCCCTCCCCCCACCACGCCCCCTTGCTGGACTTCAACCCTCTCTTTCACTCCTCCTCTTCCCTCTACCTTTCCTGCTGCCCGTGTCACGCCGCGAGCAGGCCGCGCTCCCCTCTCGCGCTGACTAACATGCCGCTGCCCACTCGCACGCAGTGCAGAGTACACACTAGGCTAGCTCGTTCGACATTGGTAACCAGTCAGCTGAACACACTCTTGAGATCACACAGCACGACTCAATAACTGACGAATATGGCCGGCAATTCCATCCCTATCATCATCTCACCTTCATGCTCGAGTGAGTCGCTGAATAAAAGATTATTATCTTTATCAAAAATGATTAGCAGAGCCCGCTCAGCTGTGTAAGTACGTTGATTTGGTCGCTACGCTCGTCGAAGGTTGCGCCGCCATCTTTGCAAGCGAGACAAAGCGCTGGCTGGTCATCCAGTCAGTGATGAGGAAAAATGGTCTTTCCCCTCACGTGTGGTCATTTGCATATCATTTTAATACTGCAGACATATAAGGCTTACTATGCACACTCTATTTCAGTCCTTTGATAGGAATAGTAACGAATGAAAATTCAAGAAAAATGCATGATGTCAGTGGACGGCCCATAGGCACTGGAAGTACATTTTTACTACGGCGTCAGCTGACGGCTTAAAGGCACTCAACGGGTTAAATAAATGTCAGCGAACCACCTATAGAAACGTGGACAAACGAGTCACAAGACAAAGCACAACG
Organism: Conus betulinus; assembly: GCA_016801955.1. Taxonomy (NCBI): domain Eukaryota; kingdom Metazoa; phylum Mollusca; class Gastropoda; order Neogastropoda; family Conidae; genus Conus; species Conus betulinus. The sequence goes on along the minus strand of JADBJO010002823.1, from coordinate 182,272 downwards.
CGTTTCAACCTCTTAGGTCTTCATCAGGTGAAACAAAAACGAAAAAAATAACAAAAATGCACTTAGCTTTGATCGCTTCAGATTGCTTCTGAGTTCAGCGCAAGGAAGAAGGCAACTACATCAAAATCATGCTTCAGAACACATTACCCATCAAGACAGAACTGTTCAACACTGATCAGGTCTGACACAATGTGTATTGTCCCTGAACAGTCCAGACTTCTGTGAAAGAAATGATCAGAGTGCTTTGAAAAAGTCATCTATGCATTCATCTGTTCTTCAGATATCACTGTGGGTATCATTCAAAGAAAGAGAAGCAGCCTGCACCAGTTTGGTCACATAAGCCCAGAAATGAATCGCAGTTCTGTCAGAAATATGTAACAGTTACTGTTTCTGTCTCTATCAGACATATGTTACACTTACAGTTATTGTTTTCGTCAAAACCAGTTCCAAGTCAGGCTTTATTCTTTACTTCTAATCAAATGACGGTAGGTCCGAGGGATGCCGTGACATAGGCACAGAGGGATCTTCACAGCCTTCTGCCTCCAACCATGCCCAGCTGGGTAGAGGTGTTTGCAGCCAGTCCAACGTCCATTCAGGATTTCCTCACTCTGCCTCCGGCACATCCACCTCCATTTTTGGACATGGAATTGTGACAGCATGTGTGTCCACTTGTTACCCGACATCATCCTTTGTTATATGTTCCTAGTGCATTATGAGAACCTACCTGAAACCCTTCTTCTCAAACACCTGTATGTTTAGCTCAAGACCACTTGTCAGTGTCCAGTTCTCATGTCCACAGAGAAGACCGACATCACCAGCAACTTGCTACAGCTTTGCCAGGTAGTCAGCAGACCACCTTTCCAGAGGGCATCCAGTGTTTTCAAATTCACTTTTGTCTTGGTTCATGCTAGACTTATTTTCCAGTTTAGATCCCTTCTGTCCATAACCTCTGTGTGCGTGTGTGTGTGTGTGTGTGTGTAAGTGTGTGTGTGTGCGTGCGTGCATGCGTGTGTGCATGCATGCGTGTCTTTTTGAGAAGATGTCAAGAGCTTTTCCTTGAAAAATCCCACTACACGACGAAGACCATGAGTACTCACCCCATGTCTCCTTTCATGTCCTTCAATTTGTTGTATATCACCTCAGCCACTTTGAAACTGTCACACACACACACACACACACACACACACACACACACACACACACACACACACACACACACACACATATACACATGCACACACAAACATACACACACACACACATACATACATACAAATGCCGTAACCACACCAAAGTTACATATACATCCACATCACCACAGATACATACCCATGCGCATGCGCGCGCACACACACACACACACACACATTACGATTATGATTATTTTTGTGAGGACAGGATGAAAAAAAAAAGCTGTAAAGCTTATTCTTTAATCCTCAATAAATATAATTTTGACTTGACTTCACACACACACACACACACACACACACACACACACATATACACACACGCGCGCACACACATACACACACACACACACACACACACACACACACACACACACACACACAAATTTCTGTACAGCTTTGGCATTTCAGTCAAACCACAATAATGCCAGTTTACTGATAATTCACTCCCAACCCATTCCCAAAATGAACGCACCTTTTTTATACAAATTAAGTTCTTTGAAATAAACAAAATGACAAAAATACACAAAAGCAAAAGTTACACAAAAGTAGTTATAAATCAATCAGTTGTTGGAGACATACACTGAACACACACTCTCTCTCTCTCTCTCTCTCTCTCTCTCTCTCTCTCTCTCTCTCTCTCTCTCTCTCGTTTCCACCATTCACACATTCCTGGACCAAACTGAAATTATAAAATGTCTCAGTCTCTGTTTCTCTCTCTTTCTCTTGTTTCTGCCATTCACACATTCCTGGACTGAACTTAAATTATAAAAATCTCTGTCTCTCTCCCCTCCATCCTCCCTCCCCCACCACTACACACACATTTCAAACTGAATCCACTTCCTACCTATGTATATTTGAAATACACACAGAGGAAGTAAATCTATCATTTTTGTGTTGACCAAGCACATTTCCCGTGTGTAGCCAACACATTTCATGTATGGGAAGGGGTGTGGGGGCACTTTGTTGGGGTGGTAGTGGAGATGTGAAAATGAAATGGGAAAAAAGAAACACTGCACTGAAGTTTACTTCTCAGCACACCCTTCCACCAACATAATCAAAACTTGATTTCCCAAACAAGAGAGACAATTTCCACTAGTTTTATTTTTTTACATGGGAGATCCAATGGGTTTTTTTTTTTTAGACAATTTAAAATTAAAATATTTATTTATACTAGTTTGTTTAATTTAAATAATATTAATTTAAAATATAATTAAAAATAAAAATTATTATTTTAAATTTTTTTTATATTATATTAATTTTTATTATTATTAAATTTTTTTTATGTTATTATTTTTTTTATATATTTTAAATTTTTATTTTTTTTTTTAATATTTTTAATTTATAAGATAATAATTTTTTATAAATTTATAATAAATAAAATTTTAATTAAATTTATTTTTAAATTTTATTATATCTAAATTTAAAATATTTAATATATTAAATATATTTTAAAATAAAAATATACTATTTAAAAACAAAATTAATATTATAATTATAAATTAAATTAAATTTTTATATTTTAATAAATAAAATTAATTAATTTATGGATAATTTAATAAATTTTTTTTTTTTAAAAAAAAAATAAAATATTAAGAAATATTACAAAAAAAATTAAATTTATATTATAATTTAATAATTTTAAATTTCATTTTTATATTTTATTTATACATTTGAGCAAAATTTTAAAATAAAAATTTTTTTAAATAATTATTAAATATAATTTTAATAATTTCCATAAATTATTAATAATTTTTATTTAAAAAATTTATTTTTTTTTTATATTAATAATATAAATTAAATTAAAACTTATTTTTAAAAATTAAATAAAATAATTAATTATAATAATTTTATATAAATTAAATTAAATATTTTAAAATTTTATTAATTAAATTTAATTAATATTTATAATTAATTATAAATATAATTTATATTATTAATATTTTTATTTTTAATTATTATAATTTTTATTTTAAATTATTGATTAATTTATTTTTTAATTTAATTAATATTATAATTTTATATTATAAATTTTTAATATTTATTTATAAAAAATTTAAATTTTTTTTATTTTTATTTTATTTTTTAAAATTATTTTTTAATATTTAAACTATTATTTATATATAATTTTTATAATAATAAAAATTTTTATATTATTAATATATTTTTTAAAAAAATTTTATTATTTATTATATAATTTTAAATATTAATATTATAATTTAATTTTTATTTTAAAAAATAATTATTTTTTTATTAATAAATTAATTATATTTAAATATTATATTTTTATTATATTTATAAATTATTATTTTAATTTTTATTATTTTTTTAAATAATTTTTTTATATTATTTAATATTTTTATATTAATATTATTATATTATTTTTTAAAAAATTTATTATTTTTAATTTTTATTAAATTTAAACAAAATTATAAATTTTTATTTTTAAATTAATATTAAAATAAATTTTTTTTAATTAATTTTATATTTTTTTAATTATTTTTTAATTATAAAATTTTTTTTTTTTATTTTATTATTAAAATAATTTTTATTAAATTTTTTATTAATTTTTTTATATTTATTATTAATATTTATATTTTATTTTAATTTTTATTTTTTTAAATTAAAAAAATTTATTATAAAATTACAAAATATATTATATAATTTTATTTTTTTAATAATATTTAATATATTATATTAATTATTATTAATTTATTTTAACAATAATAATTAAATTTAATTAAATTTTTTTTAAATAAATTTAATTTATTATAATTATTTTTTTATTTATTTTATAATAATTATTTTAAAATTTTTTTTATTTTATTATATTATTATTTTTTTTTTAATAATTTTTAATTTTATATTATAATAATTATAATATAATAAATTAAACTAAATATTTTAATTATAAATTTTAATTAATAATTTTATAATATTTTATAATAATTTTATTAATAATTATAAATTATTAATAATTTAAAAAATTTAATAAAAATATATAATTAAATTATTAATTTATAATTAAATAAATTTTAATTATAATAATTATAATTTAAAAAAATTAAATAAATTAAATTATAATTTAAATAATAAAAAAAATAAATTATAAAAAAAATTTTTTTTAAAAAATTAATAAAAAAATATAATTTTTATTTATTTTAATATAAATTTATATTATAATATAATTAAAATTTATAAATATTAATATTATATTTAAAAATTTAATATAAATAATTTTTTTTTATATTTATTAAATTATTAATTTTTTTATTTTTTATTAATTTAATTATAAATTTATTTAATATTTTATTAAATTTTATAAATAAATATTATATATATTAATATAAATTTAATTTTTATTATTTTAAAATTTATATTTAATAAAATTATATTTATTTTAATTAAAAATTTATTATAATTTTTATTTTATATATTTTAAAATTTTTTTATTATTATAAATTATTATATTTTATTTATTAAATAATAAATTATTATTAATATATAATTATTTATTATTATTATAATAAATAAATTTATATATAATAAATATTTATATTATATATTATTATAATTAATTTTTATAATATAATTAAAAATATATTATTTAAATAAATTAAATTATTTTTTAATATTATTATTAATATTTTAAAATAAAAATTTTATTAAATAATTTATATTTATTTTTTAATTATTTTAAATTTTTTATTTTAAATTTATATAAATATATTAATTTTTATTATTTATTTATTTTTTTATTTAAATTTAAATTTATAATATGTTTAAAAAATAATAATAAATATATTATTTTTTTTATATAATTTAATAAAAAATTTAATTATTAATTTATTTTAATATAATATATTTAAATTTTAAAATTTTTTTTTCAAAATTATTAAATATAAATATTTTAATTAATTTATTTAATTTTTTTTATTTTATTATTATATTTTTTTATAATAATAAATTTATAAATAATTTTATTAATTTTTTATTTATTTTTTTTTAATTTTATATATTTAAATTATATAATAATAATTATATATTTTATATTAATTATTTTAATATAAATATTAATAAAATTAAATTTATAATTTTATATAAATATATTTAAAAAAAAATTTTATATAAAATTAAAATTTTATAAATTTTTAATTTTAATTATTTATTATTTATAATAAATTTTATTATAAAAAAATATTTAAATTTTTATTATATTTTTTTTTTAATTATTAAATTTTATTTTATTAATATTAAATTTATTTTTAATTTAAAATTTTATATTATATAAATTATATATTTAATATATAAATATTATAAATTTATTTTATTTTTATATAATTTAATTAAATTTTTATAATTTTAAAATTAAATAATAAATTTTTATATATTTAATATTATTTTATTTATAATATTAAATTTATTTTAATTTATATTTAATTAATAAATATATTTAAATAATAAATATATATTTATTTTTAATATATTTTTAATTAATATTATATTTATAAATTTTTTTTTATTAAAATAATTATTTTAAAATATTAATTTTAAATAATTTTTTATATTATATTATATTTATTTAAATATTAATTTTATATTATATTATTTATATTAATTATAATAATTATATTTATTTTATAATAATAATAAATATATTTTTATTTTATAATTTATAATTTATTTAATTATTAATTTAAAATTAATTTTATTTTTAATTTTTTTTTAAATTATTTTATATAAAAATTAATTTTATATTAATATTAATTTTTTTAATTAATTATTTATTTTTTAATTAAATTATTTTTATAATTATATATTTAATTTATTAATAATTATTTAATTTTTTTTTAAAATATAATTATTATAATTAATTAATTTTATATTATAAAATTAATTATATTATTATTTATATATATTTTTTATTAATATATTATATTTTTTTTTTTATATATTTATTTAATATATTATATTATTATTTATATTATTTTTTATTTTTTTAAATATTTTATATTTTATTATATTTAATTTTTTATAATATATTTTACTTTATTTAATTTTATAATTAATTATATTATTTTAATAATAAATTTTATATAATATTTAATATTTAATTTATATTTTAAAAAATATTTATTATAATATTTTTTTTTTAATTTTTAATTATTATATTTATATTAAATATTATAAATATAAATATATAAAAATATTAAAATTATATTATATTTATTATAATAATAAAATTTATTTTTTATTTTTTAAAATAATTAATTTTATATAAAAATATTTTTTATAAATAATAAAATTATTTAATAATTATTAATTAAATTTTATTAATAAATTTAATATTATTTTAAATAAATAATTTTTAATATTTTTAAATATTATTAAATTAATTTTAAATAAAAAATTTAATTATATATATTTTTATTATATAATATATATAAAATTTAATTATTAAAAAAATTTAAAATATAATTTATTAATAATTAAAATATTAATTTTATATTAAATTAATTAATAAATAAATAAATATAATTATATATTTTTTTATACAAAATTTATAATAAATTAAAATATATTTAAATTTATAATTTTTAAATAATATAAAATTTTATTTTAAATATATTAAATATATTTATTTTTATTATAATTATTTATATTAATAAAAATTTATATAAATAAATAAATATTTTTTTTATATTAATTATAAATTTTAAAAATTTTTATATTATAATATTATATAAATATTATTTTATTATATAATATTTAAATAAATAGATTAAATTAAATTAAAAATTTTTTTAAATATAAATATAAAATATTAATTATTAATAAATATAAATTATAAATATATATTAATTAATTTTAAATATATTTTTAATTTATATTAATAATATATTATTTTATAAATTTATAATAATTAATTATAATAAAAATAAATTTATATATATTATATTTATTTATTTATTATATTATATTTTTAAATTTTTATTATTTAAATATTTTAATAAATTTAATTTTAATTTAACAAAATAATATTTTTTAAAATTATATTTTTATTTATTTTTTTAATTAATAAATTAATAAAAATATTTAATTTTTTTTAATTAAAATTTTATAATAATTATTATAATAATATAAATTATAATATATAATATTTATTTTAAAATACTAATTTAATAATATAATTTTAATATTTATTAAAATTAATATTCTATAAATTATAATAAAATTATAAATTAAATAAATATAAATCATTAAACACTCAATTAATAAAAATATAATTATTAGTCCAAAAAATAATTTATAAAGCTTTTTAAAATTTAGATAAATTAAATTTTACTAATCTTCAACATCCAAAAAATACTTGTCCAGTTTCTAACACTCTGGTGTACTTCAGCAATTTCAAGCACTGTATCTTCCACAGTCAACTCACTGCAGTCCAAGACCCCTCCTCTGTTTATAAGAAATGCAGGGCCATTTACCATAAGACCTATGCAATCTGCAATGTGGACTATGTTGCCAAGTCAGCAAGAACACTGCAAACCAGACTCTGTGAAATGTCACAGACTCAACATCTGCAATGTGAACAAGTCCTGGATGTTTCCAGTTGATTAATTGGTAAATACAGAAATTCTTGACAAAGAACCTGCCTTCATTAAAAAAAAAAAAAAAAGGTTTTTAAAGCCACTTCAATAAGACGAGGAAAACCATGCCTGAATAGGGACAAGGGTTATGACCTTTCACCTATCTATCGACCCACTTCCTAGTCATACTCACCTCAGCTGCCAACAGACTTGGACAGCCAGCCCACTTCACATAAGAAGTCTGATAAAGGTTCTGAGAAATTATCAAAATATTTCTAGCAGGTACCAATTCTTTCACAATCCTGAGCCCCAAATTTACCTAAATATGGTCAAATTCTCTCCAATGAGGCAACATTTACAGCAACAAACCAAAGCCAGAGATTTAAGCCAACAAATGATCCTCATTAAAAAGCAGAAAATAGAAACATGCATACCTTTTTTCTGAGTTGACTGAATACACAATCACGTAACCATTGATGTTCATGAAATACGACTGTGGTATGAGAGAATATTCATCCTGAAAACAAGTCAAGTCATGGTCCTGTTACAGAACTCAAATAATGTCAAATGAATCTAAAACTGAGGCAAGATAAGCCTGTCTTTGACACCTGGTACCATCAGCCAGTCTCTAACACCAGGTAATATTAAACCAATATTTACATATCCAGGATACACTGTCTTTCTTTAACACATGAGTAATACTACTATCAGCTATTAACTAATAATCGTGTAATTTTAGAAAATCTTAAACACTCACATAATATTAGTCAACCTTTCAGCTCAAAATTTAGATAATATTACTAATCTTCAACATCCATAAAATACTTGTCAGTTTCTAACACTCTGGTGTACTTCAGCCAACCTAGACAATGTTCTTAACCAAACAATTACAGCATTCCCAAGAGAAATAATAAACAAAATTACAAAACAGACACAATGTGTTGCAATCTATTTGGTTTTCCTAAGGCAAGACAACTCAGATTCAAGACAATGAAAATGAAGGACAAACAGTCACTCTCTCTTAGAACTGGATGCAAAAAGACTTCAGAATGGAAGTAAAGGCTGAAGGGGAGTTAGTACCGATTAAAATATTAATAATAATGATTATGAAATGAAGAAAATGTAACAACATCAGTTGTGTAATCATATATAACAATAATACTAACAATAATGACAATACTAACTGTAATATTATTAAAACTAACATAAGAAGAGGAAAGAAAGAAACAAGAGGATATTTATAACCATATCATTATGACAATAATAACATTAATAATTAATGATAATAATAATAAAGAAGAGAAGAAGAAGAAGGAAGAGGAAGAGGAGGAGATGAAGAAGAAGAAAGAAGGAGGAGGAGGAGGATAAAGATAATGGGAAAACTAGATAGAATCTAAGAAATATGTTGATAGTTGTAATCATAACCTTAATCATAAAACTAGTGATAATGAAAATAATGATGAAGGAAATTATAAAGGTAGTTAGATGAAATCTAAGAAATACGCTAATGAATTGAAATGGAAAAAAAATCAAAATTGGAATAAAGTTTGTCATTTAATGTGAATGATGAAAGTGTTGATGATAATGATGATGATGATGATGATGGTGATAATAAAAATAATAATAGTAATGATAAAACCAGCCACCATGGCAAAGTGGAGGTCGTGAGGGTCTGGGAAGTTGAGGGTTTGATTCCCATCAGAGCCATGTTATTTGCGGGATTTTTCTGCCCCAACTGCTCCTAGCCAGAGTGGAGTTTTGCTATGGACTTACATGGGAAGACTGGAACCACACAGTCAAGTTTCATCCACAACATGGAAGTGTCTCTGAGAGTATTGCTCAAATTTCCCGACCAACACTGCTGGTGTCTGTATCTCTCGGGCCGGTTGACACGGGGATATATATTATAGCAGGTGATGTCCTGCATATGTTAGGTCAGAACAGGCACCACTGAAACTGACTCAGCAGCAGTGCAGTGTCTTCTCGTGCACTTAATCCTCATCAATCTGCATTTTAAAAAAAAAAATGTCTCAATTCTGTGGCCCTTCATGTCCCGCTTCCATGGTGACCCAACTTTCCATGCCTCTTCATGTCTGTGACTTTGGTTTGGCTCTGTCAAGTCACTGTATCAGCAAATTCATGGGGGCTGTCATTGGTCAGATGTGATGGCACCCTCCAGAGGGAAAACTCACTCACACCAGCATCACGACTAAGCAATCATTGGTGTCAGTAGGGGGCTTAGTTGGTGGTGTCCTGTGTATATTGGATCACAACAGGTGCCACTGAAAACCACCGAAGTGACTCGGCTGCGGTGCAGTGTCTCCTCCGGTCGGTTGCCTAATGACGTCTTGATATTGATTGCTCCCTGTGGATTGCCGGTGCCAGGGCTGTGGCGGGTCCAGCCCGGCTGTGGCTGTGGACAGGCTTTGGAATGAGGGCCTTGGTTACAATGCCACTGAGATGGCACAGAAGATGGGACAGCAAAAAAAAAAATAATGATAATGGTAAGAACAATGATGGTAATAATAATCATAAAAATGATAATAATAATAATAATAATGATCATAATAGTACAACTACTACTACCAATGATAATGAGGGAACTAATAGTAATATGGTAATAGTAATGATAATTATAGTAGTAGTATAATAATAATAATTGTAGTAATCATAATATACAGAAAAGAATAGAAATGACCAACGAGTAAGTGGCTAACAGCAGTATTGAAACAGAGGGAAAAAAATGAAGAAGGAAAGAAAAAAAACACACACACACACACACACACACACACACACACACACACACACACACAAACAATAATAATTATTAGTTTACTATATGTTTATTATCATCATGATTACAATATTATCATCATCATCATCATCAATATCATTATTATCATTATCAACACTTTACTTATTCACACTAGTTGATCAACATTATTACTGCTACTCTGACTGTACTATTCTAACAATCCTCTCATTTATCTCCTCCATCTTCTTCTGTTAGTATTACTATTACTACAGTTACTATTACCATCATTCTTGTTAGTGTTATTATCATATGATTTTTTTTGTTACCATTATCATCATATTTACTTACCATCATTATTATCATTTCAACCCATATTGTCTCCCTCTCACCCTCAGATCCATTCCATAGTCTTTTAGCACCCAGTTTGAAGAGACAAGTGTCTGTCCTTCATTATCACTGTGTTCGATGTTTTGTCCTTCATTATCACTGTGTTTGATGTTTGTCCTTCATTATCACTGTGTTTGATGTTTGTCCTTCATTATCACTGTGCTTGATGTTTGTCCTTCATTATTACTGTGTTTGATGTTTGTCCTTCATTATCACTGTGTTTGATGTAACTTGTCATGCCTGATGAAGGCCAAACACGTCAAAGTATCCTGTGTTTGTTCTGTAATTTGTTCATTCTTCTGTCTGGTGGCACAATCATTCTGTCTTGGCTCTGTTCAGCTGTGTTGTTCTGTAATTTGTTTATTCTTCTGTCTGGTGGCACAATCATTCTGTCTTTGCTCTATTCAGCTGTGTTGTTCTGTAATTTGTTTATTCTTCTGTCTGGTGGCACAATCATTCTGTCTTTGCTCTATTCAGCTGTGTTGTTCTGTAATTTGTTTATTCGTCTGTCTGGTGGCACAATCATTCTGTCTTGGCTCTGTTCAGCTGTGTTGTTCTGTAATTTGTTTATTCTTCTGTCTGGTGGCACAATCATTCTGTCTTGGCTCTGTTCAGCTGTGTTGTTCTGTAATTTGTTTATTCGTCTGTCTGGTGGCACAATCATTCTGTCTTTGCTCTGTTCAGCTGTGTTGTTCTGTAATTTGTTTATTCATCTGTCTGGTGGCACAGTCATTCTGTCTTGGCTCTGTTCAGCTGTGTTGTTCTGTAATTTGTTTATTCTTCTGTCTGGTGGCACAATCATTGTCTTGGCTCTGTTCAGCTGTGTTGTTCTGTAATTTGTTTATTCTTTCTAAATGTCTGGTGGCACAATCATGTCTTGGCTCTGTTCAGCTGTGTTGTTCTGTAATTTGTTTATTCTTCTGTCTGGTGGCACAATCATTGTCTTGGCTCTGTTCAGCTGTGTTGTTCTGTAATTTGTTTATTCTTCTGTCTGGTGGCACAATCATTGTCTTGGCTCTGTTCAGTTTCTGCCAGCAGTCGCCTACTACGAAACCACCATGAAGAATCAAATGTCAGACTAAAAGAAGCTGACCACAGACATGCCTGAAATTAGTGACAATACAAAACTCCCCTCTCTCATGAAGCTGACATAACCCTGTCTAACAGACAACTTCATTCAGCTGAACAGGAGCCATTTCCAGGACAGTTTATTTTAAATGTTCTCTGCTTGCAAAAACACTGAAAACAATGGAAGGCAGCCGGACTTATACCCCCTATACAAAACTTTCATCTAGGGGAACATCCGCTTGACATTTTAGGACCAAGGCAACACAACTTTCATCTAGGGGAACATCCACTTGACATTTTAGGACCAAGGTGACAAAACTTTCATCTAGGGGAACATCCACTTGACATTTTACGACCAAGGCAACACAACTTTCATCTAGGGGAACATCCACTTGACATTTTACGACCAAGGCGACACAACTTTCATCTAGGGGAACATCCACTTGACATTTTACGACCAAGGTGACAAAACTTTCATCGAGGGGAACATCCACTTGACAGTTTAAGACCAAGGTGACACAACTTTCACACACAGGTATCTATACCAACTCAGTAAAAAAAAAAAAAAAAAAAAACAGAAAGCATCAACAGATGAACCACACACATTTCACTGACCTGTCCAGCTGTGTCCACCACTTGCAAGCTGAACTCCTGACCCCCTACTCTGAGATTCTTGGTAAAGGCTGCATCAGAGACATGGTTGGAAAAAACATATCATTAACTGATTAATGAATAATTAGTATTTGAAGGTCATACGACTGATAAGGTTAGAGCGCCTGAGAAGGTCAACCCAGATTTGTAGTCAGAAACATGAGGATGAGAAGACTTCATTATGCTCATATATTTACTGAGAAGATTATATATTTATATTGAGAAGATTGTAACATACTATCATTCATGTGGTGCATTGGGAGATTGTAATAAAAATTAACATTGATGTAGTGCATAAAAAGTTGGTAATAAACCACCACAGACAAGGCACACGAGGAGATTGTACTGAAGCAGACTAAGAGCATGAAACAGTTCTTACAAACTTATACATATCTAGTGCATAACAAAACCAAACCAAATATGGATGTAGTATGTGATGCTGTGTCTTTGTATCATGATGAAATCACTGACTTTATACTGGAGAAAATCCAAAGCTCAGGGCTTGAAAACTATTTTAAAAAAGATACACAGGAAGGTGCCAGTGGAATGCAGAGAAGCTGGTTTGTTCACTGCAGACCAAACTACCTGTGAGCAACCCTGCACCACCCTTTGAAGCCTGCACACTGTGTGGCATCAGGTGCAGGCACACAGAGGGTACCCCATTAAGACAATCTGATGAGATTCATTGAATGACACAATACGAGATTGGAGATTTCATCATCAGAAGGAGGAACGAAGCTACATTTTATGAGGAACGAAGCTACATTTATGAGGAACGAAGCTACATTTTATGAGGAACGAAGCTACATTTTATGAGGAACGAAGCTACATTTTATCTTTCCCTGTCACAGAGACAGTGCGACGGCTAGGCACAGAGAGTGCAGCACGGGAAAATACCTGTCATCATATCGATCCAGTTTAATTCTTAAGGCGACTACTCGTCAGTCCCAGAAAGCACTTGCAAATATAAGTGTTTGAGTCACTTTACCTTAAATTTGTCACCACTAGACATAACACTTCACTTTTCTTGTACTGAAAAGATCAAAAGCGAACGATTCTCATACTGATTTTCTAATACACAAAACATAAAGCATACTCGTTGTTGATGTATGCCCAAACTACACACACAATAGCTTGACTGTTCAATTCACGGTTCTGTCATGTTTTCTTTTTCTTTCCACAATTCATGAAACGAAAGTCACACGCACACACTCCAAAACATGCAAAGTGCACGTCTGGTGTGAAAGGTCAGCCGAGTGTTCTGATGTAAACTGAAGCCTACAGTCACAGTTTGTGCTTTTAGGAAGAAAAAACAGCTGTCTAAGGTCAACAATGAGACTTTCTGACTTGCTGTTTTCCTCCTTGAATAGCTTGGGTAACTTAACAAACAAAAAAAAAAAAACATAATGTCCTTACTTTTCTGCAAAGTTAATGTATTCTCATGAGGGCTACCATTGTGCGCAAAATGGTGCTGTTAGAGGCGTATTAGAAACTTTTGCATAAACGTAACAGTTCTTCACCTTCTTTTAATGTTGTTGGTTTTTTCGCCACCAGATACTGATGCACAAGACAACTTTCATTCAAATTATCCCTGGATGTTTGTCATGTAATTCTTCTTCCTACAGAGAGTGTTGCAAAACTGCTGGAATAGCGTCATGGAGACCCTCAAGGAATACCCCTCAGTCCATGGTCAGCTCATCCATCCCATCAGCTGAAGAAAGGGTGCAGAGTTATGTCTGTAATGTAAGCTGGCCAACCGTACAAGGTAAGTGACCACACCATGAAGGGGACTGGATCCTTCATAGAACACTGCTGCCATTTCTTGTGATGTAACTGGTTCTTTTGTCCATGGCTGTGGTGGTCTCAGACAAAGGCAAGCTTAACAGCATGTCTGCATTTCCTGGAACTTCTCTTGTTCTCATCCGCACACAGTTCTGCTAGGTAGCCAAGATGACTGCGCCAGCTGCATTCTTACTGCTGCCAGGACAGGTACGCCCTTCTTTGGTCCCGGTGTGGCCAGCAGTGGTGTATGGTCAGTGACAATTGTGAAGAACTTCATGCCGAGATACTCATGGAATTTCTTCACCAGACAAAACATATTCTAAGGCTTCCTTGATCTGAGCATGGTCTCTTTCAGCTACTTCAAACTTCTTCATACAAAGCCATGGGACAATGAGGACCATTTGGCATCAAACATGAGGCCCACAGACTGCAGGAAGGGTGTGCGAGGAGGAGGGGTTTGAGGGGTGAGGGTAGAGAGACTGGAAAATGGCGTAGACTGGTAATCCTAATAGCAGTTTGTAAGACAAAGAGAGAGCGAGCCAGGAGGTCGGGGGTGGGGGGGGGGGGGGGGGGGGGGGGGGGGGAGTGTGTCTTTAGTAGAGAATGGTGTGGCTGGCAGTGGCAATTGTCACGTCACAAGGTTATAACAAAAGAACATTTCCTTATTCCTTATAGCAAATGATAAGATTGTAACACACACACACACACACACACACACACACACACACACACACACACACACATACATTGATAGACAGACAGTAAGATAGATAGATAGATAGATAGAGAGAGAGAGAGAGAGATAGATAGATAGATAGATAGATAGACTGAGAGATAGATTGATAGATAGACTGAGAGATAGATAGACAGATCAAATGTTATAGTCCATAATGTAAGAGAAGACTGATGTAAAGTGAAAAAGTCTCATCTCGCCATAGATCTGTTTGTTTCATTATGACTGTAATTCATAGATATGTAATAACAGAGCACACTGTAACTTTTCTGAAGACATGAGCTTGTTGGGAATGGAAAGATTATCGCAACTTTGAGATTAAGGTACATTAAAGAAATGATAAGAGACAGTGTGAGAGAGAGACTCTGTATGTGTGTGTGTTTGTGTGTGTGTGTGTGAGTGTGTGTGAGTGACAGAGTGCCCTTTGTATGGTCATCAATGAATATCACAACTCAAAGATTTAGAAAGAGGTACTAGCTGTCATAAAAACAGACACCACTAAGCACTACTCACTGTCTTCGATGGTGGGCTCTCATAGTTGTCGACAAACTGGTTCTCAATAAACTGGATAATAAGAGATGACTTTCCTGAAAAAAAAATCAGAGAGGCAAACGATTTGATGACCAGGTTCAATAATAATCATAACTGTAGATACTTGTTAAGCGCTCATCCAACAGAGGTCACACATTCACAGCACTTTATAATAGTTACCTTTGGACTTCATCACATTTATTCTAGTTATTCATTCATGCACGTTTCACTTGTGCACTGGGTATGTGCTTATAAGTTACAAACTTTATAACCAGTCCCATACATTAATCAATTAAACATCTATCATAAAAGCAGTATGTAAAATATGGCAAGTTGCCTCTGCCATCTACATCCTCTATGCTCATGTCCTTTCTGCAAATTGATTTTTTTTTTTTTAGAAAATCACAATGCCACACTTCTAATTTTTGGCCACGTGGCCTTTTTCAAGAAAAAAAAACAAAAACAATACAACTATGTGATGTCCATCTTTGGCAACTGGTCAGAGCAAAGAATTGACATCATATATATGTATATTACGCAAGTTTTGGCATGATATCATGTGATGTCATCAACATGGGAGAAAAAAAAAAAAGGGGGGGGGGGGGGGGGGGGGGGGGGGCAAGTTTTTGTTATTAAATTGAAGACAACAATAACAACAACTTGCCCCCCTCCCCCCACAAGGAGGCAATAAGGAGGCACTGTCACACCGTATCTGTTCATGATAGCACTTGGTTATGCTATGCAACAGGCAACAACACATAAGCAGAACCCTGACTTCACACTCTAAAGAGCCAAGAACAGATGACATCCTGCCACTGTGATCAACAACACTGATTTTGCGGAACGACATTGCCATGTTACAGTCAAGCACTCCCGACTAAGCCAAGCTTCTACTGAACCGAGATGAGAATATTGCCAAACTGGACTGCACATCATGACATCAAAACAGAATACATGCTGTTCAATCAAGACAAGGGGGACCTAAAAATAGTTGATGGCACTGTCCCAAAGCAAGTCGATGACCTTCTACATCTTGGTTCCTGGGTCAAGTCTTGTAGCATTGATACAGATGTTAGGACAGCAAAGGCCTGGACAGCCATGCAAAACTCGATCAAATTTGGAAAATCAAGCCTAAAGAGCACCAGCAATTCTTGAGCCACAGTGGAATCAGTCCTGTTATACAGCTCCAGCACTTGGAAGCGGACAAGCCCTGAAGAAAAAACTGGACAGCCCACATACCAAGATGCTCAGAGTTGTGAAAAACATCACATGGCAGCAACATGTCAATGATGAGACACTTTACGGAGACCTTCCAAAAACAGCAATGAAAACAGCAGAAAGAAGACTCAGATTCAATGGACATTGCTTCAGAAGTAAAGGGGGAAGTAATCTACAGACTCATCCTGTGTGAACCCAGTCATGGATGGAGACAGATGGAGAGGCAGACCTCCATGCACATTTACAGATCAACTGGAGGAGGACAGCAACATACCGTGAGAATTCCCAACCACAGCCATGGAGGACAGAGATGGTTGGAGAAAGGGGTCATCGACGTCTGACTGAGGTCGCTACACTGACTGACTAACTGTTGCACACACACACACATATGAGAGAGAGAGAAAAGAGACAGAGACAGAGAGAGAGACAGAGAGAGAGAGAGAGACAGACAGACAGATAGACAGACAGAGAGTATTATATAAGCAACAGGTGAGTTTTTAAACCTACGCTGAATGCAGTGAGAGAATGAACAGGCTAAAAGACAAGGTTAATTGTTCCATATTTTTATCTCATTGTAGGTCAGCTGATAAACAAAGCTCTTTGAAAGTTTCAGAACAGTTACTATGCACAAAAGAAAGTCCTGTCACAAAAATCCAGCTAAATAACACACAATATGCACATCAAGTCACAGCTGCATGACGGCCTCTGATAATATCAGCCATCTCATTTGACATTTTACCATATATTAAACACACACACACACACACACACACACACACACACACACACACACAAGCCACAATGACAATGGACAGTTTGCATCCATATTGCTAGACATGCTTATCTCACAACCATGTCCAGATCACATGCACACACACAAGCACACACATACCATGGACACACACACACACACATGGACACTGGCATGTTACAACCAGAACTACAGAAAATCGTTAGAATTTCTAACTGATGACAATTAAATGTATCACAAAGGCAGCAAAATAATGGATGATGGTGAAAAGAGTGATTCAGTGAATGACAGAGCAATAAACAGACAAAGAAATGGCATAGTCAAATTCAAAAACAAAGAGAGAGAGAGAGAGAGAGGGGGGGGAGGCACAGACAGATGAATACACAAACAGAGAGACAGAGGAGGAAGGGGAGGGGGGAGGGGAATGAGATGGACGGTGAGACAGACTTACAGTACACCGTTTGTGTCTCAGTCTCTCATTCAACATGAGCCACCACCAACTTTTGTTAAAATACATCCACTTTCCCAAACCCAGGTTATACCAGTGATCACACTACAGATTTTGCCTGCTGCTATTGCCTACAAAATGTTTCCAGGTTAGAGATCCCACAGACTACTGGTTGTAGGGGCAGTAAACTGCCAGAGGTTCCATGTGTGTTGGGCTAGGTATGATGGAAGGAAAAGCTCATCCGCCTCCTGCCATCGTCTTCAACTTTCATGGAACTGTATCAGATACCCATTCACTGCTGGGTGGTCACAGCATTTTCAAACTGAAAACACTGACTGCCGAGGAAATCAAACTGTTCAACCAAGTGGAACAGCTGGCAAGTTCCAAATGTTTTTTTTTTTTTTCTTGTGTTTATATGGGTGTAACCAGAATAATGGAATGCTGTCTTCATGCTTGATCAAGAGTAACTGAGTAAAAAGGGATGCAATTATTGGATTATCTGTATGATCTTTATCTTTTTGTTTGATACAGATACATGTACTGTGTAGTCAAGTTTGCGTCTTTTCAGGCAGTGTTCCCTTTGCTTAGTCTTCTATTTTATGTAAGTAAAACAAATCACATATGACTGACATGGCTTCGCCTACAAGTTCACTCTCCTCATACCACCGGCTGTAGCTACTGCCAATGACGTTTCCTACAACTGAGAGCCAATTGGCATTACCTACTTGGCATTACCTACCGCTGAAAAGCACATGGCACACACTAAGCTAATTTTAAAGCTAATATCTCTTCCCCTGGACAGCCTAGCACATGAGCACTTGAAATAAACATGGCTACTTCTTTTGTCTGAATTTCAAGCGTGAAAACAACAATTTAGTGGAAGGATGTGATCACCTGAAGTTAATATCAGAATAATTTAAATGCATTTCTGCATAATTTCACCAAATCTAATGGCACTTCAGCAGCCCTGATGTGGTCCTTTGCGGTCGGCTGGACTATAAGCAACATTATCTTATCTTATGGCACTTCAATTAAAATTGTATTTTCTTGGAATTTTTTTTGTAACATAGGTAATAAAATTCGAGTCATTAAAAAAAAAAAAAACAACACTTGGTTTCCATGTATAGAAACAGTACTAAAATACTTGGCATGAGAAGTGTTAATGGCCAAAGTGGAATCTACCTTTCATCCCTTTCACACTACCTCCTAATTCATCTCCACTCCATCCAGCTTTCCCAATCCTTTCCCTACCCTTTCATCTTCAGTTTATCACAGATATAATCATTCATATTTTTGAACATTTTGTAACTGCACATGAAAATCTAAATGAAAGCTTTAGGCATGGTGCCGGTTGTCTCTGACCTAATGCAAACAACAAATCAGTTTCTTAACATGTCTTGTTCTAATTTTTCTTTCTATAATGCAACCATGTATCTTCCAGAAATGACCTTAATCCTACAGACCTGTAAGTTCAGGCAAGAGAGTCTCACATACGCAAGTATCTACTATGATAATTATGCAATACATCCTTTTATGTTTACAGCTCACAGATCAAACAATCCCACAGTCACACAGGGCACCAAAGAGCACATCCACAGTGGTACAAGAAGCAACATCAAATAGATGCCAGCTGCCCAGAGAAAAGCTGCATTGAATGACAGCAGTTTTGCCAAAACAGCAAAGACAATTGTTGATTTAATACTGACTCTATCACGGATTATAAAGCAGCCAGTTTTGCAAATACTGAAACCCATTCAGCCTTCGCAGATTGCTTGGTCACTAAATGAAACTGTGCTCAGTGAATTACAGCAGCGCATGACGATGACACTGAAGGCTACACTTCAATCTTGACAACTTTCTGACAGTGTTAAAAAACTTCTAGGTCCTTGGGGATAGCTAGCTTTGCCCTTGAATTTCAAGGAGCATGGCAAAAACATTTGTTGGTGTTGACTCTATGCTGCACCTCAAAAGCGAAAAAAAAAGAAGTTTCAGACTTTTTTAATCCTCGAGTTCCAAACAAAAAAGCCGGTGTTTTGTAAGTCTGGAAAACCAACTGCTGTTCTTTTGAAACCTGTAACAGAATTGTATAAGGACTTTGTTCCCCTGCATCATGACAAGAAGTAGGCTTCTACCCATGACTTGTGCAGCTTGATAAACAAAACTGGCGCTTAAGGCTTTCTGTGCAAGAACTGTGCAAACTCTGACCTGAAGGCTGGACAGTCAATGCTCCAGCAAGCAGGATTCATAATGAATACAAAAATCAGGCATGTCTTTTATGCTGTTGACCTCTGACATGTAGACAGCGAGACAAAAACTGACTGAAGCTGTTTCCTTCCTGAGAGATTGCTATCAAAGAAGCATTTGGAAATTCTTATTATTAACTGGGTGTGGGAAAGGAGTAGGAGTGGATGGTAATAACTGAAATATTTCTTGTGTAAAAAGAAAAGCCAGTGCAAGCTCTTGCACCCATCAGTGGCACACATGTGTACAATAATGTAAAACGAACAGTCACTAAGAATACACTTGAACAAGAGGGGAGAGGGGTGTGGGGTTAAACAAGTATAGGGACTGAGGATCAGAAGGGGGAAAATAAAGTTTTCGGGTTAGCATAAAAAGGCTGATACCATTGTTTTTCTTGTGTAAGGGAGGACAGAGTGGACAAGAAAATGATGTTCACTCCAGTTATGTGGGATAGCAGAGAAAGAGAGAGAATGGCAGCTGACAGTTGATTGTGTCAAATCTGAGAATTCAGGAGAGAGGAGCTGACACTGGTCACAGAAAATTGGATGGGATGTACATGGGGGAAAGACAAAGGAAGGGAAGGACAGAGCTGTCACTGCATAGAGGGAAGGGAAGCATGGGTTAAGAAACATATTCATAACTTTCAGAACTCTCACAAGACATGTCCAGATGGAGGGCAGGCTTGACAACCTGGTGCAGCAGCTACAGGAGGAAGTTACATTTCTAGCTGGACTTTTTTTTTCGTTTTAAGGACAAAAACTGACAGCACACCAAAGTTTGAGACCTTGAGGAAAGCTGACTCTTTTACCAGACAAAACTGTGGGCAAGGCATTTTTCATGCCTGTTCTGTGATGAAATCAAGGCTGCACACTGGAATCACAAGCAGGTAACAGTCTACCCCCCCCCCCCCCCCCCCCCCCCACCCCCCCCCCAGTCTGTTTTTTATACAGATGCCCAGCTTGCTTCAGACTGTGACCAAGTCATTGGTGATGATCAGCAATGAACCAGATCACAACTATGACGCAGACTCTGATTTCACAAAAATTGCTATGAACCATCTATAAAACGCTGGAGGCTTGCAAGCAGAACAGGTTGTGCAGTGGATCAATGGCTGTGTTGCAGGGTACAAGTCCCACGGTCCATTTGCTGACATTTCTCATACTTTGGGTGATTTCAGCTGCACATGAGAGCGACATTTTCTTGGTGCTCAGCTTGGGAAAGGTCCTTCTGATGATGGGAAAATGCTGCTACTTTGAAGTACAGTGCATCAGTTGCTGTCCCTGCAGGAACAACCATGATGATAACAGTTGCAGAACTGTTTGACGTTTGTGTCAACTGCCAGCTCTGTAAAGATCGGTACAGACTTTGCTACAAGGGCCAGTGGCTCATGTCAGTATGTTATGTGTTGCATACCAAAAGTGCCACGTGCTCTTCTCTGGTGACACACCAGTGTCGCATGACCTGTTGGAGCTTGTGTTGGATTGCACTAAGGTTCAATCCTGCTTTCAATACATGCTGCAACTGTTTTTGAGTTGTTACATGTTGCTCATATCAATCATGTACAAAAGTAATGAACTGAAAAGAATATGTTTAGTATTTATTGAACAGCACTTCTTCCTGCTTTTACTATGTACTGTATGTCTATGAAACTACTTTTTGTCACCACAGAGAAGCCAACTTATGATCAAAACAGTAAGTAAAATAAACAAAAATAAATGCCAAACGTATACTCTGCATTACAACTGTTTGTCACAGCAATAACTTTTGTTTCCTTTGTAACTTTTAGTACAGCATATTACTACTATTACTACTACACTACATATTTGTTCCACTACTAATAATACTACTACTATATCATTCTCAGCTTTCACACCATTTGATCATCTTGACCTTGACGCTAACTAAGTCAGGCAGTGATGAGCCCAAGATACACCTGTGGGAAAGTATATGGCCATCTGGCCGAAATGGTCAAACTAGGCTGTCCCTCGTCCACTCCTATTGAAGTTAGCATGCAGACAGCTTGGTGTGTGTGTGTGTGTGTGTGTGTGTGTGTGTGTGTGTGTGTGTGTGTGTGTGTGTGTGTGTGTGTGCGCGCGCGCGTGTGTGTGTTTGTGCATGTGTGTGTGTGTGTGTGTGTGTGTGTGTGTGTGTGTGTGTGTACTGCATCTCCAATTCTGCCAGAGAATAGTGCAATAGTTCGGAAGACCAGGATATTATTAACCTGTTTTCCTTTTGTCATTCTGTGCTGGATTTGGAGTGAATTTCTTCACACAGTATGGCAGACATGAAGAATGCAAACTAGGACCATGTTTTATATTCTTTCTCCAGGTGGGATCACTTCATGAAATGAGGCATCTTTCCGACTGATCTGTCACCATCTCAAGGCATAATCTGTACTCAGAAAATGAATGTAACTGTCAACAGCCCCATGCTGTAGGTTTGTAGAAGAGAGTGGTAAGGACACCTGTTTCACTTCTTGCAATCCAAGATCTGACCCACTATCTTTGAGTTGTTTTTGCTTCAAGCTTAAGCAGCTGATCAAAATACAAAAGCACACACACACACACACACACACACACACACACACACACACACACACACACACACACACACACACACACAAGTAAAAAAACATCTTCGTAGCCCACTAAAAGAGCTGCACTGAGCGCCATAGCCCGTCCAGTGGGTGTATGTACAGACATGTGCGGGGTGATGAGGGGGAAGCAGCTTTGGATGTTGTTTGGATGACTGTCAACTGACCATTAGGCCCCGTCACCACCATATTAAACAACCACATTCCTGTGCTGGAAAGCAGCAAACATGTAAGTACTGACCTTAAGCGATCTGGTGATCACTGTGGAGAAAACCATTTCTGTCATTTTGGAGGGACCCAATGGAGGCCATTTATCATCAAAGAAGCAGATGTGTGAAAACAATGAAAGGGACCTGACAGTTGCACAGTAAAGTGGTGTGTTCAGTCAGACATGCAGTGCCCAACTGAACATCGCCTGCCTATGTCAAGAAATGCCGAAGCAGTGCAGGTGAATGTAGCAGCTTGGCTGTGGCTATGCCTTGGACACAGGAAACCTGTTGTCACGGCCTACCCCTGTTGATGTTCTGGCTTTTCCTGCACCCACAGATATACTTATGCCCCCCTCCCCCAAAGGATAATGCACCTGTCCATGTCCCCTTGCTGAAGAAGTTCCCTAACCTGGCCTCCATGATGATGTACCTGCCCCTGCTACCCTGAATCATGATGGTATACCTGACCCCACCTTCCCCAAGTTGATGATGATAAATTGAAACACCTGCCCAAAGATTATGATAATGTACCTGCAAGCCTGCCTCATGATACTGACGTACCTGCATACATGCTCTTTGGTGATGTACTTGCTTTCATTCTTGGTGATGATGTGGATGTGCCTGCCTCCACCTAAAATGATGATGTTAATGTACTTGCCCCCACCCCCTTGATGATGACGATGACAAACCTGCCACTACCCCTAGATGTCAATATTTCTTACTGCCTCTATTCATTTGATTGTGCTGATGTACCTACTACCAAACCCATGACAATGTCAACGTTGCCCTCACCCCAGTGTTGTCCACGTACCTGCCCCACTCCCCATGATGGTGTGATACCTGCCCTCACCTGTCTTGTATTGATGATGAAGAGATGTACCTGCATCTACCCCCACCCTCCAAGATGATAATGATGTATTTTCCCCATCTCCCTCTTGATGTTGATCTTGATGCACATGCCCTCAACCCTCTTGATGATGTTGATGAACCAGCCTACTCCCCCAATGATGATATACTTAGTGTGCCTGTCCCTTTCCCCAGTGATGATGTGTAATGTGTCTATCCCCCCCCCAATGATGTTGTTAATGTGTCTGTCTCCTTCCCCAATGAGATGTTAATGTACCCATCCCCTTCCCCAATTATGATGTCAATGTACCCATCCCCTTCCCCAATGAGATGTTAATGTACCCATCCCCTTCCCCAATGATGATGTCAATGTACCCATCCCCTTCCCCAATGAGATGTTAATGTACCCATCCCCTTCCCCAATGATGATGTCAATGTACCCATCCCCTTCCCCAAATGAGATGTTAATGTACCCATCCCCTTCCCCAATGATGATGTCAATGTACCCATCCCCTTCCCCAATGAGATGTTAATGTACCCATCCCCTTCCCCAATGATGATGTTAATGTGCCCATCCCCTTCCCCAATGATGATGTTAATGTACCCATCCCCTTCCCCAATGATGATGTTAATGTGCCTGTCCCCTTCCCCAATGATGATGTTAATGTACCCATCCCCTTCCCCAATGATGATGTTAATGTGCCTGTCCCCTTCCCCATGATGATGTCAATGTGCCCATCCCCTTCCCCAATGATGATGTTAATGTACCCCCTCCCCTTCCCCAATGATGATGTTAATGCCCATCCCCTTCCCCAATGATGATGTTAATGTACCCATCCCCTTCCCCAATGATGATGTTAATGTGCCTGTCCCCTTCCCCAATGATGATGTTACTGTGCTGTCCCCCTTCCCCAATGGTAATGTTAATGTACCCATCTGCTTCTCCAATGACAATGTGTGTGATGTACTTGCCTTCACTCCCAATGATGTACCTGCCCTAAACTGCCATGATGTAGCTGACATACCTTGCCCCAATCCCGCATGATGTTGTTAATATTTTTATCCCTACCTCCTATGGAGATATTCCTGTTCCCCCTGTTTATGCCCTAGCTGCTACCCCTGTTGATCATGATGAAGTTCATGCATGTTGCAGTGAACAGCTATCACTTTCAAAAAAGAACCATGAGGTCCTATTAACAAACTATTGGAGATTAATTTATTGTACAAAGAACAAAAGGAAGTTGTTGATGGCAGAGTACATTTCCCATCCCTGTACACGCCAGGCAGAGATGACCTGAATATCCAGTCAAAAAAATGTTTGATCATCCCAGACCAAATTTTTGACACTGTATGTGCTTCAACTCTGGATCTCTGTTGTGGAACTACATTCATATTATTTAAACTCTGCAAGTTCTGGACCTATATCTTTTCCTAAACAACTGAAATGAATGAACAGGCTATGAAGTGGTGTTAATACAGAGGTGGAAAATGTGGGGAAAATACCTGTTTCCATGTTACATGAATGATGTTTCATTGTTACGCAGGTAATAAAACTTACAAATTTTATCATTTATTCTGCAAGTTGAAAGTGTTTATTGTGTTATTTGGTAAGTATAATTCGTGTAGCATAAATGGGCACATTGTATCCTGAATGAACACCCCCAAAAAGTTAATACTAGTAAGAAAAAATTCCAATAAAAAGAAACCTTCCCTTCCCTAGCGCCGTCTGTCTCCATCGCATCGCAACCATAATCCGAATCATAATGACTGCGATTTACTGGACTGACGCTCAACGGATCCTTTCTGGAAGGGGTAGTCAGTGACCGAATGACAGTCAAGCAAAGTATTCGTTACACTAAAGCAAAATTTCATGTGCCAGCAAAGCAATACACGGTTATAATGGTGTCATCGGATCTTGAGTCTGAGAAGTCCTTTGCCCTCAAGTCTAGTTGTTGATGGTCATTCGATCATCTTGTCAATATCACACTCACCTACAGACCTGAAACCCATAAACAAAATTTTGCGTTCCTTGGGTGGATTCGACATGGCTGTGCGGCTTAAAGTCTTGATCAATGCGTTGTCTGATGCCTGCACAAACAAAATACCTGTTTTGTTGTTTACAGACAGTTTAACACACACGAGAAAATGTGGGGTATTGCAACCTCATAAACAACAAAGGGAAATGACTGCATTTGCTTCTTCCGGTCATTCCCTTCTGTCAGATCGGAGTTCAAAGAGATGAATATCGCCCTGGCTGTGAGAAGAAAAAAACTTTGTACGTGAAATGGACGATTTTTTCCTGGAATGTGTGAGGTCAGCAAATGCCATATGTTGATAAGGACAGCAGAATAATGCGTCGCTTGTGGACTTCTTGTGTTTCTACGCCATTTGTATAGCACAAGGATTTAGGAGTGAAAAGTCTAGCAGACGACAGAAAAATGAATATGCATTGAGCTGTAAAATAAAAAAAAGCTTTAGCATGCTGCAGCTACAGCAACCACCTTGTCCCAAAAAGCTCTTGCAGTGAGGTTGTTAAATCAGTCTTCTACAGGATATGCCTAGGTGATGTATTTGATGTCATGAGCCGGGTTTCTTAACGGATCAGCCTCGTCTTCGTGGTCGTCGTCGTCGTCGACCATTTATGCTGGCAAGTGGCATACTAGAAGACACATAGGCGGGGCGGCGCAGCTTATCATCCCAGCATCAGCAGTGACGACGGGACTAACCTGTGTCGCCGAGACTTTGTCAGAGTGCAATCAGGAGTTCCACAGGGATCCCGTCGTTGGGCCAGTGCTTTTCCTGACATACATCAACGACCTACCGGAGCAACTCACCTCACTGACACGTCAGTTCGCCGACGATACCGTTGCCTATCGTCTCTCTGCCACAGAACACGACCGACACCAGCTACAAGAAGACTTCCAACGCCTCGAGCAGTGGGAGAAGAGCTGGGATATGGCATTCCACCCGGGGAAGTGTGTTACCCTATCCGTCACTAGAAAAAAAAATCCTTCAAACTACCAGTACAAACTCCATGGGCACACCTTGGCAAATGTCACCTTGGCCAAGTATCTCGGTGTCACCCTCACCAAAGATCTGTCATAGGGTTCCCACATCCACAACATCATCCTCAAGGCCAATAAGACCTTGGGGTTCCTGCGGAGAAACCTGAAAGTGAGCACCACACAAAATCAAACAGACGGCCTACAAGACCTTCGTACGTTCCATACTGGAATACGCCTGCACGGTATGGGACCTACATGATGAAATAAATATTAACAAAATTGAAGCGGTCCGGAGGAGAGCCGCCAGATTTGTCATCAACAGGTACCACAACACCTCGGGTGTCACCTGCATGATCGACAAACTCAAATGGCCCTCCCTCCAACGCCGACGGAAAGTAGCCCGACTTACCATGCTGAAGAAGATCCTGAACACAACGAGGCTGCATTCAGCATGGACAAGATCAACTACGCACCCCTCACGAAGACGACGTTACCACCCTCAACAACTTGTTCAGATTCAGTGCAGGACAGCCTATGGACGATATTCTTTCCTTCCGAACACCATCCAGGAATGGAATGAGCTGCCTAGTACTACCGTGACAGTGACACTCTGGACACCTTCAAGTCCAGAGTGCCACCCAGTAGTTAGTTTAGGTAGGTAGGCTGGCCCCTCTCCCCACTCTCGAAATCCAATTCCCGCCCCCCCCCCCCCCCCCCCCACCCCCCCCCCCCCCCCCCCCCCCCCCCCCCCCAAAAAGCGCGAAGATGTGGTAGTCTGCCAGGTAAACCCACTTAGTATTTTAGGAGTCAGGGTTAGGTTTTATTCTCACTATCTAGGTCTTTCACTTTCTATCCACAATTCATTTTTTCTCACTCTGCAATCCTCTCAAAACTTTTACAATGGCAGAAAAATCAACATGATGATTGAGGCCATTTAACTAGATGATGATAATGATGATGATGAGGGACATGGCTCTCGAGGTTGTGGGGCAGTTTGACGACTAGGCGCCGACATTCATCAGTGGCCTGCACACCAGCAGGGCCCTCTTTTTGGCTGGCGGGGAAGGATTGAAACGTCCCTCGTGTGTGTGTGTGTGTGTGTGTGTGTGTGTGTGTGTGTGTGTGTGTGTGTGTGTGTGTGTCCTCATACACACCCTCAAACACCCCCTTCCAAGCATAAGACTCCTTCTCTACCACTGTCTCCCTTTCTTTACACACCCTAAAGTGCCCCCTTCCAAGCATAAGTCTCCTCCTCTACCACTATCTCTTTTTCTCTATTTCTGTTTGCCTTTTCCCTCTATCTGCCTCCCCTTTTCCTTTTCCCCCTTACCCACACACACACACACACACACACACACACACACACACACACGTACACACACACGCGCGCGCGCGCGCGCGAGCATGCACGCACGCACGCACGCAGGTGCGCGCACATACACACAGTTTCAGATCCAATTTCATCAAGAGGCGTCACTGCGTACGGACCAGTCCTTACACCCTACACCACATCCGCTAAGTTTTGAGACCACACTACGCATGATTTTAAGCTGATGGATAAATGCATTAACAATTAAGATGAGAGACTTGAAGAAGAGTGTAATGTTATTGTGTTAGGCGTTGAA
Source organism: Conus betulinus (assembly GCA_016801955.1). Lineage (NCBI taxonomy): Eukaryota > Metazoa > Mollusca > Gastropoda > Neogastropoda > Conidae > Conus > Conus betulinus. The sequence goes on along the minus strand of JADBJO010002823.1, from coordinate 153,652 downwards.
GAGTTATATGAAAAAGCCGGACGGAACCTCAATTAAATTGTCTCTATCGGTCTTTTTGGTTTGTGTGTGATCCTTGTTGGCCTGGGATGCATCAGTGTCTCTTCACTGGATTTTGTGGTCGGCCAGGGCTTGCTGGCTTCACTGGCATGCGAGCTGGTTGACTGGTAGATCCTGTCATCTGAACTGGTCTTTTCAGTTGTATCAATCCTATACTCTTGTCTTTTCTCTTGATGTGTAGAGGCATTAAATGGTGTCTGTTTCTTCGGTAGATGGTTCCGTTTGAAGATTGCACCAGATAGGATCTTGGTTCCTCGGTAGCAGACAGTACTGTCGCTGGTGTCCAAGGTCCATACTTTTCTTTCTGCATCACCACTTGTTGATCTTGAAGAGTGGTTGTAGACCATGGGTAGTTCTGTATTGGTAGCCTATTTCTTCTGTCATGGGTTGAACGACACGTTTTCATTCAGTGATTCACTTTGCGCATGCAGAGCATTTAGACCCATATGCTGGACAATTTTTTGGTCCATGGTCGGTGCCACAGTTTCCACATCTGAATTTTTTCTTGATGATAATGTCAACGCTGAAGGGAAGATTTGATGTTGGATGAAGATGGGTCATTTTTTTTTCCACATAAATGATACTAGCTTCATGTTTGCGACATACATCAGTGGCAGTTCTGAGTGTTAGAGTGTTATCCTTTGCTAGGAGTTTTCGTTGCACTTCTGGATACTTGATACCAGCAATGATTTTGATCTATGACGCATTCATCCTGAGCTTCTTGGTCTCTAAGTTTGCATTTCCGAGTTTTCAAACGACATCTTGTAATAATAAAGTCATCAACAGATTCTGTTGGTTGTTGGGAAAACTGTTGTAGTTCAAGTCGATGTATTCTGAAATTATCATGTGTATCGCCTTCTTGTAACTTCTCCCAAATGTTGTTTGGGTTGCACATCTGTACCTCTGTTAGGCCCCATGTGTTCGACAGTTGTAATCCTTCTTTGCCCATCCACAATAAAATGAAAGAATGCTAACGTACAGCTGGTGTGTTCATAGCTGCAAACCAGTATGTGCAGAACTGCTTAAATTCTGCTACTGCTGTTTGAAGATCTGAGTTTGACCAGTCGAGTGTTGGATTTGGTAACGCATGTGCCATGTCGATATTTCAAGGTTCGGTACCGTATGACGTTTCAACATGCGTCGATCGCGATTAAATGAAAACTTCAAGCAAATGCTTACTTGAATTTACTTCTCAATGTTCAAAAATTATTTTGGGACCGCGGCCACCATGTCTGTTATTGTGTTATTGTGGTAGGCGTTGAAGAACTATATGAAAAAGCTGGACGGAACCTAAATATGAGAGCGCTGGCATCGTTGATGTTTATCGTTGCTGGGCAGTTGACAAGGGAGGTCAATCTAGCAAAGCCATTTCACTCTGACGTATTACTACATGGCAAATAGATTTAACACTAAGGTACGATACCATTACAAAAAGGGTCTCGTGGCTTCGACTTAGCAGATGTGACCCTACGCATTAGACCAATGCTTGGGTGCCTACCTAACATTGGTTGTCCTCTTTTTTTGCTTGTTTGTATGTGTGTGTAGTGTATGTACACGTGTGTGTATGGATGTGTGGGCACAGGTCCGTGTGTGTGCGCATGCGCATGTGTGTGTGTGTGTGTGTGTGTGTGTGTGTGTGTGTGTGCGCGCGCGCGCGCGCGCGTGTGTGTGTGTGTGTGTGTGTGTGTGTGTGCGCGCGCGCGCGCGTGTGCGCTCGCGTGTGTGTGTACGTGTGTGCCTGTATGTATGTGCGTGCGTATGCAGAAGTGCGTGTGCATGTGTGTGTGCGTGTGCGTGCGTGTGTGTGTGTGTGTAGGTTTTGTGTGGGCATACACACGTATCTGCATATGTTTGTGTGCTTATACGTCTGTGTCTTTGCATGTGGGCATGAACGTGTGTGCATGCATTTGTGCAGTCATGTGTATGTGTGTATCTGCGCACACGTGCAGATGTGGAAGTGAACATGCACGCATTCAGAGAACGTGCCAGATACTGAGATCGTTCCAAACACGGAGAACGTTCCAAACACACACCATCACACGTCTACAGATTGCGCTGGGGACCCTGAGAGATTTAAAGTTTTATCTCAGTGACATGTGTTTCATCGTTTGTGTCTGTTATTGGAAAGGCCCAGTATCAGTTTGCCCCAATCTCTAGGAGTCTTCACAGCGTTGGCGCTGGAGTTATTCCGGCGTTTGTTTGGTTGGTGATGCTTTTTGCTCTTCCCTCGAGTCTGGATGTGGGCCAACTTCCTCTCTTGATGTTCAGATCTGAAGGATGGTCTATGGCATAGTGGCTTTGCTCTTGTTTGTTTTAAGTGATTCTTCAGATTTTTTTATCACATCAGATCGGCTAAGCTGTAATCCAGTTCGTATCGCTGCCTTGCCAGCCAGTGTGTCCGCTCTCTCGTTTCCTCTAACTCCAGCATACCCAGGGCAGTACATCCATATGAGTCTCTCCAATGGAAGGCTGCGCATTAGCTCATCCAAGCAGGGCTTCCCATTCCACTTTTCACACTTTCTGAAGTAGGTTCATGGGGTCAGTCAGTGTCATGGCTTGTGTTGAGTTGAAACTGGCTTGTGGATGAAAGCCAGTAGAGTGTTTGTGTCACTGCCTCTATCTCCATTGTTGGACTTGAAGTCGTTAAAACTGCACACACCATTGTCTTCCTGGATAGTTCGGCCATTTTGCTTCACTTGTATTCCCAGCCTGACGTACCTTTGGTGACAGAACCGTCAGTGTATATTACAATATCATCTTTAGTGCAAAGGTTTCTACTCGCATCTTCATTTCTGCGTTGGTTTTGCCTTCAGGCCATTCTCGACAATGTCTTCCAAAGTTCAGGAGCGATGTTAATTTGGTAAAGGTGTTTCAAGTAGTTAGGATACTTTTCCCATTCCTTCGTTTTTTTGAATTCTGCTAACTGGCACACACAGCTGTACACTGTCTTCTGCCTGTCCCATCCGTGTGATTTTCACGTCCTAGCCGAGTGCCTTACGTTTTCTTGACCGCTGCATGAAGTGGGTTTTGGAGATTGTCAAGTGCTCTGAAATATGCCTTCACCTGTTCCAGCTTGTGTGTCTTGTCTGCATTGAAGGAAGGTCGAGCGGGTTTCGCATAGTTTCAATTGGTGTGTCCTTCGTGCTTCCTTCAGGATAAATCTCATTGGTTCATTTTGAATTCTTCTAAATCTGAGAAATTGCTGTTGGACAGTGTTGTAAGCCTTAATCCATAATCAATCACACTGAGTACAAGTGCGCGATACAGACGGTAGAGGTGGCGCTGTTCAGTGCTTTTAACCAGGCAGATAGGTCTTTCTTGTATTTAAGAGCAATATATTCTCAACATGCTTTCTAAAGGTTAAGCATTCTGTCAAAGCCCATACCCAATAGCGTAAGTTGTTAGAAGAGTTTATTGGTATTCCATTGAAGGAAACTGGTAAGGGTACTTGTCCTGATGTCTTGTTGTTGAGAGTGCAGCTAATGTCTGGGCTTTTGTAGGGTTGATGGCGGATCCAGTTTCTTTCTTGAGCATTCTTTGTTGTTTTGTAGATCAGACCGTCATCTGCTAGTGTCAACAATCGAGCAATTTCATTTCTGTTGAGGTCTGCAAGGCCTTTGTTAACATTGTACAAAACAGGGGAGAGAGGAGAACTTTGAAGTAATCTCAGAGAGAGTTTATGAGGCTCAGACGCCCAATTTCCAGATCGTAGGGAGACGGTTTGCTCCTGAAGTGCTGCTGCTATCCATCGTGCAAAGTGTCTTGCTGACTACATAGCCAAGGAGTACATGAGAAGCGAGAACTGGACTTTGTTGTATGCGTCTTCCAGATCTTTTGCAGCAGCCAGTGTTTCTTCCTTTCTTTGGAATCTTTCGTGTACTTCATAGGCCGCATTTTTCCATGTACTTTTTTTTTTTAACCTGTTCTGAAGCCTCCTTGATTTGATGAGAGGATTTGTCGACTTTCAAGATCTTCTTGCTATTCCTGCTATATTTTGCATAGTGAGTATGCGGTAGTCATTGGGCCGATGATGATCTTTTCCTGGTTTTGGTAAAGTTTTCAGGTAGCTGTGTATCCAGTCTTCTGGGACATATTATTATTATTGTATTGGGTATTTTATATAGCGCCTATCCTTGGTCACAGACTAAGCTAAAGCGCTTTACAACAAACACACACACTACCTTACTCGCTCACTCAACGGGCTGCCTACCCCGGGTAGGGCTGGCCGAAGAGCAGCCTGCTGGCGCTCATTCAGTTGAATTGAAATATCAGTCAGTCATTTTCATTTATCTCATTTATTCCTCCAGTTTCTCACATAGGACGCATACGATGTTTTATACGTGTTATCCATTTCCACCGGTACACGACGGCACAATTTTTGTGGCTTGGTAAGAAATACCAGGCGGTTATCTTCAATTTACATCAATTTTGCCATGGGTTCTTTAACGTGTGCAGGGGGGCCAGGAAGGCACACGGATCCGATTCGCTTATAGTCCCCATCCGATGGACTTGACGTTCAGTTCGATTGTCATTCAAACTGGGAAAGAAAGGGCGAGAAAGGCAGGGCTCGAACCCCACGCACTTCTCACACGTTGGATTGGCAGGCGAACGTCTTAACCACTCTACCATCTTTCTTCCTGGCCTTTATCAAGACTATAGCCTTTATCAAAACTCTCCTGGTAGAGACTGAAGAGTTGGGATCTCTCCTCTTCTGAGAGCTGTTTCACACACACACACACACACACACACACAATCACGCGCACGCGAGCGCTCGCGCAGGCACGCAGGCACACACGCAGGCGCGCGCGCTCGCGCTCGCGCACACACACACACACACACACACGCGCACACACACACACACACACACACACCTTTAACATAAAGTCGTCTGTTTACGTACATGTTTTCATACGTCATCGCCTATACGTATTTATTTGTCTTCCTTTTTATGTCACAAGTCCTGAAGATGGTTTATAAACGAAACGAAACTTTTTGTTCTGTTTTTTTTTTTTTTTTTTTTTTTCCTGTTTTAAAAAGTTATGCGCGTCCACAAAGACATTTTGCATTGTTCACACAGAAGATGATACGGTCAAAATCTGTTTTATCATTCTGCCGGGGGATGGTTTTTGAGGCGGGTGGGTTGTTGGACGATGAGGTATATGCCATTCTGCGACTTCATCGTGGCCCCCACGATCCGCAGGGACCTCGTTTTGGGTGGCAGGAGGATGGCAACGTCCCTCGTGGGCAGGGCTGACACTGATCTGTTTCCCTGAGTCGGCGTCATGTGACACAAGACTGTCACCGCTTAGCACGAAGATGGCTACCGGGCAGGCCTGACGATGGTGTCGAAAGGAGGCCACAAGGAAAACACCATCATCACGACTTACCACGACTATCTGTGAACGAACAGCTTACCCACGGCTTCTGCCTGAGGAGACCGACTATCCTGTGTACCATATCCCCACCAAAGATACAATCTGGAACCAAGCCTGAGTCTACAAGACAACCGACTGTACGTGCTTCAGCTTACTGCAGCGAACAACTTGTCCCCAAACGCATTTGCTGTAAGGGTGTCAAAGTCAGCCCACTAGGATCTGCCTCCAAGTCAGACACAATATGGGTCAAGAGCTGGACTGTGCGATTAATATGTTTTGGTAATGGTTGACCGGATGATAAAAAGACAGGTGCAGGTTTGAGTGTAATAGAGAATATGTAGTTTTTTGGTCCTAATCTGTAACCGTGGACTCGGATCTGTTCTACATACATATTTCTATAGACGAAAATTTGTGTGAACTCTTAATGTGCTTCAAAAGATTATTATTTTGCTTCCAAACTAGTTATAAAAATTGAGTAAAAAGATATATTTTGTTACATTTTGGTCTGTGTGTGAATTAAGTGTTTGCAAAAGAAAAAAATCTGAAAGTGTTGCCCAGCAACGTTCCAAATCAATATGTTCACGCTTAAATGCTGTCTGTTCAACCCCCCAAGCTACGCCATTGAGGGAAATTGTGTTAGCTGGACATTGAATGGAAATCCGTGACAGACGCCATTGAGGGAAATTGTGTTAGTTGGATATTGAATCGAAATCCAAATTGACTGAGTTGCTGTATAACCAGAAGTTTCAGAAACTCAGAGGCTGGTATGAGTGCAGGGTGCATTCCAACTCCCTGAACTCAATGCGTCACACCTCTGCCGCAATAAAACCTGCATACTGGCTGACCACATCAGTGTTGAACCCAAGCAGATCAACTGCCAGTAGAAGGTATGTGTTTCTGAAGAGCAGTGCTTAGGTCATGGCCTGTACCTGAAATGCCTTCTCCAGTTCAAGCTGTAAGGGTGTTTAGGAGCCAGCAGATGCCTTGTGTTGACCAACATTACTACTGTCATACCATTGTGTGGAGGGGGGGGAGGGAGGAGGAGAGATATAGGAAGAGGTACGGAGGATGGCAGACTATACCAGTGTGTGTGTGTGTGGGGGGGGGGGGGGGGGGGGGGGGGGGGGATATTTGAAAAGAATGAGTAAATGATTATTCGATCGCGTGTGCATGCAAGCATGTGTGCATGTCCCTGGGCCTATGTATGCAGAAATGGGAACACACACTTGCGAATGCATGCTTGTGCACGTGCACACCCACACACACACACACACACACACACACACACACACACACACACACACAGAGAGAGAGAGAGAGAGAGAGAGAGAGACAGAGAGAGAGAGAGAGAGAGAGAGAGAGAGAGAGACGTACAGACAGGTGGAAAGGACATTGCTGAAATGATCTTTAACTCTGTTCGGCAGCTGGGTATATATGATTCAGAAGCAGGTGGTGTCACGCTCCCCCCTCCGCCTGGTGCTGTCTGCCAAGCAGCTGTCAAGTTACACAAGCAACGGCGCGAGCCCTTCTCCTGTGGGCTTTCTGGTGTATTCACTTCCACAGCCTTTCTTTCTTTGCGCAGAGTCAAAAAAAACTTTTCTTGTCCAGCACTGACGGGCAGTCGCAGACATGTGAACCTTGTGAATGCTGCTATCTTTGGGCCATTATTCTGTTTGAAGTAGCATGTAGCTGTTCTGAGACTGTGTCCCCTTGCTCAAGTCAGAATTTGGTGTGTTTGTATTCGGTATACTAAGAGAAGGGGGGGGGGGGGGGGGGGGGGGGGCAACCTGCAATATATCATGTCATCACCCAGGCGATGACTTTTGATCCCTTTCTCCTTCCTCACTTGATGTGTCCCCCCCCCCCCCCCCACACACACACACACACACACTCACCCCTTTCTTCTGCTTCCCTATGGCTGACTATCCATATCCAGCCTTCACTGCCCCTCTCCTCATGATAATCAGTATTTCATTACAATAATGGGATGGGATTGTTGGGGGAGGGGATGGGGTGCACAGGGGTGAGGGAGGTGGGGGGAAAACAGAAGGGGATGGAGAAAGAAGGTTAAGTGTACATGGGAATGAGGACGGGAAGGGGATAGTAGGGGGGGGGGGTGGTCAAGTGGAGAGGGGGAGTGCATGGATCATTAAATCTACTGTTCATGTGCTGAAATCACAAGAGACCTCTTCTTCTTTTCATGAAGCGTGAATGGACAAATCCTTGCGGTGAGGTACAGTTTGGCAGCAAGTTCAGTGTGGATTCAAATTCACGTCATCCTGCACACCAACTGCCTGCTCTATGCATGCACAGGCCACTTCAAGGTCAGTTCATTTTTTTGTGCAAAAGTGTCTCAGGGGAAGAGAAATTGATAGAAAAAAATAATTTGAGGAAGATGAATGTCTTGTTAAAGCCAGACTCATGTCTGCCTTAGTTCTTGCCAAACATGAAATGGACAAATGCATGGAGTGAATCATTCACTGCATGGGAGCCTTTTATCATCATTAGTATCATCAAGGGAGACAAAACGTACAAATCATAAGAAAATGTATGATTCAAAAAGGATCAATTTCTCAAAAGATATGCATACAATCGAGCACATCTTCATAATTCTAGCATGAACAGACTTTTGAGTCATGGGTGATATTTTTTGTTGCAGGTTTGGAAACTCGGTGTTCTTAATATTGCTTTAGCTGTGCATTGCAGTATGCTAGATAACTAGGAAAAGCCACGTCTTTAGTTTTCCGTTTAGTGTGTTTATTTGTTGTTTGGGATTCAATATTCCTAGCTCATTCTGCAGTTGTTTCGATAGCCCAGGGAGAGTTACAGTATGTCGTCTCTGTGTGCACATGCGTGAGTATTTCCCTGTGTGCCCGTGTGCGAGTACTTCTCTGTGTGCACATGTGCGAGTACTTCTCTGTGTGCACATGTGCGAGTACTTATCTGTGTGCACACGTGTGAGTGCTTCTCTGTGTGCACATATGAGTACTTTTCTGTGTGCACATGTGTGAATACTTTTCCTGTTTGCACATGTGTGAGTACTTCTCTGTGTGCACAAATGTGAGAGTATTTCTCTGTGTGTGCACATGTGTGAGTACTTCTCTGTGTGCACATGTGCGAGTACTTCTCTGTACACACATGTGTGAGTACTTCTCTGTGTGCACATGTGTGAGAACTCTGTGTGCACATGTGTGAGTACTTCTCTGAGTGACACGTGTGTGAGTACTTCTCTGAGTACACATATATGAGTACTTCTCTGTGTGTCCGTGTGAGTTCTTCTCTGTGTGCACATGTGTGAGTACTTCTGTGTGTACCCGTGTGTGAGTACTTCTCTGCGTGCACATGTGTGAGTCTTTTCTGTGTGCACATGGGCAAGTACTTCTCTGTATGTACATGTGCGAGTTCTTCTCTGTGTACCCGTGTGTGAGTACTTCTCTGTGTACCCGTGTGTGAGTTCTTCTCTGTGTGCCCATGTGTGAGTTCTTCTCTGTGTGCACATGTGTGAGTTCTCTGTGTGCACATGTGTGAGTTCTTCTCTGTGTGCACATGTGCGAGTACTTCTCTGTGTGCACACGAGCGAGTACTTCTCTGTGTGCCCGTGTGTGAGGACTTCTCTGTGTGCCCGTGTGTGAGTTCTTCATGTGTGCACATGTGTGAGTTCTTCTCTGTGTGCACGTGTGTGAGTTCTCTGCGTGCACATGTGCGAGTACTTCTCTGTGTGCACATGTGTAAGTTCTTCTCTGTGTGCACATGTGTGAGTACTTCTCTGTGTGCATATGTGTGAGTACTTCTCTGAGTACACATCTGTGAGTACTTCTCTGAGTACACATGCGTGAGTACTTCTCTCTGAGAACACATGTGCGAGTACTTCTCTGAGTACACATGTGCGAGTACTTCCTTGAGTGCACATCTGTGAGTACTTCTCTGTGTGCACGTGTGTTAGTACTTCTCTGTGTGCACGTGTGTGAGTACTTCTCTGTGTGCACGTGTGTGAGTACTTCCCTGTGTGCCCGTGTGTGAGTACTTCCCTGTGTGCCCGTGTTTGAGTACTTCTCTGTGCGTGCGTGTGTGAATACTTCTCTGTGTGCGCGTGTTACTATTTCACTATGTGCGCATGTGTTAGTACTTCTCTGTGTGCGCGCGTATCTGAGTACTTCTCTGTGTGCGTGTGTGTGTTTCTCTGTATGAACAAGTGTTAGTACTTCTCTTGTGTACCCATGTGTGAGTACCTCTGTGTGTGCACGTGTGTGAGTACTTCTCTGTGTGCACGTGTGTGTGTGTGTGTGTGTGTGTGTGTGTGCACGTGTATGAGTACTTCTCTGTGTGCACGTGTATGAATACTTCTCTGTGTACCCATGTGTAAGTACCTCTGTGAGTGCACGTGTGTGAGTGCTTCTCTGTACGCACGTGTGTTGATATTTCTCTCTGTATACGTGTCTGAGCACTCGTCTGTGCGCGTGTCTAAGTTTTTCTTTGTGTTCACGTGTGTGTGAATATTAGTTTCTCTCTCTCTCTCTCTCTCTCTCTCTCTCTCTCTCTCTCTCTCTCTCTCTCTCTCTCTAGTAGTAGTAGTTTCACGTCTGTTCACATCTCTCTGTAATACTTTTCTCTGTAATAGTAGTACTTCAGTTTTGCGTCTGTTCATATATGTGATATTAGAGAGAGAGAGAGACAGAGAGAGAGAGAGAGAGAGAGAGAGAGAGAGAGAGAGAGAGAGAAAGAGAGAAGGAGAGAGAGAGAGATGCATAAATGTCTGACTATGTTGGTGTATGTAAAATGTGGTTATCTAAGTGCATATAAATGTCTCTCAACATCCCTACACCATACTTGCAAGTAATCTTAAGTAAACGCTTAACCGGACTACAAATTAAAGAGAAAAAACAACATTGAAGGCAAACTTTAAATCTAAAAAGACATCACACAAAGACATGCCTGATAATGGCGGTAAATGTGTGTTTGAAGAGGTAAACAGTCAAACAGCAGATGCTTGCTGGTTATTCTTCGTTCTTCCAAAATACATTTTGCTTCGTTTGTATATTTAATTTTAAGGCATCAAGTTTTAATTAATAAAATATTGATATGAAATTTCTGCATTGGTACATATTTTTTACTTGTGAATAAGGAATGCTGTTTTCATGTTCATTATTAATTAAATGAGTGTTTTTATCAGCCACACCAAGCAACGTATTTTTGTAGTGTTTTCTGAATCGGTACTAGACGGTTTGCTTTAATAATTGATTGACTTCAGGTAAAGTAAAGGGTATATTCAATACCGTGGCGCGCTTTTCACTTCTGGCTCCTCTACTTGCGCATCTATCAGCTAGCTCATTACCCCAAATATCACAATACTATCAATGCTTTGCTGCTTTTGTAACAAGTGTTTAGGGGGGCACTGAAGAAAGCCTCCTGTGCATAGCATCATTTTGATCGGATCAGTGATGTGGCTAAGTGTTTTTATCCTGACATCAGCTTTGTTTACTGATAATTTTCAAAAACGTTAAGTGTTTTTCTAGATTTGTTCAGAAGGTACTGAATATGAAAGTTCCACGTTAATTTAGATGTTAAATATACTCCTAAAATCAAATAAAGGTTTGTAGTCAAGTGTGACTGCATCCATATTAGAAGAGGGAAAATCGCTTGTCAGCGCCATTGTTAAATAGCACCATATATGTTTTCTCACAAGAAAACATTACACCATTCCCAAACATGCATCTACCAAG
>JADBJO010002823.1:127500-137500 GCA_016801955.1 Conus betulinus | reverse complement strand
CAGAACTAACTGGGTGTAGGTGTGGCGAGGGGTGGGGGTCTAGAGCTGGGGAAGGGGAAATGAAGGGAGGAGGAACGAAGGAGAAGGGGGGGGGGGGGTGGAGAAGAGGGAAGCAGAGTGAGTGGCGGTGGAAGGGGGGGGGGGGGGGGGGGGGGGGGGGGGGGGAGGGAGAGAGGGCAGGACGTTTTGTGACAAATCTATTCCTGTCGTCAATTAGTGGTTCAGAGGAGTAACTGAAACGGTGTGCACACGTGTTAAGAACCAGCGGCCCGGCAAAAGCTATCCTGCAGCCCACAGTGCCACCAGTGACGAAGAGGAGGCGAGCAGGAGAAGTAAAAAGGGCTGCATGAGATAGTGGCCAGCTTATCCTTCGTCAGCCCCGAGAAAACCGCAGCAGATGAAAGGGGTTGTCCGGAAGAATCATCATATATATGATGCCTCACACACACACACACACACACACACACAAACTATCCGGAGTGGGAGACAGGCAAGGAAAAAAAGGGGGATGGAGGTGGTGGTGGTGATTTATGTCCTATGAGAACAGGCGGTACTGATGACCACCATGGTGACTCGCCAGAAATGTGGAGTCTCTGTCAGTCAGTGGCCTAATGGCGAATGATGATTAACAGCCCCCTGTGGACTGTTGTCGGAGGAATACTAAAGGAGGATTGTACCTGAGGCCGTCATATGCGAGTTGTATGGGTGGGCCTACTGTGTGGACTGAGAGAAATTTATGGCTTTAAGACAGTAACGATGTAATAAAAAAAAAAAAAATCGAACTAGAGTTTTGTATACCTGTATCCACTTGGAAAGAAGAGGCCGGCAGACTGATCTAACAAATCTACAATACCATCTCAGAAGAGACACCACGTAAGTATCTGTACATCATGCTGATCTCTGCTGTAGGCCTGTTTGATGTGTCGCTGATCATGTCTCATCACCAATTCTGCCCTACACAACGGGTTCAAACAGTGCTAACCTCCCACCATCCTCAACATTCAGTGAGGTGACGTTGTTGCCAACACTATGGCCCTTGACACAGCACACAGGCAACAAGGCCAAGTCCTGAAGACACCATTGGCACTGGGCACAGCGTGTGTCCACAATGGACAACAGTGGACTGCCGAGGATGACACTGTGTGGGGAGTGGTCCACAGGTCATCAGGACAGAGGGATGCTGTGAAAGAAGCACAGGGGTCCTGCCCCCTGGTAAGAAGCTGCGCAAGATCGCTCAACACGGCGCACCATGATTAAATCCGGAGTGAAAGACTTTGAAAACGAGCCAAGTGGAGGCACACGGGCTAGGACGACAGTTTCGTACAAAACAGATCAAGCACCACCGTTCAGCCTAGTTCACCTCCAAGTCTGCCCTGTCCACACTGCAACAGACTGTTCAATGCGAGGCTCGACCTGATCAGCCACCTTCGTTCATACACTATCACCCAGTGATTGCTAAAAAGCCGTGGTCATCTTCGCCCGCGAAGGACAAGCAACAACAGCACGGGGACATCTTGGGAAAGCCCTACTGGTTTCAGCATCAGCCCTCACTAACGGACCTCATAGACTGCCGATCTTGGTTTTAGTGCCGCTCCTCCCCCCAGGTCATTCTCCTCCCTCCAAGACCATCGCAGAGGACATGAGGAGGCAGAAGACAGCGATCCTTCAACGTCTGCACTGAGGGGGAGGTGTGTGTGTGTGTATGTGTGAGGGGGGTTGGGGGGGGGGGGGGGGGGGGGGGGGGCACTGAGCATGGACGACAACTCTTGAAGAATTATCACTGTACTCCTGGAAAGAGGTCGATGCCGAAACTACGGAGTCCTGTTCTTTTGTGTTGGCTGATGTTCCAAACGTAGAGAACGTTCCAAATTCAGAGAACGTTCCAAATTTCAGAGAACGGTAGAACGTTCCAAATTCAGAGAACGTGCCAAATACTGAGATCGTTCCAAACACGGAGAACGTTCCAAACTCAGAGAACGTGAACGTGGAAAGTCTTTGGAGTCTTTCGAGCAGGCTCAAACGCGTGCTTACATTCTGTAATCAAAACCGACCAAACTGAACCGGAAACAAATTGTCCTTTACCCCCCCCCCCCCCCCCCTTCCCCCTTCCCCTCCCTCACATTGTTGCTACAGATATGGTGATGAGCAGCTGGGGTAGTTTTTAGATCAGACTGTTACTTAGATTACACCCAACCCAGAGATTCTTATATTTGCGTCTTATAATTTATTATTGTACACGCAATTTTTGTGAGCAAGACGAACAGACAACTTCCCATATGCTGTTTCACCGCGGGAATGTTCACCGATTTGGGATGAAATTTCAGCTGTTGGCAACTTGGAAATGTTTGCACCGTCACAACTTTGTAACAGACAAGGAACCCGTACTATCTGCATGAAGCGAAACATACAGACACAATCATTAATTTCATGATTTTATTAGCAAAGTTCTCTACATTCAAATGTTAACTGCAAACTATGCAACTTTTTGTTGCACTGTTTAAAGACAGATATAATTCTGAACGTCACATTGCTATCATAAATAGAATATTCACACATTTGAGAGAAACAAAAGGGATGTCACACCATTTAATTCTTGAATGATGTATGCTTGGTCACATTCGCAGAGAACCAGTGCACACAACAAAGGGAACATATGTTTCATTTCTAATATCACATTTATCAGAGCTCTACCTCAACCGCTTAGATTGAAAATGTACTCGTATATTTGTATCCATGAGTATGATTCATGTAGTGAGTGAGAAAGTTTAGAAACCCATTCTGTCCCCCCACCCCCACCCCCACCCCACCCCTTTACACCACTCCCTCACCTCCGTTCCCGTTCGTTTTTGTTTTTGTTTTTTTTTTTCCTTGTTTATTATTTGTTGTTCCTTTATTTGTTTACACAATTTGTTATTTGTTTTTGACAGTGATTTTGGAGAGAGAGAGAGAGAGAGAGAGAGAGAGAGAGAGATAGAAAGAGAGAGATAAAAAGCAAATCAATAAATAGTCGAAAAACAAACGAACAAAGAAGAACGTTTTGTCTTCCCTACGCTATGAGCTATAGCGTCCACTTAATGGGTCAAGTCGGTCCCATGAAGAAATGCCAGTCTATACAGAGAGAGAGAGAGAGAGAGAGAGAGAGAGAGAGAGAGAGAGAGAGAGAGAGAGACAAACAAACAAACAAACAAAACTAAAACAACAACAGGAGAGACAGAGAGAGAAAGAGAGAGAAACAACAAGAAGAAGAAGAAACAAATCCAACGAAACGTTCCTCAAGAAATGCTGGAAGCGAATAGTTCTCCACGTGATGACGTCAGGAGTGCTTATGACGAGAACAAGATGAGTAGGTTAAAACCACAACCGACCCATTGAAATCCCTAGCTTCAAGATCTAATACAACGTCAATTCTTGAACCTAATCGTTTTTCAGTCACGTCAATTCTTGAATCTAATAATCGTTTGACAGCAAAAATTCATCGTGGTCAATGTCTCATTCAGACAGGAAAAGAACGATCTAAAAAAAAAAAAAATCCAAAAAAATCCAAAAAAAAAAAAGAAAGAAAGAATAGATGGGGGACATCTTAGAACAAGTCCTGCAGTGACCTACTTATTAAAAAATTTAAAAAAAAAAAAAAAAACTACTACTACAACGGAATGGGAAAGAAAACTTAACAAATGAATGGACTGAAGCATGAATGAATGAATAAATGAATCCCTTAGAAACTTGTAAGCCGAGGAAGACAGTGACAAATAGTACAGCAACAACCTGGGTGAAACTATTAAAGGTACACAACTCCGAGTCGATGCTGCCGGCACCAAAAAGCACTGGATGGAGTTGCGTACCTTTTTTCTCTTCAGGAGACGAGCGAACATGTCTTTGTTTTGTACTTTTTCAGTTTCACATTTCTGCATGTTACTCTAATGTGTCTAACAGCAGTAGATGAATAAGATACAAAATTCAGTCGTGTGACACTCCAATCATAGACAAAAATTATCTGATTTTGTTTTTCTTTCCTTTTTCGCCCCCGTTGCAGTGAATATTCTTTACTTTCGAAAACATCTCATTACAATCAACAGTTTGGTATGAATAAACCAGAAGCAAAATATGATTAATCATACATTAGAAAGAAATGAGAGACTTTGAATTGTTCAATAAAAAAAAAAATAAAAATAAATAAATAACAACAATAACGACAACAGCAGTAGTAACAACAACAACAACAACAACAATATTAATGATTATGATAGTAATTATAACTTAGAATGAAAATTTAAAGAAAAGACTTAAATAAATACAGGAAATAATGTAGGCCTACTAACAAACAGCAGAAACCTGGATAAAAGATTTTAACGGAAAGGTAGGGAGAGGGGGAAAGGGGGGGGGGGGGGGGGGGTATCAAACAACGCAAGAACACCTGTGGAAAAAAAAAATCAATATAAGTTGTGCTTCACGCCCACAGAAACACACAGGTGGTATATCATTGTTTCATGATCATGACAGTATCAAACAGTGACACGAATGACCTTCATTATGACAGCAGCCACCACATTCATAGCAAACTACTGTGTCTACTTACTGGCTGCAGTGTAATGCAGCAAAAATAATACTTTAAGGGTTTTTTTTAAAACAACCAAAGACAGTCCCTCAGAGCGGTATAAATCCAAACTGTGAACAATACTTCCAGAGAGACTGGAGGTGCTGATACCTTTCAGTCAAATTAGAGAGCACACATTGTTCGGGGAGACAGAGACATAAAACACAGACAAGACGCGAGATAAGCTCTCACCCCTCAGTGACACACACACACACACACACACACACACACACACACACACACACACACACACACACACACACAGTGAACTTCCATAATTCAAAACAGTGATGATGACAGTAACAGTGACGCTGATGACATTGCTAACCCTTTCTTCCACTGCCACCAAATGGTTAGTGCTGTTGATAGAGTGTGTCACTTCAAAACTGCAGGGAATATCTTTCATCAAAAGGTTGAACAGTGCTGTATTTGCATCATCAGTACGTTGTTTGCGCTGTTTATACGTTCTTGAAAATATTTCCATTGATTTCATCCCAGAAATGGCTATATTTTTCAACAATGTGCTTACAAAATCTTTTTTAAATGTTGTTATGCTAAGAGGATTTTTCTGCGGTTTTGACTTGAAAATATGAAAGTTAACAAGAAGGATGATCAGATCATTGACATCAATCGTGTTGTTACAGGAGTTCCGCTCAAATATCCCCAGACAATCAGAACAGAACACTGCTTATGACTGTTACATCTGTCTCGCAGCCGCGCGCTGTGATTCTCTTATTTTCCAGACCAGTCATTGATGCACTTGCCTATACTATCTTTCTGTTGATCAGTATCATCGATGTCTGTTGATCCGATTAAGTAGCTGTAGATATTTATTCCCTGACTGGTTTTCCGTATACTTATCATCGACAAGAAATTGAACGAACCAGAAAACCAAATGGTAGTGATGGAGAGGGCAGACTATGTGCAGATGATGCTAACAAGGTAAGAGTAGTGGCCGAGAGGGCAGACTATGTGCAGATGGTGCTATCAAGGTAAGAGTAGTGGCCGAGAGGGCAGACTATGTGCAGATGATACTATCAAGGTAAGAGTAGTGGCCGAGAGGGCAGACTATGTGCAGATGATGCTATCAAGGTAAGAGTAGTGGCCGAGAGGGCAGACTATGTGCAGATGATGCTATCAAGGTAAAAGTAGTGGCCGAGAGGGCAAACTATGTGCAGATGATGCTATCAAGGTAAGAGGGGGTGAATTCAACATACCAACATATAACACACTGCAGAAGAGGTTCTTCAGACCGTCTGCTCTTAATTGTGTAATAGCTCACCAGCTTTGATCCTTATTTCTATTTTTTGATGATTTATTTCATATGTAGCACAATCAACATTTTTTGTTGAAATATTGATTGTAAGAAAGACAGAAACGGAGACAGAGAATTGTACAGAAAGGAAGAAGGTATGCCGCAGATACACTGATCTCTGTCAAAATGTAGGCCTATTTCATTCTTTATCTGATATCCATAGTCCAGTGCAGCGCTAAAATCTGACATTTTGGAATAAACAAACCGGATTCAGCAATGGTATAGATTGCAGTTTGTTTTAACCGTCTTTTCTCGGTAGAAAAAAGTTTAATTTCAACAATACGTAATTATGATAACTAGACGACAGTTTTGTCCCACCCAAACTATTGAGATCTTTATTGTAGGTGAAGGAACGACCAAGTCATCACGACTGTAGTATCCACTTGGAAACACTCGTATCTAATAGTATTTGGACGAAACGAACAAAACTTAAAACAAACTTAAAAAAAAAAAAAAAACTTGAACACAGAAAATGCATTCATACAAAACTGCCATGAATTCAGATAGAATCAAGCGATTTAAAGACGGAAAACATGAGATTAGATATCAAGAAATGAAATGATTTTGTTGTTAAATCACAGAAAGCACAGTACAGTTTCTAAAGGGATTTTAATACAAACATGAGTAAAAAAAAAACAACATAATGTTAGGGAAGCAAATTCAAATGAAATAAGGTGAACCGGACAAAAATACTTTTGAAACAAAGCAGTTACACAAACAAAAATACACTAAAAATGTAAGAAAAACTTTGAATAAAAAAAAAAAACAAAGAAAGACTAACTGATAGTATAGGCAGTGTGGATAGGGAATAGAAAAAAAAAATACTGTTGTGATTCATTAGAGACAGTTATTTTGAATGGGACTCGGGTATCTTTAAGGTACTTGGAGTACACTTTCCCACACAGACGAAATCTGCAATGTAAACTATGCAGGTGAATTGGATGATGTGAAGAGGACAATTGCACAGTGGAGAAAGAGACAGGTCACTTCTCTAGGGAAAACAGTACACAAACAGACGAAATTCTGCAATGTAAACTATGCAGGTGAATTGGATGATGTAAAGAGGACAATTGCACAGTGGAGAAAAAGACAGGTCACTTCTCTAGGGAAAACAGTAATCATTAAAACGTTGATACTCTCCAAACTGAAAATCCTCTTCCTACAATTTACCAGACCCTTCCCTTCTTTTCCGCCAAGAGTTTAGACCGAATATTGTTTCAGTTTCTTTGGGGTGGCAGGACTTACAGATATAAACATCTGTAGTGTGTCAATCATCATGAGGATGGTGACTGTAAATGTGTGAGGTTTTCTCCTCCTTGTCAGCAACGAAGATCAGCTGACTGAAGAAGACTCGAGTTAAACTCTGGTTGAGCTCATACAATATTCGGTCTACACCCCTGTCTCAGGAACATGAACAAGTTTGGAGGTGAACACGCAAACAAAATTATGCTAAAAGTTAGTAATCCTTCATGGCATGATGTTGCCAAACATTATACACACACACACATACATATAACATATATACACATATATATATATATATATATATATATATATATATATATATATATATATATATATATATATATATATAACTTTGCAATAGGTATACTCCAAGGAATGCTAATGACTTCTTGCTGGTGAACACATTCGTTCAGTATTACGAGAGACAGAGAAAACGTCATTCATCAAATTAAGATTTAGTTCATGACAACGTCGAATTATTAACATTTGAAGAATTTAAAGGAAAAAAACATACCCCAATGACAAAGACCAATTTCTTACTATATGAAGGAGTTACTCAGCCTATAAAAACATATCATTTAAAATCAGGAATACTCTATCTTCCTGTGAAAATAATTCAGACAGCGGTGTGTGTGCTCACAAAGGTAACCAGGCAGTAAAGCCAGTACTTCGTGGGAATGCACCTTGCCAGCAGCGATTATTTAATGAAATATTAGTTTTTATTTCCTGCACTGGACTGGAAAAGTATTTTATCCAAGTGTATTCCAAATTGTCCCCCGATGTTCAGCTCAAATGGTTCCAGATAAGACTGCTGCACAGGATTCTTCCAACTGGAATTATCTATCAATGTGCAGTCTAACAGCCTCTTCCTTATGTACTTTTTGCACACGGGAGATGGAGATGGCATCGTCCCATGAGTAATAGTCTTTTGGACAGAGCTGTTGATGCGTAAAAAGGAAGGATAAGAAGTACAAAGTGTGAAAATCTGTTTTTGAGGAGAAATTAATTATGTCTGGGAAGACTAAGTGCAATGTAACAGACGAAGTTATCGATTTAACTATGTTTTTGGACAATAATGAATGTGTGAATGTGTGTGTGTGTGTGTGTGTGTGTGTGTGTGTGTGTGTGTGTGTGTGTGTGTGTGTGTAAGCTGCAGATTATTCTAGACATTCTTATATATTCAAGATACGGTTATAAAATAGGAGAAGCATTCTTTTCAGTACAGGGGGGAAAAACAAGAATTTGGAAAATATTGGTTCCCTTATCGAGCCATCTTTATTGAAACTGAACATACTGTGGGTATACTTCAAGCGGGACAAATGGCCTAGTGTTCCATGTAAATATTGATTTATAAGTAGAGTAGATTACGTTTCTTTTCAACTGAAAAAAAGGCATTTTAAAACAAAGCATATGTAAAACATATCCACGTATATAGGTATTTACGTAGGTATTTACGCATGCATGTTTGTATGTATGTATGTGAGTGTATATGTATTATGTATGTATGTATGTATGTTTGGGGAGAGAGGTGGTATGTATGTGTGCAAGTAGTATATATCTATGGATGTACATCTATTTTTTTTTGTAATGTATTAATGTGTATATATGCATGGATTTACATATTCTGGTTAACATAGTCGCATTGTATATTTGGACCATATGTTGTCATTGAATTTGAATAGCATTTATGACTGTGACCTGTGACTCCTTGATTAAAAGAAAAGAACCCTCACTGCAAGGCGGGCATAACAAAAATAACCTAACTGACGGTCAAACTAACGAACAACTGCAATAAAAGAAAAAAAAAAGAAAGAAAATCTAAAATTGAACAAAACAGACTTACCGACGATTTTGGAACCAGGTTTTGATCTGCGTTTCCGTCAGATTCAGGTCTTTAGACAGCTCCAAACGTTTGGCCACGCTCAGGTAACGATCCTTCTGTTACGTCAACATAACAGGACACCATATGTAGGCTAAGTATGTGGAGTAGTAGTAGTGGCAGTAGCAGTAGCAGCAGCAACTGCAGCTTTAGTAGAAAAAGTAGTTGAGTCCTACTTTATTTTCCTCCAGAAACAGAATTAGAACATGCCACAGGAGTGGTAGATCTACTATTTACAAAAGCAGTAGCTTTAGAAGAATCAGTAGTAAGCTTAATATGGAGGCAAAAACAGCAGTAGCGGCAGGACAGTTAGCAGAACTACCAACAGCAGCAGAAGTTATAGATGTAGTAGTATCAATTGCAGTAGTAGCAGTAGCAGCAGTAGCAGCAGCAGCAACGGCTGCAGAAACAGCAGCAGCAGCAATAGTAGTAGTAGTAGTGTAGTAGTGATAGTAGTAGTAGTAGCAGTAGTAGTAGCAGTACCTGCAGCAGTCGAGGTAGTAATAGCAGCAGCAGCAGCAGTTGTAGCAATGGTAGCATGACAGCAGCAGCAGCAGCACCAGCAAAAATGGCGGTTCAGCAGCATTCACATTTGTAGTCGTAGTAGAAGGAGGAAAAAAAAGAAGTGAAAAAAAAAAAAAGCAAAACGAACAAACAGAGATGGAAATATAAGAAACACAGAGAAAAAGGAAAGAAGAAAGAAAAAGAATCAGAAAGAAAAAGAAAGAAAAACGAAAGAAAGAAAGATAAAAAGAAAACCGGAAGAGGAGGACAGAAGAAAAGAGAGAAAGAAAGGAAACATGAAAGAAAGAAGAAGAAAAGAAAGGATAAAAGAAGTAAAGATACAACAAAAGACAGCGGGCAGACGGAAAAGAGAATAAGAAAAAATAAAGTAAAAAAGAAGGTAGGAAAAAAAAAGTAATGAATTAAAAGGGAAAGAAAAAGGAAACTCAAGAAAGAACGAAAA
>JADBJO010002823.1:120000-125000 GCA_016801955.1 Conus betulinus | reverse complement strand
ATTTTAGTGCCTTGAAAAATCTGGTTTGATTACATAAGTGTGTGTGTGTGCGGGTGTGTGTGTGTGTGTGTGTGTGTGTGTGTGCGTGCGTGCGTGCGTGCGTGCGTGCGTGTGTGTGTGTGTGTGTGTGTGTGTGTGTGTGTGTTACAGATCCGTGTAGAGAGTGACTGACAAGGGGGAAGCCCTTATGTGGCCCTTTGCGGTCGGCTGGCCTATAAACAACACGACTTGAACTGGAATGCCTTGACTTCATTCCTTTTGCTTCCATTCCCGCATATAGTCACACACTTTCAGATCAACGTCGTCCTCATCAGGTCACAAACAAGTAAACCACAAAACAGTGCAAAGCAATCTCTTGAACAGTACGCCTACATAATATATAGCAGACAAGTGAATTATCCACAAATGTCATGTGTCTTGACGTCACAAATTTACGACAATTCTTCTTTTCTTTTTTTTTGTTAATGCACAGACTGACAGACAGTACACAGCTGTCAGCGAGGGAACGGACATGTGAATATCACCGGCAGTATCGACATTGACAGTAGGCGCAGGGAACGAGGGTGGCCGGCTGGGAGGGGGAGACGGCAAAGTATTCATGAATGAGAAGGAGCAGGCTGTTCCGGTCATGCTATGATCAACAGGAAGTCCATGGTCACTTCACCTGGAGACGGACTCAGCGGACTGCCAGACGTGGTGTGCCTTTCTAGCTGTAGCAGACACTGGAAACGGAGGTCGGTTTTGAAGTCCTTTCCCAGCCTCCTGTATCATTCCTATCATTATCACATATGGTTACAGTCATGATTGTTATTAAAACTATTAACATACCTATTAGTTTCCATCCTTCCCGTAATTTGTACCATCTTTCTCCTCTTTGTTCTTCTTGCCCTCCCCCTCCCCTCCTCCCTCTTCTTCCTCCCTTCCCACATTATTTTTTTTTACTAGCATTAGTATTATTACCGTTACTATCCTCATTATCATTACTATCATTGATATCATTTTCATCACGTTACTTTTGTTATCATTGCTACTAGTACTGTTTCCGTTATTATTGTTAGCATTATCATCATTATTACTATTATGTTATCATCATTGTTACTTTTAAAGAATTGTATGCATGAATGACTTGTGGGTTGATGTTAACGTGGTGACAGCCCTGATATGGCCCTTTGCGGTCGGCTGAGCTATAAGCAACATTACCTTACCTTACTATTACTATGATCATTAACATCGTTTGTTATTATTGATAATACTATCATTATAATCACCATCATCATCACCACTAAACACCGTTGCCATTACAACCAAACTGTTTGACAGTCTAACCCTTCTCCTTTCTCCCTTTCTCACTATTAATACTACATCTGCTATCGTCATATTATCACCAAAAATGGTTGTAATCGTCTTTTTTTTTTTTTTTTACCCCTTTTTTTTTATCACCATCATTGTCATTATTATTGTCACTGCTATCGGTATTATCATAATCATCATTACTATTTTCACCCGCATTAACTCGGCTTTGCTTTCATTCAACGGCCATCGTGCACACCAATATGAGAAGACAAGTGACTGGTCGTTCTTCATTTTCGTTGACCTGAGTGTTGTTTGTCCTGCCTGAAAAAGACCCAAGAGGTCGCAAGAGGTCGAAACGCGTCGTGTTTTGTCTTGTGATTCGTTTGTCCATGCTCAATGGCGGAGTTATTTCAAATACCTTTTTAGAATTAGTCAAAGTGAAGTTGACAGATCAGTTTGATTACTTCCACTGGGTTCATAATTCTCTCTCTCTCTCTCTCTCTCGTCTCTCTCTCTCTCTCTCTTCTCTCTCTCTCTCTCTCTCTCTCTCGCTCTCTCTGTGTGTGTGTGTGTGTGTGTGTGTGTGTGTGTGTGTGTGTGTGTGTGTGTGTGTGTGCATGCATGCGTGTCATTTTTTACCTCTGCTTGATCATTTTATCATTATTATCATTATTATTATACCATTATTGTTGTTGTTTATTGTCATTATTCTTACTCTTACCATTATTGTAAGTTAGTTAAGTTGGTTATATTATATAAAGTCTTTTCATCGTGTCGATGATGTTAGACTCTAGTGTCCATAGCAGCAAAACTTTGTTAACATCATCAAAAAAAAAAAAAAAAAAAAAAAAAAAAGAAACAGAGAGAGAGAGAGGAGAGAGAGAGAGAGAGAGAGGAGGAGAGAGAGAGAGAGAGAGAGAGAGAGAGAGAGAGAGAGACGGACGAGTAATTGGAATATATAACAAATAACTAGGTAATCTAAATATTGAAAGGTTTCGAAAGATTAAACTTATCTCAAAATAACTTTACATCAGAAACAGGCAAAATACATTCTAGGACTTCCGGAGGTGAGAAAGTTTTCATTGAAGCACATTTTACCAGTATATGCTCAATTGTCAGTTCGGCAGAGCAGACACACTTAATGTCTTACAGTACATTGTCGTTAAAGCATATAGCAAAAGTCTGTTCGACAAGGTAACAATTGATCTACTTGCACATGGAGTATTCAATAATGAAGAATACTTTGTCCCAGAAGAGAGAGAGAGAGAGAGAGAGAGAGAGAGAGAGAGAGAGAGAGAGAGAGAGAGAAGAAAAACAAACAAACAAACAAACAAAAACGTCGTATCGTTACACATGTGTACTGAAGATAAAACTGCACGGCGGTTCAAGAGCATTGAAAATGTTTCTCGCCCCATTTTAAGCGAGATGGTCAACATATTCATTGTAATTAATTCCACAATGAGATGGTATCCAACAAAAGTCAACATTCGACCCTTTTAACTGAATGCAATAAATTAAATATTAAATTTCAAAGATGACATTATTCTGGTAATTAAATGATGAAGCATGGGATTGTAACACTGATTCGGAATCTACACAGAAAAGAGCATTTAACAGATTTAGTGCTAGATCAATCAACTATGACAGAGACATAAATATAGCTATTAGTTCCGCTGTAAAAATCGAAATGTCTGTGTCAAGATGACATGACTTTTCAACTTTTAAAGATGGAAGAACAAAGCCAGAGCCTGCATGATGATCTTCTAGCACAGAAGTCAGTGTAAACCTTAAGATGATCAGAATAAGTTTCAGATACATATGTTTTAACTGTTATACTTAAAATGTTTAGATTGTCATCTTTTCGTATACCTATGACCATTATTGTTTTCGTTATTATCAGTAGTATTAATGATCATTGTTGTAGCAGTTACTATTTTTATATTGATTATATTATTAATGCTGAATTTGTCTGAGTTATTGCTGTCTATTACTATGTAATTGTCACTATCTGATAGCATATTTGATTGTGTACAATAGCCATGACAGACAGGAACATTATGTTAGACTGGAAGACAAGGTACCACCTAAACTCTTCATCCTTGAGTTTAACAAAGTGGTGTGGATCTGTGGTGCAGATCTATGTTGAGGATGTGTGATGTAGATCTGTGTTACTTATGTATGGTGTGGATCTGTGGTGCAGATCTATGATCCGATCTCTATGGTGTGAATCCGTGGTGTGGATCTGCGGTATGGATCTCTGTGTGTGTGTGTGTGTGTGTGTGTGTGTGTGTGTGTGTGTGTGGTGAATCTGTGTGTGAATCTGTTGTGTGGATCTATGATGCAGA
The DNA here is from genome assembly GCA_016801955.1 of Conus betulinus. Taxonomy (NCBI): domain Eukaryota; kingdom Metazoa; phylum Mollusca; class Gastropoda; order Neogastropoda; family Conidae; genus Conus; species Conus betulinus. Next base: position 121,362 of record JADBJO010002823.1, on the reverse strand, counting down.
CTTGTGGCGTGAATTTGTGGTGCTGATATGAGTTGCTTACCTACGGTGTGAATCTCTGTTGCGCATATATGGTGTGGATTTATCGTGTGGATCTGTATTGAGGGTCTGTGATAAGGATCTGTGGTGTTGACCTGTGGTATGGATCTCTGGTACAGCTCTGTAGTGTGGATCTGTTTTTTTGCTTATCTGTGGGGGTGGATCTGTAGCACGGATCTGCAGTGTTGATCTGTTGTGCTGAACTGTTGTGCTGATCTGTGGTGTGGATCTTTGGTGCCGGTCTGCAGTGCAAATCTGTCGTGCAGATCTCTAGTGCGACTCTGTGGTGCGGGATGTGTGGTCCAGATCTGTGTAGTGCGGATCTGTGGTGCGGTTCTGAGGTGAAGATCTGTAATGTGGATCTCTAGTGTGGATCTGCAGATTTGTGATGTGGATCTGTATGTGGATCTGTTTGAGGCACCGTAGAGTGAATCTGTGGTGAATCTGTTTTGCTGATCTGTAGTGTGGATCTGTAGAGGGGGTCTGCAATGCGGATATGTTGTGTGGATCTGTGGATGTGGATCTGTAAAGGGGGATCTGCAATGCGGATATGTTGTGTGGATCTGTAGTGTGGATCTGTAGTGTGGATCTGTAATGTGGATATGTAGTGGGGATCTGCAATGCGGATATGTTGTGCAGATCTGTAGTGTGGAACTGTATGTGGATCGTAATGTGGATATGTTGTGCGGATCTGTTTATGGTGCGGATCTTTGGTGTTGATCTGTAGTATCCTACGTATCCGGATTAAAGGGTTGATGTAGGATCGTTCATCAAGATGAGGCAAACACTCGTCAAGCGATGTGAGGCCACCGCGTGTTCCACGGAGTTAGTCCTGGCCCCAGGGACAGCCCAAGAACTGACGGAAGCCGGGCTGACCCAGAACAAAGGGCGGATTCAGGGGAGTTTGGCGTTGGGATGTGTGCTGCACGACAATGACAATGACACTGTCCGTTGTCACTGTTAGTGTGAGGGTGTGCACCGAGCTACAGGCAGGGTAGAAATACTTGGACATCTTTGCGCTTTTTCTTTTTCTCTTTTTTTCCCCTTCTGTTTCTTTTTCTATTTTAATATTTCTTTTATTTTATTATGTTTTTTTTTTTTTTTTTTTTAATTGTCTTGCTTTTTGTTTTAACAGTCCTGGACCCCACAGCTAGAGACAGATGTTCAATAATTAACAAACCAAAGAACAAATAATTATTAAAAAGAACATATGACCGAACACACGAAAAAAGATACCAATCACACACACACACACACACACACACACACACACACACACACACGCACGCACGCACACGCACACACACACACACACACACACACACA
>JADBJO010002823.1:82500-117500 GCA_016801955.1 Conus betulinus | reverse complement strand
TTAAACGGAAAAGAAGAATCATGAATCAATGAATGTGAGAAAGACGGATATATAAACTAAGAAAAGAAAGCAAGCAAACACAGAGACACTGCGAAAGTGATTAAAAAGAAGAGAGAAAAAGGGTAAATGAAGGCGTGAGAGAAAAGAAAGACAAGAGGAACAGAGACAGAAAATCATGAAAGATATACTTGAACAAATGAATGAATCCATGGTTGAATGGTTAAAGCATTTGTCTGAGTGACTGGGCAGATAGCTAGGCTCATCATCGTTGAAAAGAAGGAAAATATGAGGGAAATGAATTGATAAAGAAAGAAAAACTAGATAAATGAGTGAGTGAATGGATGAGTGAAGGAGTGGGATCTGGTGAGTGTCAGCCGCGCCGAGCAGATGCGTTGTACCTGCACTCTCATGGCACGCCGAAAGCCAGCTGTGTTTGAGACAGCTTTTTCCCCTGTCCTGCAGAATGTGAGCTGTGTTCTGTGACAGCTCTGTCCCCTGCTGTGCTGTATATGAGCTGTGTTCTGTGACAGCTCTGTCCCCTGCCCTGCAGTATGTGAGCTGTGTTCTGTGACAGCTCTGTCCCCTGCTGTGCAGTATGTGAGCTGTGTTCTGTGACAGCTCTGACAGCTTTGTCCCCTGCCCTGCAGTATGTGAGCTGTGTTCTGTGACAGCTCTGTCCCCTGCTGGGCAGTATGTGTCTAAACGAACTATAGCCGTTTCGGAATCTTTTTTCGTTCACTTTATCGAGACTTCGTCGTTTAGTTTTTTTTTTTTCTTTTTCTTTCTTTGTTTTTTTTTTTGTTTGTTTGTTTTTCTTCTTCTTTTGCGTGGAAGTGTGCTGTCGTCTTTGCGAAAATGGCCACGAGCGTTTTTTCTGAAAGCAAGAGATATTCCTGACACTCACAGTAACCGCCCGGTCACTGTTCTCGAGGTCTGTTTGGCAGCCGAGAGCACCGCTGGACAAGGATCGGTGGTTGATGCACAGCAGGCCGGTGGACTGTGGAGGATCTACCCGGCCACCGGAGAGGCAAGATCACACACTTTTAACTGAGAAGACTGGGCTCCAAATCAACATCAGGAGGGAGAAGTCATCATGAGGGTGAACAACAAACAGCAAGATTCAGTCCGACTTTACCAAAAAGACATCAAGGAAGTTGACAAGTTTGTTTACCTGGGCAGTGCAGTCAGTAAAGATGGGGGGACAGACGAAGACATCAAATGCAGAATCAACAAAGCAAGACACGCCTTCAACACCCTGCGCCAGATCTGGAGATCAACAGCCCTCTCACTCTGCAACAAGATCAGGATTTTCAACACAAACGTGAAGTCTGTTCTTCTATATGGTTCAGAAACATGGCAGGTAACCAAGACCAACACCAACAAGCTACAGACGTTCATCAATAGGTGTCTCAGAAACATCCTCAACATTAGGTGGCCAGAAGTTATCTCCAATGAACAACTGTGGGACACGACAAGGCAAGTCCCAATAGAAACTGAGATATAAAGAAACGGAAATGGGGATGGATCGGCCACACGCTACGGAAGCCTGTATCCAACGTACCAGGCAGGTTCTGGATTGGAATCCACACGGAAAACGAAAAGTGGGTCGACCAAAACGGACTTGGCGCAAGAGTGTCTTCGCCGAGGTGAAGGCCACCGGAATGACGTGGGCCCAACTAAAGAGGACCTGTCAAAATCGCGTGCGTTGGAGGAGTGTCGTCGCAACCCTATGTTCCTCAGGGAATCAAGAGGCATAAGTCAAGTAAGTCAACTCAGGGTCTACGACTCAGAGCTAGAGTGCTACAAGTAACGAACACGAATCCATTCATTCTTAGGGGTCAGCCGGGGGAAGCCTGCAACCAAGGTATTTATTGATAACATACCTATATCTGTTGTTCACAGTGACATTGAACATTCCATATTAAAGGTGGGATGTGAACTTCGTTTCGTCATTAAAATGCGAAAGAGCGCTGGACAATGACAATAAATTGACGCGTTTCCTCACTGGACGTCGATTCATTTTTACAACAGTTCCATCTGTCCCCCTCGAAAAAAAAAAAGACTCAAGGTCTCTTTTTTTTCACAGCTGAAATAAACCATAAAGAACAGAACCTTGTGAAAAGACCAGGTTGTGTTCCACCTGTAAAGAAGACAACCACCATGCCTCTGTATGTGTGAAGGAAAACTGTGTGCAGGGCTTGCAGGAAGACAGGGCACAAACCAGGGGACCCCTCTTGCGACCTCACCGCGTCAGCTCAGCCACGGGCACAGAGTGTGGGCTGACTGATGAGAAGAAGGAGAGCGTGAGCGAGGGGGAGGAAAGTGAGGATGAGAGACAGTTGCTCGAGTGTGAGGTGCAGAGTGAGGAGAAAAGGAGAGAAAGAAAGAATAACCGCCAGGACAGAGGATGCTCCAGCATTCGACAGACCACACTGGAAGCCTCCCTGGAGCTGCAGAGTCCGACTCGCCGACGGTCAGAAACTCCCAAATGGCGCCGTTCTCAGGACACAGCCAGTTGTGACAAAGATGGTTAAAAAAAAAAAAATTTTAAAGGCAAAACAGGACCGAGGCGGTTCCCGTTGCCGTCAAACTACCCAGGATGGGCCAGCCGACGTGGACGTATGCCATTAATGCTTGGCATTACTTGGACTGTTCCTTTGATGACGACTTGGCTCTCGAAAATGGACTGCGACTTTGAAAAGCTCCCCTTGTGTCGAGTTGTGGAGATATTTGATATGAAATTATATACGAAACAAACAGGTAGACATAGAAGAGATAATAAACAAAAGAATCCAAACAAACCTAATATAATGTTAAGTATCAATGGATAAAGTACACATAATTTCTCTGAATTGTAGAGGACTGAAAAATAAATTTATGAGAACATCAATATTTCATCATTTACTCTGTTTGCAAGAAACTCAAACACTGATAACGATGCCTTAGTGTGGGAAAAGCAATGGGGAGGGCAGAATCTTCTATAATGGAGGAACTAACAGAAGCCAGGGAAAAGTGATTTTAGTGGCTAAACACTTCACTGGAAAAGTAAGTCAGAAGATTTTCCACTCTTAGATGAGAACGAGGCTGCCTTATTTGAAGGACTTGCTACTATAGAAGAAACAAATGCACACAGAGAAAACTAAACTGAAGAATGGTTCGGCCTCGGGCTGCGATGGAATCACAGTAGAATTCTTGAAATTCTTTTGGGGGTGAACTGGGTCATTGGGTTAGTAGTTATTTTGTCGAATCTTTTCATAGAGGTGATTTATCTTACACTGACTAACTGGAGGCCTGTTTCTTTAAACTAATTCAGATTATAAAATGCTAGCAAAAGTTCTCGAGCAAAGACTTGGCAAAGTTATTCATAAGTTGATTAACAACGACCGGGTCGGATATCTTAAAGGAAGAAGAAATATTGCAACAATCATGAGATCAATGGACGATGTACTAATTTACTTAAACAAACGTAATGAAGCGAGATATCTACTTGCAGTTGATTACTCCAAAGCTTTCGACTGGATATCTTTGTTACATGCGTTTGATATTTTCGGTTTTGGTGCCGACTTTGAAAGGTGGGTATGCCTTCTAAACAATGGTAGCTCTATTAGTATAAATCAAAGAGGCTGGATTTCTGAACCTTTTTGGTGTTTCATGTGGTATCAGACAAGGATGTCCTTTATCACCCCTGGCGTTTGAACTGGCTGTTGAGCTGCTCGCTATTGAAATAAGGAACAGTACCAAAGAAGGCATTAAAGTACCCACATCTCATTGCACAAACCCAGTTCATATCAAAATAAAAACAAATGGCAGACGATACAACACTTTTTTTTCTGAAAACCAGAGCAGACATGATGACAGCTTTAGATATACTTGCTACGTCTGAAAGATTTTCTGGATGGTTCCGTGAGATGAGAGTCCGGGCCTTTGTCTCTTCCTTCCCTTTTTTCTTCTTCTTTTTTTTTATTATTTTTTTTGTATTTTTGTTTTTTATTACATACGGTGCGAAAGTGTCACCACACCAAACACTAGCATAAAAACAAACCCTGACGCGCTGTACCAGACGCCAAAACATTAAAGTCAGCAAGAAAATGGCCATTGGTAGCAATACAACATACAGACTTGCATGGTGCATGAGAATCGGAGAACAAGGAGTGGGAAAAGACGCCTCTATAAAAAGAAGAAAAATTTTTTTAAAAAAAAACAAAACAAAAAAAACAGTAAAGGCAGAGGGAAAAATATAAAAAGAGTGACTGAGTGAATGAATGAGTGAATGAATGAGTAAATAAATGAGTGACTGAGTGAATGAATGAATGAATGGAACAGAGAACGAAAGTATGAATAACTGAAACAAAGAAAGAAAGAAAGAAAGAAAGAAAGAAAGAAAGAAAGACGGAAAGAAAGAAAGAAAGAAGAAGAAGAATCCAAAAAGTGAAAGAGAAGATGAAAATGAAGAACGAATGAAACAATCAAAAAGGAATGAAAGGAATGAAAAAAAAAAAAAATCAATGAGTGGATAAGCGAATCTATGAAAAGAATAACAGGTAGCGGAGGAGAAGTGGGGGGGGGGGGGGGGGGGGGGGGGGGGGGACGGTGGAGGGGGGTAGGAGGACGAGAGCCACTGTATTGAAAGTAAAGAAAGAAAAATGCAAGGATGGAATATGTAAAAGAGTATGAAAAGAAAGTGAATGAATAACTATGGATCGACACGCAGACTCCTCTTTTACACATTTTCATTTTTGACTCACGTGTGCAAACGAATGAGTCTCTGTAATCATGCAGTTTTATTTGAATGCATGTGCTTGCTCCCTTGTGTGTGTGTGTGTGTGTGTGTGTGTGTGTGTGTGTGTGTGTGTGTGTGTGCGCGCGCGCGCGCGCGCGCCCGCGCGCGTGCGTGCTTGCGTGCGTGTGTGTTTTGCTTCATCATAATCGAAATTTAATGATTACGATAAATAAGCGTTATATTTCAACTGGACTGGAATAAAGGAATTCAGACGAAAATTGAAATGTTGATTGATTATAAATTTAAAAAAAAAAATCAGCGTAGTATAGTTATTTTTGCTCGATTGATCAGTTCAGGGTCTTTTACTACTTGGTAGTAAACTTCAGGAGTTTTAATACTTGGCAGCGAACTAACTTGGTAGTGAATTTCAGGAGTGTTACTACTTGGCAGTGAATTTCAGGAGTGTTACTACTTGGCAGTGAATTTCAGGAGTTTTTACTACTTGGCAGTGAATTTCAGGAGTTTTTACTACTTGGCACTGAATTGCAAGAGTTTACTACTTGGCAGTGAATTCCAGGAGTTTTACTACTTGGCAGTGAATTTCAGGAGTTTTCTACTTTGCAGTGAATTTCAGGAGTTTTACTACTTGGCAGTGAATTTCAGGAATTTTACTATTTGGCAGTGAATTTCAGGAGTTTTACTACTTGGCAGTGAATTTCAGGAGTTTTACTATTTGGCAGTGAATTTCAGGAGTTTTACTACTTGGCAGTGAATTGCAAGAGTTTACTACTTGGCAGTGAACTTCAGAAGTTTTACTATTTGGGAGTGAATTTAAGGAGATTTACTACTGGGCAGTGTCACGCACAGACATTCAAGGGACGTAATTGTGCTTGTCGTATGGCGGAGTGGTTGCAGTGGTTAGTTTTCTTTTTTCTTTTTTTTTTTTCTTTTTTTTCCCCATATCGATATTTTGGAGTTATGATGTGTGTTGTATTTTATTGTGTGTGTGTGTGTGTGTGTGTGTGTGTGTGTGTGTGTGTGTGTGTGTGTGTGTTTTGGTCGAGTTTATTGTTGGTAGATCATTGATCAAACGGGGGTGCAGTTCGTGCTTATATTTGGCCGTATCTATTTTTGTGATTGTTGTGGTTTGTGGTTTTGGTTTGTTTTATTGATGATTGGCTGATGAGTTATTGGAGATTGGTGTTTGGATATGGTTAGGTCCATATTTAGTCTTGGTTATAGGCTGTTAGTGATTATTATTGATGATTGGAGAATTGGTGGTTTGGAGTCTGTGCCGATACACAGTGTTCCTATGTTTAGAAGTGTTGATATTCATGCCCTTATCTGGAGTCGTGTCGTGTCGTTCCCTGGGCAACCTATAGACGATTGGTTGCAGTCAGGGTGTGGCCTTGTCAGTTTCATGGTGTCTGTCACCTCTAGGTGTCGTCTGTCTTTTTGACTGTCTAGTTCAGTTATTTGCGACTCCTGGCTCGAGACGGAGGTCTGATCCAGTGTCTGGTGAGGCAGCTTTGCCACTGGTTTAGTCCATCCTGGAAGTCCATCGGCGGGTCCTGGTGACAGCTCGGAGTTCCTTGGAGAAGTATTCGGTGTTTCGGTGTCTGCCTACAGCTTCCACGCATTTCAAGGGAGCGCGGGTTTTCCCGGCCTGGTGCTGCTTTGGCGGGTGTTCGTCTTGTGTCGTCTTCGTCGTCATCGTAACTCCAGGTGAGAAACGAGGGGCAGGCTGTGTTCTTTAAGAAGGGAGGTAGATGATTTTGGGTTGAAATGTGTTGAAGTGTGATTTAGTTTAGTGTGAAAAAAAAAATAATATAGAGGATTTACGGAGCCGTAAATCGCGTTGGCTTGTAGTTAAGGGGGAAGGAGTGAGAGGGAGGTGTCATGAGAGGTTATTGTCATCTGCGCGCGCGCGTCGAATGTCGGTATGCGCGGGGGTCGTGTTTTTATTATATTGTGTTTTTTTTGTGATAATTGCAAGTTGAAATTGATTAGACGTATGCTTAATCGCGTATGGCCCAGCAGGGGGGCGCCGTCCCGTCGCTCTGTTTTTATTAGTATGTTTGGGTTTGCGTTTCTAGTTCAGCGGCGGCGAGCGCTTCCGCACTCCGTGTTGTTGATGGTGTTGAATTATGTGGCATTTTTTATATGCCATTAAAGGAAAAAAAGAAAGAAAGAAAACAGTAATTTATATATGGCATTATGTGGTTTTATTTGGGTATATACTATTTGATGTCTGTTAATTGGGATGTGATATAATATGATGTTGGTAGGGTGGTATGTGAAGGATGGTTTGTCATAGGGATAGTATTATTAATTGATTTTGTTTGATTTTGATTAGGTATTGTTTGATGGAATTGTGAGGGCTAGGTTGGGTTGTAGTTAGTTTGACGGCTTGAATGCTTTAGTCGAAAGTGGAATTGCGAAGATAATGTGTTATGGTTTTGGTGTGCTTAAAGTTAGATAATTAATTGCGGGTCAGAGTAGTTATGAAATTATTTTATTTTTTTCAGGTATCGACATGGTTTAATATATTTTTGTTGTTGTTGCTGCATCCTCCGGTCTGGGGCATCGTACCGGGTATTGCCTTGGCTTCTGTCGTCGGTGTAGCTGACCTCTAGGTCATCGTCACAGACGACCGGGAAGGGTCGAGAGCATCCTTCGAGCATCGAAGCTTCCCTTCCTGCTGTTGAGATCTGCTGAGCTGCTGAGCCCTTCGTCGTCTTCAGTTTGTGTTACGGTGTTTTGAAATTAGTGACTTTGTGTTGAACTTAGTGACATTATTGATTTGGCATTGTTCGGAGCTTCATTTACCCAGGCATCAAGACCTCAGTGACAGTGTGGTCACCAGTGCCCAAACTGTAAATGCCCGCGAGGGAAGGGAAAAAGAGTTGAGGTGTAAAATTGATTGTGAAAAAAATAAAAGAAAGATGGTTCGAGTGTGTGAAGGGTGAATGGTATTGTATATGAGCTGTTGATGATCATATATATATATATATATATATATATATATATATATATATATATATATATATATATATATATATATACATAGTTAGTGTATTGCGTGGGCACTTTGGGTTCTGTAGGCCATCCATCCCCTCTGGATGACCCAGCCCCAAGTTACCACACGATAACCCATGTAGTATCCTTGGTCCGATATTAACCCTATGTGGGTTGGGGTCCTTTGAGGCTCCCGGGATCTGGAGGTGGGGTGTCGGGGCATTATTTTTTTTTTTTTAAATATATTGATGATTGATGTGTGTTATTGTTTGAAGATCTGTTTTACTTGTTTGCTGGTGGTGCGTGTGTGGGGTGCGAATCTGAATAAAATTTGTTAGTTTGTCGCACCTATTATTCGGCGTTTTGTATTCTTTGTTCTGTGGTGTAAATAGCTTTAGAGTGGGGGCGGGTGGATTTAAAGGGGGTACCCTTTCACATTTGGGTATTCCTGTCATCGCACTAGGCGAAGTGACGTCAGGCAGTGAATTTCAAGCGTTTTACTACTTGGCAGTGAATTTCAGGAGTTTTACTACTTGGCAGTGAATTTCAGCAATTTTACTATTTGGCAGTAAATTTCAGGAGTTTTTACTACTTGGCAGTAAATTTCAGGAGTTTTACTACTTGGCAGTGAATTTCAGGAGTTCTTCTACTTGGCAGTGAATTTCAGGAGTTTTTCTACCTGGCAGTGAATTTCAAGAGTGTAATACCTGGCAGTGAATTTCAGGAGTGTAATACCTAGCTAGCAATGAATTTCAAGAGTGTAATACCTAGCAGTGAATTTCAGAGTGTAATACCTAGCAGTGAATTTCAGGACTGTAAAACCTAGCAGTGAATTTCAGGAATGTAATACCTGGCAGTGAATTTCAGGAGTGTAATACCTAGCAATGAATTTCAAGAGTGTAATACCTGGCAGTGAATTTCAAGAGTGTAATACTTGGCAGTGAATTTCAAGAGTGTAATACCTGACAGTGAATTTCAGAGTGTAATACCTAGCAGTGAATTTCAGGAGTGTAATACCTAGCAGTGAATTTCAAGAGTGTAATACCTAGCAGTGAATTTCAAGAGTGTAATACCTAGCAGTGAATTTCAGAGTGTAATACCTAGCAGTGAATTTCAGGAGTGTAATACCTAGCAGTGAATTTCAGAGTGTAATACCTAGCAGTGAATTTCAGGAGTGTAATACCTAGCAATGAATTTCAGGAGTGTAATACCTAGCAGTGAATTTCAGAGTGTAATACCTAGCAGTGAACTTCAGGAGTGTAATACCTGGCAGTGAATTTCAAGAGTGTAATACCTGGCAGTGAATTTCAGAGTGTAATACCTGGCAGTGAATTTCAGGAGTGTAATACCTGGCAGTGAATTTTAGAGTGTAATACCTGGCAGTGAATTTCAGGAGTGTAATACCGCGCAGTTTCAGGAGTGTTTCAGCGCAGTGAATTTCAGGAGTTTCAATGCCTGGCAGTGAACGAGTAAGTGGTTAACACCAACTGCCATGGCAGAGTGGTTAGTGACGCGAATTCCCGGATGGTCAGTTGTGGGTTTGGGCATGTGTCTGCTTCGACCGGCTCCTACCCAGAGCTGAGTTTGACATGGGCTGAGTTGGAAAGACTGAAAGCACACAGTTGAGTTCACCCACTTAACAGATGCATCTCTGAGAATGCTGCTCAAATTTCCTGACCAACACTGCAGGTGTCTGTATCTGTCAGGCCTGATTGACGTCGGGTTACATTAAGAATGTAAGCGTAGAGTACAACCCTGTCATGCAGTCTGAGACCGGAATGGAATCCCATAGGATCATCTTCATTCACCATTCTCATCCTCATCAGTCAGCATAAAAAGGAGTACAATCCAGTGCCCTTCCATTCCCTACTTTCATGCTGACCGCAGTTTCGATTTCCTCTCCACATCTGTGCCCTTGGTCACTCGGCGTGGAGGTCGCCGGTGTGGACGATCTCACGGGGACTGTCGCCGGACAGGCGTGGTGGACACTCACGCACCCTGGTTCCGCGACCAAGCAATGACTGTCGTCAGTAGGGGGCTTAGTATATGGTGTCCTGCGTATGTTGGATCAGAACAGGCGCCACTGTGCACCATCAGAGGGACTCAGTAGAAGTGCGGTGTCTCCTCTAGTGGGTTGTCTCTTGAAGACTTGAGATCGTGGATCGCTGGTGCTGGTGTTATCTTACGTAATCATTCCACGCCCGATATAAATCACTCGTCAGCGGGCACGTGCTCAACCTCAACCCCCTGGTGAGTCAGTCCTGACCGATCTCCCCTTTTGTTCCTCAGTCACTTCTGTCCTGTACAATTCTCAAGGTGTCACACATGTCAAAGCATATCAGTCAAAGCACATTGTACATGCACATCGCAGGGACTTAAGCCAAAACTACCCCCCCCCCCCCCCCCCCACCCCCACCCCCTACCCCCCATCTTGTTCCTAAACCACTTCCAAGTCAGTGATTTACGGGCACGGTCCTAAACTACTCAGAATGCATACAGGCATGTTCCCTAACTACTCCATAGAATGCATACAGGCATGTGCCCTAACTACTCTATAGAATGCATACACGCACGTGCCCTAACTACTCTATAGAATGCGTACAGGCGCGTGCCCTAACTTACCGCCCCATGGGAAATGGAGGTGGACATTGTCACGTGCCTATGTCACTCATGTTTCTGGAGTAGTGATTTTGGAATGGGATGGGGAGTAGTGCGTTCACGTGTGTGTGTGTGTGTGTGTGTGTGTGTGTGTGTGTATACGCCTGCGCACGCGCGCGCGCGCGCGCGCGCGCGCGCGCGTGTGTGTGTGTGTGTGTGTGTGTGTGTGTGTGTGTGTGTGCGTGTGAGAGAGACAGACAGAGAGAGAGAAAGACAAAGAGAATGTGTGTATTTGTATGTGTGTGTGTGTGTGTGTGTGTGTGTGTGTGTGTGTGTGTGTTTTTCAGATCTTAAAGAGTTAACATTAGATTGTAAAGCTCCCAGTAACCCTACATAGTTAGAATGAGCGCTATAGGGAGTTCCTCGTTATTATTATCATTGAATGCAAGGACCAGACATTTAAACCTTATAAAAGTTTGTGCAAAATATGTGGTCGTATGGACGTCCCTACCCTTCCCCATTACACCATCCACACACACACACACACACACACACACACACACACACACACACACACACACACACACACACACACACACACACACACACACCGACATCCTGTTCCAACCCAAACCACCACCTTCGGCTCCCCATATTTCCCTGCTACCTTTTTTTTTTTAAAACTAATCACCTCTGTCTAGAAAGTTATGTGTTCACCCCCTGTCTGATGTCCGCCAGAATCACACATCGACTGGAAACAATCTTCGCGAACAGATGGCGGTCTACGTTCATCCGAATGCCCTCCTAGTTGTCTTTGCATTTATAAGTGAGTTAAAATAACAATTTTCATCCGATTTCGAATGTAATGGGTTTTTTTTCTTCTTCTTCTTCGCTTCTTCAACAAACTTTTTTTTTTGTCGTTTTTTTTTCCTCCGTCTTTTTCCCTTTTTTTCTACCGTTTTCTTGATCTTCTTTCATTGTGTTACTCTGTTATTTCTTTCTTTTTCTTTCCTGTCCCTGTTTCTGTCCCCTCCCTATTTTCCTCCTTTTTTCTTCTTTTTTTTTTTTTTTACCTTCTCCTTCTCTTCCTCTTCTTCTTCGTCTTGTCCGTTGTAATTGTTATATCAGAGAGTAAACGAAATGCCTAACCGTAAAAAAAAAAAACGCGCCAAAGTGATAGAGATGACGCCTGTTTGATCAGGAATAGTGACAGACTAAAACTAGCACAAGAAAGTTTTTCATAAAATGCTTCGTGAAATTTGATTTTAACGATAGCGCTAAACATACTACTAAAGCTCAAACTAAAATTAGAGAAAGAAAAAATTGGGAAGAAAGAAAACAGAGCCTAATAGTTGTTTACCAAATTTAGTTTCGATTTTAATTTGATTTAGTCATTTCAGTTTTGACAAACCGTTCCCCATGTTTGGTCTTTGAAATCATGTACTTGTAATATTATTTTGAAAATGAACTGCATCATCATTTTGTTGACGAACAGTATCAGCCTCTTTAACCAATTTTAGCATAATTTCCATGGATTTTGTTTTTGAAATTAAGTATTTGTATTAGTACTATTTTGAGTGATCGTTCTGACTGAGCACTATATCCCGAAATTAGAAAGATATCCAGTATTTTTCCACTTTCGAAAAGAAGATTCAGTTAATAGTCTATCACGAAAAAGGCATATCACTTAATGGTAAGAGAGGCAAACAACACGATTGTATTACTAACTGTGGACAGCATCAATGAACAAAACAAAATCACTAGTGAATATCAAGCGGGCTTTAAAAAGCTAATTACGCTATCTGGCAAATGTTTACACTCTCGGCAGTCATCAAAAAACAAACAAACAAACAAAAACAGTTTTATTAAAATCGCAAACCATGGTGCATCAGACTTCGTAAAAGCTTTGATTCTGTTTCTATGCACTCGTCAGTACTTCAAAAAAACCACCAGCACTGGGGACAAACTGCATCAATGTGCTAGATATATGTACAATGATATCACCGTAGATCTGGCAGTGAGTTTACAGATTATCTCTTGTGTTCACGTAGTGTTAAGCAAGGTGATATGGTTGATGAACTTGCCAAGAGTGCCACAAACAAAGAGTTGAGCTTACGTCAGGCTTATGTCAAGACCTTTGGCAAGAGGAATGGAACTCGCAGACGGATGTCAAACTTTTTAAAATCCGTCTAAACCTGAAAGAGGTTTTGCGTATTCCCGAGGCGGCCGTAAACAAGAAACAGTGTAGAGCCGTTTACATGCAGGCACTCCTTTTACACCCATTCTTATCTTTTAAAAGGTGAAGAAGCTCCGTGGTGCCTTCCAATTGATGCACCACTCACAGTGATTGTTTTAGAGTGTTCAGGCTTGCATGATGTGGTACATAAACACTTAAAGCAGACTCCATGAAAACCTTGTTCAGGAATGTCCCACCTGACGTTATCTTTGAATTTCTGAAGGAGATTAATAATATTTTCATCTAAGATTTTACGGAGGAAAGATTTTTTAACAAATATCCGGTGTGATTTCAGATGTGTTTTTTAAAGAGTTGTGTGAATTTTTCTTTTAAATTGAATAATGACGAGTTGACTTCAACGCGGTGGCAGCCCTGAAATGGCCCTTCGCGGTCGGCTTGACTATAAGCAACATTACCTTACATTGTTTTCCTGTTTCATTAACCAATTTGCTTGAGAAATTTGAGGATATGAAGCATGTTGCGCTGCTTATCTGTAATGTGAATTGTTTAGTTTGTTCTTAGGTGACAATATCATTTTATTGAAAATGAAACCGAATCAGCTCTGTAATGTTGTTCCAAACTTCAAATGAAAGTTCGTTCGAAAAAGAGCAATAATGCATCTAGAAGAAGTGAATACCTAGCAGCGAGAGACAGACTTAAAAAAAATGTTGTAGCTATGTAAATCGTAGCTATCTATGTGTCTATGTATCTATGTATCTATCTATGTATCCATGTATCTATCTATCAATCAATCTATCTATCATCAATCAATCAATCAATCAATCAATCAATCAATCATCTATCTATCTATCTATCTATCTATCTATCGAAATTTTCATCGAAATTTATAGGAATATTGTAAGTAGACCAAAACTGCCTTGTGTATCTTTCAAAGTTGTATATACTTAATAATGATTCATTACTTTTTCATCAAAGCCCTTTAAAGCTAAGTCCATCTGATTGCTCAGTAAGGAGCTGAGATATGCAGTTTGAATAAAGTTGCTGTGAGCGTGCTAGAGAAAAAAGTATAATTATTTGTAAGTGTCAGGATCAAAACACTTCACGAACGTGTTTACGGAGAAGAAACGGGTATCGAGTCATGTAGACTGCATTCGGGGCAGGAAATGAAGCTCACCACTGTCCACATTCACAGCTTGAGGTAGATTGAGGGCATCAGGCGGTCAGACCGCATGACAAACCACGAGGTCCTCACCACGTGCTGCTACACCAGCATCCACACTCTGCCTCGACAACGTCGCCCTCACTGGCTTCACGTGCACAGGATACAGGAGGTCTGATCCCTCTGTGGCAAGCTCACGACAGGAGAGACAACTCATAGCCACACCTAGCTGCTAGTCGAAGATGGCTATGAAAGAAACATGAAAGAAACATCAAGGCTGCTATGGATGGGATGGATTCGCGCGGGAGACCTTGCTCACGATCATAAATCGCGCGGGGAACTAAATCACAACCTGGAACAGGAACTAAATCACAACCTGTGCTGTGGAAGACAGGAACTAAATCACAACCTGTGTGTAGACGGAACTAGATCACAACCTGGAACTAAATCACAAGCTGTGTAGATCACAACCTGTGTAGCAGGAGACAGGAACTAAATCACAACCTGTGCTGTGGGACAGGAACTAAATCACAACCTCACAGGAACTAAATCACAACCTGTGTGCTGTGGAACTAAATCACAACCTGTGTAGCTGTAGACAGAACTAAATCACAACCTGTGTAGCAGGAGACAGGAACTAAATCACAACCTGTGTAGCAGGAGACAGGAACTAAATCACAACCTGTGCAACAGGAACTAAATCACAACCTGTGCTGGAGGACAGGAACTAAATCACACAACCTGTGTAGCAGGAGACAGGACTAAATCACAATCAAATCACAACCTGTGTAGCAGGAGACAGGAACTAAATCACAACCTGTGTAGTGGGAGACAGGAACTAAATCACAACCTGTGTAGCAGGAGACAAACTAAATCACAAGCTGTCAGCGGGGACGAGAAGCTGTAGCTTGCGTTAGCTGAAGTGAAAAGAAAGACAGCAGAACAGGCAACAAGCTCCGCCTGCAGACAGACTTTCACGTGCAGCTGCTGTGACAGGGACTGTCACTCCCGTTATCGGCCTGTAGACCCACGACAGGCGCCGCTCCAGTGCCAGCCGATCCCGACTTGCCAAGGCGCAGACCCATGGCTACTCGTGACCACAGAACACGGAACTCGGCTTTCGTTTTAAATGCCATGAATATTCAGACTTTTCTGCCTATACATCAACATTAAACTTTTCTGTTTACGTTTATAAGACAGCATTAAGACTTTTCCGCATGTAACTTAATATTAGGACTTTTCTGCTTATAAAACAGTATTCACTCTTTTCTGCTTATAAATCGACGCAAGAACTATTCTGCTTATAAAACAGTGTTAAGACTTTTCTGCTTCAAACTGGTTGTGAACAAGTTCTGGACAGTCCAATAATGATGGTCACAGTAATCTTGACAGATAAATATAAACTTGAAATTTTAAATGTTTCAAAAGTTTACTTTTTACAGTCACCAAAATGCGTTTTGTCATAATTCATAAAGAAACAGAGACCAGGAGGTATGGAGAGGACTGCAACGGACAGGGGGTGGGGGCACAGTGATGATCTCTGCTAGGTAGACTCACCCTCCATCCACAGGTGGCGCTGGTACAGGCTCTGGAACATCCATTCAGACTGACCCAGGCGGAAGAAGGCAGGCCGGAGTACCCTCCCCTGGCCAGGCCCTCAATGCAAGTGAGCCCTCCTTGAAAAGGGAAGGAGGTCGGGGGTGCCTCAGCCGGAGTCCACAGTGGGTGAAGAGGGGGTGGGAAAGAGGTGGACTGACAAGGGTCAGCGGCGGTCAGTTCGCTTGACGTCCGAGTCTCTTCCGGAACGCTCGTCTCTTTCTCCGCCTTTTCTCCTGGTTCAGGAGTCGTTTCCCTCGCTGGAAGAGTCCGGTTTCCCGCCGTTTGTCTCGCACAGCTGTCTTCCCCAATGATGTCTCTGATGGAGAAGGTTCGTTTAGTCCCTTGAGACAAGTTCCGGCATGCGCGGAGAATAGCTGGATCACGTGTGTCGTCGGGTGTTTCCTGTCGATGAGAATCTATTGAGTTGTCCTTGGAATCGTCTCCACAGTTGTCATCAGTATCGTCTATGATTTGTCCACAACATTGTCTCGGACGGTATGTGGGATACCGTTGTCTGCGGTGACTGTCTCCATCATGTCTTCTATTGTGGATTGTCTCCCCCCACGCACGAATAAGTGTAAATACACAATTCCAGTATCTTGGATAAAATCTCATTTAAAACAAAACTTAAAAGCGCAGACGCGTTTCACAGTAATTGTCACTGCAACAGTGTAATTCTTCAACAAATCCACAGAGAGAAGTCATCAAACAGAGGCACTGAACGCTTGCTAGTTCAAGCTACACTTCGGGAATCGACAAGACTATGTCACTAATTTAATAATTGTGCTTGCATTTAAATTCCGTTACAAACAGCTGAGGTGAAAAAAAAAATTCCGCCAAAACGTAAAGTTCACTGATGAATGTGACCGTTTTCCCAGTGAGATGTGCGGGCTGGTCATAGACAACAACCGCCGCTGCTGTGATTGTGAAAGATAAAAGAATACGCAGGTTCAAACGAAATGCATTCAGGAATTCTGAGTTCGTACAACTACTTTAAAAACGTGCAGCTTGTTCTACGATTATGACATATTTGTTCGCTGCTTGTATCGTCTCCTGAAGAAATCACGCGCTATTCTTCGTGTCGTTCTCTTTGAAGCCAGAAAATTCCGGCAGTTTCAGCTTTTACCAACTCTTTTTTTTTTCCCCGATGATGGCACTTTTCGCGAGATGTTGCGTGAGATTTATACGGCTGGTGGTGAAGATAATGATGTTGGGATTGGGTCCGCCCAGTTGTCGTTCCTAGCTGGCGGCGAGATGGCGCGGGAAGCTGTGCAGTTAGCATTGACAATGAGGAGGAGTGGCGGAGGGGGGAAGAAAGGGGTTGGGTTGTCAGCGGCTGTCTCTGCTCTGCCTTTGCCAGCTTCCGTTAGGGTTGATCGGCTGTCCACCAATGGGTGGCCGCGGAACGAATCTGCAGTAACTGTCGCCGTCTTCTCACTCTTCGAACTCTCTCTCTCTCTCTCTCTCTCACACACACACACACACACACACACGTGTGTGTGTGTGTGTGTGTGTGTGTGTGTGTGTGTGTGTGCGTGTTGTGTGTGTGCGCGCGCGCATGCGCACGTGCGTGAGAACGTCTTTGTGTGTGTGCACGCGCGCACGTGCGCAGGATACAAGTTTCAAGTAAACAGTTGAGTATAAGAGAAAGAAAGAAGCGTGGGTGTGGGTGTGTGGGTGACAGAGAGAGAGAATACGTGAATGGACAGACTTACGCATGAAAGGAAGAAGAAGAAGAAGAGACAGAAAGTGAGAGACAGACACACAGAGAGAGAGACAGAAACAGAGAGAGAGAGAGAGAGATGGGGGAGGGGGGGGGAGGAAGGGACAGAAGGGTGGTGAGGAAAAGGAGGTCAGGTCGGTCCTGTATCATGGACTGTGGCAATGCAATTGAAGAACATACATTCATTCAGACGTTCATAATTGTCTCATTCAATCTCTGTAACTAGAGTTCGTGTTGAGGGCGGATAGAACGCGCTTGTTTTCAATGTCCTCTGGAATGTGTCAGTCCACAGTTTTCCACTGGAATTGGTGAGCTATGTCATGAAGAGATCAGTTCTTAGACGGAGGATATATCATACTTCATGCCGAACATGCCTTACTGAATGTCCCACGGGGGTAGTGTTGTCTACGGTTATTCATACTTTGAATGTGAAGATACCTTCGTTGAAAATACATTCTGAGTTCAAATGGAGAATTTTTTTTTCATTCTTTATAATGAGTTACAACAAAAAGATAAATTTAGAAGAATAGTTTGAGAACTCTTCTGTATAGATATGGAGATGTCTATAGATATCCCATATATATAGCAATACATCATGTAAATATTTTCCCGATCAATGGTTGTTGTTGTTTTTTTTTGAAAAATAATCTATAAATTTGATTACACTTTTTAAAAATAATCTTGAAATTATTTACACCAAGACAAATGATAATAGAAAGAACTATTTTTTTTTTTTTAGAAACAGCTCAGATTCTTTTCAGAATTAAAGACTATATTGTTAACTCTCGCCAATTAACAAGATTATCAACATCATTCTGTAAATTGGCATACACACTAAATTTACATTAGCACCAGTATTATGGGCAGAAGTGTCATCAGCAAAAACGTCCACACGATGACGAGATGTGACGAGGTATTATCATTGATGTAAATTGTGAATAGCATTGGTCCTAGACTGAACCCTGGTGGACACAAACATTGACAGGCATGAAAGCGGGTGATACCAGGAGAGATTTAAAATATTCTGGTGATAAAACCATACGGAGTAAATTTTCTTAAGAGAGGAGAATAGGAAAATAACATAAAAAAACTCTCTCTCTCTCTCTCTCTCTCTCTCTCTCTCTCTCTCTCTCTCTCTCACACACACACACACACACACACACACACACACACACACACACACACACACACACACTTACCAGTGAGAAGATTACTCTTGATGTTTTAATTCCACTATTCCACAAGACTTGTAAGTACCTGAGTGGCAGAAGTGACCTTCTCTAAATCCCCTTTGATTAAGACGAAATGAAAAATGTGTAATCAGGTACGCCTCGAGAATTTGCATAATGTTGTGTTTTTTCGCTTAGAGTTTTAGATAAATTAGACAGAACTGATAATGGTCTGTAAAAAGTCGTGTGGATCATCTGATTTGAATAAACGACAGTCCTTTGGCACCCTTGAAATATTGTGTATGAAATTTCTCAGTACAAAGGTCATAGATATAAGCGAGACTGACAGAAATAGTAGGTCCAGATGTTTTCAGAATTGTACTATCCATGCCATCTAACTTAATACAAACAGTCTGTTTTCACAAGAGTGACTTTACATACGTCGTACATGCTGATGAACTGAAAGTGAAACTCAGAGCAGCCGCCGTGGCGAAGTAGTTAGCGTCGCGGACTCCCGGTTGGGAGGTCGTGGGTTCGAATCCCATCAGAGTCATGTGGGTTTTTCTACCCCCGTCCGGCTCCTACCCAGAGTTGAGTTTGCTGCGGACTCAGTTGGGAAGACTGGGACCACACAGTCGAGTTTCATCCACTTAATGGATGCGTTTCTTAGAATGTTGCTCAAATTTCCTGACCAACGCTGCAGGTGCATGTATCTCTCGGGCCTGGTTGACGCCTGGATATATTATGAAAGGAAGCGTAGAATACAGCCCTGTCATGTAGTCTCAGACCGAAATGGAAATCCGTAGCATCATCTTAATCATCCTCATTCTCATCGATCAGCATAAAAAAATGTCTCAAATTCTGTGGCCCTTTATGACCTGCTCTCATGGTGTCCTCATATTCGATGTCCTTTCCACGTCTGCAGTCTTGGTTTGGCTCCGTCGGGGTCACCGGTATCGGCGAGTCCATGGGGGCTGTCGTTGGACGGACGTGGTGGCGCCCTCCGGAGGGAGAGCTCACTCACGCCGGCTCCGTGACTAAGCAATCATTGTCATCAGTAGGGGACTTAGTAGGTGGTGTCCTGCGTATTTTAGATCAGAACAGGCGCCACTGAACACCACCGAAGTGACTCGGCAGCAGCGCAGTGTCTCCTCCGGTGGGTTGCCTCTTGACGACTTGACATTGACTGCTCCCTGTGGATTGCCGGTGCCGGGACTGCGGCGGGGCCGGCGGGATGCCGGTGCCGGGGCTGTGGACGGAGTCTCGGAATGAGCGCGTGGGTGCTCTGCCTCTGATCTGCCGCAGAGGTTGGGACAAAAAAAAAAAAGTGAAACTCGGACCCTATCTATTTAACATCTCAAAATTCATTAAACAACAGGTCATGTTTCGTGCGATCAACCTTATTCGTTTTCTCTGCTTTGGTTGAAAAGTTGTTTGTAAACAACCCTGGTGGTTGAAAGAGCTACAGATGTTTATTTAAAAAAAAAAAAAAAACGATTGATTAATGGCTTCCATATTGATTTTGTTTGTTTGTTTTTTTTTTTTTTCAGATGAAATTAGGTCACAGAAATGTTCCGTTTGAGCAAACCGTTTACAGTAGTTACTTTATTCTGTTGTTTCATAAAGTTTGCACCTTTTTTCTGTTGACTGTAAGAAGAACTCACGAATTCAAATGTCTGCATCGATTTCATCATTGAACACTGTGATTTACCCCCGTTTTATCTTAGAGGGGGACATGTTTAGCACAGACAGGGAGAAATAATGTACCAAGCTCCGATGCTTTGTCATGATCAGTACGGTGGAAAACATGAGAAAAAATCGCAGTGCATAAATTACACACGAAATCATCAGAATGACAGATGCGCTAAAATATATACATTTATTATTGCTCTGTGAAATGTTGATATATTCCTTAGACCAAGTCAGACATTTGGAAAGGAACCACCGACACCATCTACCAGCACAGAAATTAACAGAGAGAGAGAGAGAAAGAGACAGACAGACAGACAGACTGAGAGAGAGAGAGAGACGAGAGAGAGAGAGAGAGAGAGAGAGAGAGAGAGAGAGAGAGAGAGAGATGGGGGTGTAAGGCAGGGAGGGAGAGAGACAGAGAACAAGACCTTTCTCTTTGCTCTGATAATAGATAAACACAGGTAATGCTGTTGTTATTTGTATTATACGCTGTCCTCAGAGACAGAGACAGAGTGAAAGACAGACAGACAGACAGAGAGAGAGAGAGGAGATAAGGGAGGGAGGGAGACATAGAAAACAAGACCTTTCTCTATGCTCTGATAATAGACAAACCACAGGTAATGCTGTTTTTATTTGTATTATACGCTGTCTTGAAACTGCGAGCAGGCGTTGTTGTTAAAAAACCGATTCAACGATTTAAACAAATGACAAAAGTAATACAAAAGAGAAGGCAACATCAGCTTTGAACAATGCACCAATTTTGACTACGAGAGGAACATGGACACAAAACAGAACACAGCATTAAGCCTAATTATAAAAGCATGACATGAAAATTATGTCGTTAAAACAGATAATGGAGAAACGCTCTGACCATCTACTTTTTGACGTAATATATTGTTAGTGAGGTGATCTTTAATGTTTTATTACCCATTCTATGAAGACGAAAGGTTGCGGGGCCAGGTCTGATTATTGTCTTTCATTGTGTGTCTTGCTTTACAACTGTTGGGCATGTATCTATACCTGTACATTTACATACATACATATTAGGTAAACATATATTTCGTATATACTAGCGCTTACGCGCTTCGCCCCGTCTCATCCCGGCGAGTTGTCTGTCGTAGCGTTCCGATGTCCAGTTTTGCGTCTGTGGACGCAAATTGCGTCACGATGCAATGCGTCATGTGATCGCCGACCCGACGTTGCTGTTTGTAGGACCCCAAGGGTACTTGATACCAAATTTGGTGGCGATCGGCCTAAAACTGTGGGCGTGTATAAGCGAACAGACAGACAAAGTGAGCTTTATATATATATATATATATATATATATATTATGGATGTGTTATAAATGACGGATCAAGTTGGGAGAGAGAGAGAGAGAGAGAGAGAGAGAGAGAGAGAGAGAGAACATACTTTGTTGCCGTATGAAAACCAGAGGTTTTGCGGGGCGCAGGTAATCAGGTCAAACATTCAATTTAGAATTGATTGATCGATTGACTGATTGAGTGTGTGTGTGTGTGTGTGTGTGTGTGTGTGTGTGTGTGTGTGTGTGTGTGTGTGTGTGTGTGTGTGTGTGTGTGTGTGTGTGTGTGTGTGTGTGTGTGTGAGACATACACAGTTTTCAGCGACTGTCATCACTGAGATGACTGACTGACTAACTCTGACCATGCAGATAACCGATCAGACTGTGGGCACGCCTCCTTTGGGGATTCCAAAGCACAGCCTCAAAGATTTTCTTTTGCATCGTTCAGTCTTTCATCGTCGTCAGTTCATTTTTTGTTTTGTTCTGTTCATGCGACTCATTTCACCAGGGTACTTTCAGAAAATGTCCTCACCATGCCCTAGGCTGGGTGTCTCTGGGGTGACCACGGGATTTTGTTTTCACCTTTTGTTTGTGACAGCATCACAGAATTATCATTTCTCTTTCTCCATTTAACACCAAGAGGGATACAGTCAGACTTGCGTGTTCGATCGACTCGATGGATTGAAATACAGAGTTCATACGGAAATTTTGCAAGCGCCTATGTGGCTCATACCCAGCACGTCGTCATTCGGTGTCAGTCACGGCATGCTGCTGTGGTGTGATAGCGAAGTGAACTTTAGTCCTCCCAACCGCATCTGTCTACGTGAGCGTTGAACTTGATTAATAAACAATCCAACCAGGGCCTTAAACGGGAAACAATTGATTGTAACTAGTGGTAACAGCGGTTCTGCAAGACACGATCGACCTTCACAGTTGTTCGTGTTTTTACACCTTGTCCACCCGATTTCTCTCTTCTTGTACCTGCCCCTCCCTACACCCGTCCTCTTCATCTGTGATATTATTCCGGAATCATTCTCTCCATATCGGAGGAACGGATTACTTGCACTCGTTCTCTCCACCATTTATTCGTTCACAGAGTCAGTCTGACAAGCTTTAGTACTGACTGTCAACTTATTCGTTTTCGTTATTCGATCGTGGTTGCGACGCTTTTCGTTAATCAAGTAATGTACATTTATGAAATCAATAGCATGGCGGGGGAGTGTTTAAGAGAAATCATAGCAGGGGTAGGATACGGGACATCATATCACCGAACTGTTTTCATTTGACAGACTAGTTGAACCATTTTTTTTTCTTGCATAATGAACCACCTAGAGTAAAAAGTCTGTATCTGACACGCGCGCATACACCGAGATATGGGTCCATCCATAAAGGCGTACAGTATTGTGCGACATTAACTATTCCATCCCATCCCCTATTAAAAGAAAAACATGTGATGTCAAACCCTTAAACGTTTACGCATCTATGTGAATGGTCTCGCTTAGAATAAATATGTGTGTTGGGTTGTTGTGGATTGTGTTTGTTTTTTCGGCGAATTTAACGAAATTTATCGTCAGCTTTAATGCACCTCTGATGGCACATGCGCATGTCAGCGTATTTGTGTGGGTGTTTGCAGCCTGAGAGCAGCTTTGTCTCTGACGTGACGTGATGATGAAAGTGTGGCACCTCTTGAAGAAAGCCTAAGTCTCAAATCTTGGGAAATAAGCGAAGTCGGCAGTTCATTGGATGTATGCTCTTTTTCAAAGGAGATAGAGAGGAAAGGAGGGGGAGGGGAGGGGAGGGGATTATTAGGGGTGGAGGGAGGAGGGTGGTCAAACGGCTCGAGGGTTTGGCACGGAGCTGACGGTGGTGAGTTTGAACCATTCGTAGGGTATTTGTACCCTGCCAACCCAGCACTAAGCGGGTACCTGAACAGTTCAGGGGAGGGCAGGGTGGCGGAACGAGAGGGGTGGTGGGCTCCGTCTTCCATGTCGTCATACCTACATATGGTGACTCTCTGACCGTTCACTGTCCCTCCGACCTTTCAGCTATGAGACGTCAACCTCTTTGTTAACATATATTGAATGAGATCAGCAATGAGCATATAATATTGAATGAGATCAGCAATGAGCATATAATATTGAATGAGATCAGCAATGAACATATAATATTGAATGAGATCAGCAATGAACATATATTATTGAATGAGTTCAGCAATGAACATATATATTGAATGAGATCAGCAAAGAACATATAATATTGAATGAGATCAGCAAAGAACATATGAAATTGAATGAGATCAGCAATGAACATATAATATGAATGAGTTCAGCAAGGAAAAGGACGACGCCAGTGCTGGTGACTGGGGCCTTACTAACACTTATGACGAGCATCAGCATTCCGACATGGACATGGCACGTCCAAGTTGGTCAGTATCATCTCCAGAGAAACTATAAACATTGTGGAAAACCAAAAGAGGTCTGGCGCTAATAGGACTAAGACGAGGACATTTCCAGAAACTGACATTGACCACGACCATGACCTGGTCATGGTGGACCTTAAAGTACGGTTCAAGAACAAGTCGAGAGCAAAAACAGCGATTTTAATTTCAATCTCGCCAAACTAACAGACCACAGTGTATCCATAGATCTCAAACAATATCTTGAAGATGTGTGATACTAGCAGGATCTTACAACTGCTCGACAAGGCCGAGGGGCAAATCCAGCGCCACAGCCAAATCAATGAAGAATCCAAAGGAAAGCTGGATGGAGTAATGATGAGAGGTCGTTGAGAAACAAAACAAACAAACAAAAAACAAGACAAAAGACGACACAAACATGGTAAAAGACTTGACCCGACAGGGGCAAAAGATACACCGGGCACCGTTCAGGATAAAGAAGGCCATTGCCTCAGGCAGGAAGAAGACATCATAAAAGAAGTGAATGGAACATTACTCTGAACGCTACAACACAGAGAACAAAGGAGATCCATATACACAAACAGCACAGGAATCTGTCAAACTGATATAGCTATCCAGAACTACGTGAAGTCGTATTAGCAGTAAAATCACTGAAATGTGGGAAGGATGCCGACATCCGTAACAGTCCTGCGGAATTCTTCAAACATAGCAAAGAGGCAGTAGCAGATATTGTAACTGCCATCTCCAACAAAATTTGGCTCTTGGGATGTAGCCCATGACATGGACGAAGCCACAAACCGTCACCAAAAATCTCCGACACTACCAGAACTATTATACTGTCAGTTTGATCAGCTATTGCAGCAAAGTAATGCTCAAAATCATTTTGAATAGATTACAGTCAAAAAGGATACTGCTATTTCTGGAAAACGGGCTATAAACAGCATAGCCTCCGTGAATCATCTGTAACGCCAAAGGGAGTTCTACTATGTTTCAAGAGGGCGTGCGACAGAGTTTGGCATGAGGCGCTATGGGCTAGAATAAAAACAATTAACGTCGGACAAGCGCTAATTAACACCATATGGCAACGCTACTCGAAGCCGACTGGTTTCAGTGTGCTATTCAGGGTGCTGTCGGAGAGTGGTTCCATACCTCAGTCACAGTTTGTCAAAGCTGCCTTCTGTCTCCCATTCGTTTCAACATATTTCCAACACAGTCTGAATTGGAGAAAGAACCATCACGAAGTTTCAATCTCTAGATGGTATCAGTGGCATGACAGGCAGCGAAGGAGAACGTGCCATGCGTCTTAAAGAACTTTAAAAATCAACAGGATTGGCATGGAAATCGGCACCGAAAAGACCAAGTTGGTAGTCAGCCACAACACCATCCCCAGCATTGATATGTATATGTCCATGGACAGAACATACAGACAGCTCAGCAGTTCACCAACCTGGGATCAGCATGAGCAATGAACGATCCAAACCAGATATCCTCTGAAGGATTTAAAGAGAACATCAACAGTGCCCAAACGAAACCTGTATGAAAGGACAATAACATCTCCATACTGCACAAAACAGGGCTTCTCGTATGTTGGAAAGGTCCATCTTCCTGTATGCATGCAGGACATGGAAACTCACAGCGGATCTGGAAATAATCGAAGTCATGAAAATGACGTTACAAAATTTTCCAATACTTGAAGTATTTCTAGAGGTGAAAAATCTAATTTAGAATTAAGGACACAGTGTCAGTATTCCCCCACTCTTGTCACTCTTGTTTTGCAAGACTCGTTGTAATTTCATTGGCCATTTCATTTCAGTTAAACCCATAACGTGCTGGAACTTAGCCGGAGTTTTCTTTTTCTGAAGAAAGGATGTAATGTTAATACAGGCAGTTTAACGTTTCGTAAAGTGAAAGAATTTGTTCTTCAGCTGCAGAAGCTGCCCCTGTATATACATATATTGCAAGTAAAACCTATGAAGACCACTATCGAATAGATGCACAGAAATTTTCTGATTCATGTCCTAAAATGACATTTTCATCAAAAATCAAGATAGAAACCACATCAACTGAATCTTCAGCAAAAACGTAAGAACTCAAACTAAACATACATATCGCCAGAATCATGGAGACTCTCCCAGTCTTAATTTACTGGACCTTAACAATGGATGAGACACTGTATTCACACACACACACACACACACACACACACACACACACACACACACACACAGGCGCGTGCGTGCACGCAGGCACGTATGCACGTGCGCACGCAAGCATGCACACACACACACACACACACACACACACACACACACACACACACACACACACACACACACACACACACACGCATTTGAAGAATGGGTCCTTCCACAGATGTAAGCATGTCGCAGCAGCATCAGCAAACACACAAACGTTTTTTTTTTTTTTTTTTCCGTGTCTACACGAAAGCGTCCTAGGTCAAACAATTGTACGTTTAAAGTAGTACGTACACAGTCACGCCTGTTCGAAGGGCTAACGGCCCCCACACGAACACGTCATGCTGTAATTTGCTATCGTTACTGTGTTCATTTTTTAGCGAACGTGAACAACTTCACTGTCAACTCGAAAGTGACTTAAGCCCGTTTTGCAAAGTGTTCCTATGGAAATGATGGAACGACATAAAAGCACAAACACTATGAAAGCTACTTCCTTATACCATTACTTAAACAACGGATTCAGCAATAATCGGGATTATTTCCTGACAAAATGACACAAAGCACTCTAACTTATAAAACTTTTAGTGTGTTACTATTAATTTGGTATTATTGAGCTAAGAAGTCACTGCAGGGAGTCGGAAGTTCATGACCAGGAACAGCGTGATGTGGCAGTTCAGCTGCTTGGCCTCTGCAGCCCACGGTTCTCTCTGTGCTCTTCTTTTTCTTCTCCTTCTTTCTTTGGCCCATCCCTCGGTCCGGAAACAACTTCTGTTTAATTAACAGTGCCAGACAAACGCAACGTAAATCTCACCATTCACTAACTGCCAAGGGTCCGACTCCTTGACGACTCTGAGAACAACTTGTCAAAGGGCTTCTTGCTCTTCTTCGTCCTCTTCATCCCCTTTCCTTTCTTCCTTTCATCTTCATCTTCTTTATCGATCTTTTGTTCCTTTCTTTTTCCTGTCTTTTTCCGTCTTATCTTCTGCTGGTTATCATATCCCCCCCCCCCCCCCCCCCCCCCCCCCCCTTTTTCTTTCCTTTCATTCTTTCTTTCGGCTCATGCTTGGCAATCTCTCTCTCTCTCTCTCTCTCTCTC
Organism: Conus betulinus; assembly: GCA_016801955.1. NCBI lineage: Eukaryota > Metazoa > Mollusca > Gastropoda > Neogastropoda > Conidae > Conus > Conus betulinus. Next base: position 90,618 of record JADBJO010002823.1, on the reverse strand, counting down.
TCTCCCCTAAGCGGATGACGTAAAATGCCGGTAGTGACGTGTTTATTGAAAAACATGTCATAGTCACGGAATGTAAGTGAAAAACCTTTTGTGACCCAAAGAAGCGTCCCTCAGGAGCTGAAACATGCCGTTTGCTAAAAAACTCGGATGTTATTTCTTCAGCCCTTTTTCTGTCTTTATTCCTTTGTTTCCCACCGTGGCTACCAGCCACTGCTGTGGATTGTGAAAGACTGCTCACATCTTTAGAGCAACTATATCGTTTTTATTTGTGTATGTATGTGTCATGAGCACACCAAACAAGAGTTACAGGAGCAGCAATTCTCTGTCTTGTCATTTTTGTGGCAGTGCGTTTATTATTTCATTCACTTGTTCATTTACTCACTCATTCATTTTTACTTTTGCTTGTTTACTGTCTTGTTTGTTTCACTTCACCATTCATCTTTTCATTTTTACATCTCGCTTGCTTTCTCTTCAGCCTTTTTTTTTTTTTCTAACAGCTGTATCATCATCATTGCCGTCGTTGCCGTGCTCGTCGAAATCATCATCATCCTCGTCTTCTACGTCCTCGTCGTCATTATCACAACATCTTTTTCTTACCCCTTTTCCTCAACCCACCCCCATCTCCCTCTTCCACTACCCTTCCCCCCGCTTCTCATCATCGCGACCACTGTTACCGACATTTTGTACCCCCCCCCCCCCCCCTCCCCCATGCCCCTCTCTCTCTCCGCCCTCTCTCTCTCTCTCTCTCTCTCTCTCTCTCTCTCCTCCTCCTCCTCTCCTCTTCTTCTTCTTCTTCTTCCCCTTCAAATCCTTCACCCCTCATTTCTCTCCCTTTCCCTCGTCTGTGCACCTCGACGGTCAGTTTTCAGCTGGTGCTTTTTTTTGATTTCTTCATTTTGCATAACTCCTCCAAAAGAAGAAGAACAAGAAGAGGAAGAAGAAGAAGAAGAAGCCCACCTCCCATCGCCGTCTGTAAGTGGTAGCAGATGACGTCTTTCCCATTCTCCGCCGTCCTTTTTCATTTATTGAATCAACCCATTTTCACCTTAGCCCCAAAGTTTCTCAAACAGTTTTCCACATTATTACTGCCTGAATGAAAAAAAAAGCATCGATTAGAAAATGGCAGGAGTTATAAGGACAGACAGAAAAGGGACAAAAATGCTAGAGAGAGACAACAGCCAAGCAGTTCTTAATTGAGTGCCCAAACAGTGTAAAAAACGACAGGATTACGTTTAATGGCTCTTTTGTTTGTTGAATCTCTTGTCATTGTTTTTTGTTCCTTCCGGCGACGGACTGCTAATGCTTATGTTCATAGAGATTCCCAACGGCTAAAACAAGTGGAGAGTACAATCAAAAGGAAACCCAGATAGAGAGAGAGAGAGAGAGAGAGAGAGAGAGAGAGAGAGAGAGAGAGAGAGAGAGGAGAGAGAGATCTGGAACATTAAAATATACTGTGTGGGCTTGAAGGAAACGAACATATTAAGTAACACTGATGTCGGTAAACAAATGATTCAATTAATGAACACACAAATAAGCAAACACATAAATAGACAAATAGATAAATGAACAAATACAAAAATGATAAAGAAACATCATAGCCTGACCAGCGTATGTTGTTTCACCACTACATGGCAATAGCGAAAAGACTGAGCGGCACAGTTCTAAACGTGATAACAACATATAGAAATAGTTTATTTGACCCTGGCAATTCATGAAACACAGCTCTCTCTCTCTCTCTCTCTCTCTCTCTCTCTCTCTCTCTCTCTCTCTCTCTCTCTCTCTCTCTGGAAGTACACACCGAAAAAAAGACAGAAAAAAGGAAATGAAAGAAAGAAAGGAAGGAAGGAGAGAAGGAAAGCTAGAAGAAAAAAAAAAGTAAGACAGAAAGAGAGAAACACACAAAGAAAAAAGAAAGGAGAAAAAAACGAAAGAGAGAAAGAAGAAGAATGAAGAAAGGAAGAAAAAAAAAGAAAAGAAAGCAAGATGAAAGAAAGGAAAAGAATGAATGGAGGGAAGAGAAGAATCGGAAAATAATGCAATGAGAACAAAGGAAAGAAGCAACTTTTTAACCCCATCATGTAATTATAATTCACTGAATAGCTAACTAACTAATTCATCAACTAGTTATAATTCACTGAATAGCTAACTAACTAATTATCGACTAACCGCCAACAGTCAACTTACTAGAACATTTAAAACGGCTTAAAGAAAACGACATATGTTTCTGCTGTCAAATGGTTGAAACCAAACTGAAACACAGTGAAAGAACGCCCTTTCTCAGCCGCCCGCTAACACCCGTCCGGCCTCATGAACAAACAATATTACCTTTTAACAACACGAGATGACTGGACGCTAACCATAACCACACAAGGCACAGGCCGCTCAACATTACGGAAATGTACAGAACCTGTAATACCTGAAGGCAAAACATAACCACACAAACCACAACACGTACAGAGCGGTCAACACTATGGCAGTTTACTGAACCAGTAATGACTGAAAGGTAATAGTAATGACTGACCACACAACTCACTACAACACGTACAGACCAGTCAACACTGAGACTTTACTTGCCTAAAAACTACTGTTTTCAAAGTTGAAAAAAAAAAGTCACAATTGCCAGGTTAATGTGATAACCAGTAATTATCACTGTATCACGGTAGTGATGACATAAACACAGCAATTTTCATGTCAAGACAATTCTTTTTTTTCATCATGGATGTAACAAATGGAGTCCGTTATTACCCAGTCTCGGTCATCTATTTGTGTGTGTGTGTGTGTGTGTGTGTGTGTGTGTGTGTGTGTGTGTGTGTGTGTGTGTGTGTGTGTGTGTGTGTGTGTGTGTGTGTGTGTGTGTGTGCGCGCGCGCGCACGCGCGTGTGTGTGTTCTCTCAGTAGAATTTAACATTAGCCATTCCTTGGCAACTACAACAGGTCATTGATAAACTTTCCCAGCCATCTCTTGCCTGTAGTGCTGACTAAATCGTAAAGATCGTTACTCAGCATTTTCAGCAAGATTATATATATATATATATATATATATATATAATTGAAATTTTCTGAAAAAAAAGACTGTAATTAGTAACAACTGCTGCTTTATAAACTGATAACAGATACGTGAGATGGTATCATAAGTGAACACTGCCATGATTATCAACTCACATCCAGTCCAGATCAGACCCATTTAATGCCATTTCTATCAAAGTGAAGAAGCAGAAACAAATAGCTTATTATAGTTGAACACAGATTGGCCACATATTGCCAGACAGAGTAAAACAAGGTTTATCATTAATACTTTTGTGTTGCATCAACAAAAATAAAACGTCATTGTTTCCATCATAACAGTTACCAAACTACACCAATGCCTCCTGAATTTGTCCCTGTGAAATGAAACAAAATTTGACAGCGCAAATGAAAGTTTGAAAAGCATCACAGGAAGCATCAAACCAACGTCCTGTCATCAGTTTTGGTGTGCGAGATGCAAACCAAGCGTATGGAACAAGTCTGAGTAAAAACGCATGAACCCTGAAAGGCCGGTGGACGAAAGGGGGCATCTTTGGAAGTGCCACTCACTGACATCGCATGCTTTGAGGCAACCGCCGGTAAGTCAAGGACCCTTTTCCCTCTCTCTCCTGCCACTCCCCTCCATCACCCCTCCTGCTTCCCTTCCCTTACTCTGCCCCTTCCCTCTTCCTCACTGCTTTTTTCATGTTACCACACGTGGCACGTGAGTCAAAGCAGGCAGTTGTTTCCCTTGTTTTCCTACGGTGAAGATACAGGCTGTGAAGATAAGGGTAATGGGCCAAAAGAAAGAAAACACACCCCCCCGTCAGCCACGAACAGCTAATCATGGCATTTACTTTCGCTTGTATGATTTTGTAGCTTTGCACAGCAGGCTTTTAAAGGCCTAAAATCTACACATTTCTTGCAATGAATTCAGTGTGCATGTTTCCGTGTGTAAGTTATGTTTTTAAACGATCGTTATTGCTGGTTTTGTGGCAGTCATGTTTGATCACCACATCAAGTATAGGAAAAGCTCACATCTTAAAAAAAAAAAAGAAGAAGAAGAAGAAGAAAAACGTCTTGTCATGAGGTAGCACCATCAATGAGATAACAATTTTGTTGAAGACAGTCATGTTTTCTTGTTTTCTTCTTCTTCTTCTTCTTCTTTTTTTTTTTTTTTTTTTTTTTTTACAAAGAAAATGGTTTCATCGAGGTAGTGATGATGACAGGATCCCCAATGGCTTTAGTGTCTTGGCACAAGCCAGTGCGGCACAAACATGACTGGGGAGGAGGGAGGCGCAAGCCAGTGCGGCACAAACCATGACTGGGGAGGAGGGAGGCGCAAGCCAGTGCGGCACAAACCATGACTGGGGGAGGAGGGAGGCGCAAGGGGGAGGAGGGAGGCGCAAGGGCGTGGGAGGAGGAGGGTCGGAAAGGCGGAGCGAAACGTAAAAGCTTTGAACAACTGACGGTGGGCTCTTCAACCCATTCTACACCCTCCCTGCACTTCAACTGATGGTGGGCTCTTCAGCCCATTCTACACCCTCCCCGCTCTTCAACTCGAGAGCAGTTAGTGCCCCTGTTCCAAGCTTTCCGTCCCTCACCTTTCTCGTCTCCTCTCTCTCTCTCTCCATACACACACACTTCACTCATTCGCCCCATATCATCCATTATTAGGCGCGCGCGCACCTCAGGGGCCCAAAGCACTCCATGGCAACTGTTGATGCCCTTTCGCTGCCTGGGCAAACAGCCATGACTGCGCCTGCGCCGTCAAAGATAGGGGAGGTAACGCTAAGCAGCTCACAGGCAGCTGTGAGTGTTCCCACGGGCCAGTCACAGTGTGCCGGGACACAAAGGTGTCTGCACCTTCCTCCTGATGCGAGGCTGTCGGCAGAGATTACTGTTCGATCCACCGAGTCAGACAGTGCAGGGAATTGACAGCTAATTTAGTGGATCATATTCCCCGCTGCTGATGGGTGGGAGAAGAGACTAAGCGACCATATCAGTCAACAACCCAGCGAGAGAGAGAGAGAGAGAGAGAGGGGCTGAATGATCAAAATTATCATATCAAGCATTTACCAGTTGAAGGAACCGGAAATAAATGAACAAGATTATGACATGCACCGAGTAGCTGAAGAAATCCCCACATTTCCCCTTAGATCGTAGCATAATATGATGATCATGATCATTTCAGTCCCAGCTAACATGCTATAGCCTAGGCAGTTGTGCTTATATTTCATTTTCTGATCAAGAAATGGAATGCTACATTGAAATACTTTACATGTCAGTTGATTTAATAAATGTACACGTAAATCACCATAATCAACACTGCTTTGCTGATTTTGGCACCACTGTACTCATGGGAGAGGAAGGAGGGGGGCACACTGTACTCCTGGCGAGAGGAGGAGAGGTGGGCAGTGCGGGCAAGTTGAAGAATAGTAAGCCCACCTGGTACGGCGCACAACTTGTCGAGACGGCGCGGCTCAACAGGATGACGAGTCCGGCGCTCTGAACCGAACTATTCCGGCTCCAAATATATATCTCGAAGGCTTTGTTGCTGTCTCCCTACTGACATTAAAAAACAAACAAAAACAAACAACAAAAAACTGATAAACTTCACATGTGACTTTCTTTGTTTCTTTGTTTCTGTGCTTGCTTTTGGTATTACTTACAAAATGTATAGTTTGTTTCATTTCACCTCTGAACACTTACAATGTTTAGACGGACATTTAAATGAGAGTTTGGTAATTATTGCTCACTTATTTTGTTATGTTGCTTTTGTATTTTTCAGGAAAACAGGTCCATAATACATTTAAGGATATTTGATGGAATGTATTCTGTACAGCCAAAATTGAAATTATCTACACAGAGTCAGTTTTTCGTCAACTGAACTTTCTTTGCTATGTATGCATGCATGCGAACACAAGTGTGTGTGTGTGTGTGTGTGTGTGTGTGTGTGTGTGTGGCTTGCACACTTCTGTCGCTTTATCTCTGATTGCCGTCCACCACCATCCTCCTCTCTGTCTGTCTGTCTGTCTGTCTGTCTGTCTCTCTCTCTCTCTCTCTCTCTCTCTCTCTCTCTCTCTCTCTCTCTCTCTCCTCTCTCTCATTGAAAGCCATATTGATGGCAGTTCCTTTTCCCTTCATTTCAGGTGCCTTCCCCTGTCTGGATCAGCAAATCATGCCGGGTATCATGCCGGGTATCATGCCGGGTAAAGGCTTTAAGAGGAAAGGCGGAGGGCATGAGGAGAGGGTGGGGGTAGAGGACAGAGGCATGGGAGGAGTTGGAGAGGACTCCACATCAACAACAGATGAAGAATGACAACGCCGGGATTAGCATGGCGCGTGACGGGTTGGGAAGGGGGGTGGGGTGGGGGTGGGGGTATCTTCAGCTGGCCAAGCCAGGACTGAGAGTGGAGATGACGGAGATGAACAATGGCCTGGCATGAAGGAGCGGACTGTGACTGTGGAGGCCGGCACCTGTGCCCTCGACCGTCTGGGAGTGGTCCTGTCCCAGGAGCTGTGCCCACTAGGAAAACCATCCATTTCACAGGCTGGAGAACGGCCCAGTGTTCAGCAGAACGACATGGAGAGATGGCAGCATCATCAGGACTCCCATCACGGAGTGGAGGGCCCACCCCTTCCTGTAGACCTGCTGGCCTTCATCCACATTCCGCCAGCCCCCGAGCCGAACTGACCCACCTGAGTGGACAGATGACGCGGGGCCAGGGACAACTGGTATAACTCGGGATGAGACGGATTCCCAACCCGTTAGGCCCTGGCGGCTGTCTTCCAGCTAACGAAGAAATTAGTGAGTTCACATCCGTCAGCAACTACAGCAACCTGAACAACACCTCAAAATAGCAACAGGGAGAAAAGTGTCTAAAACGACGAAAAAGCTTCAGTAATGAAACATAGTCTGGGATGTAGCGTAAAAGAACGGCTCTCAGATCAGTAGAGAGAGAGAGAGAGAGAGAGAGAGAGAGAGAGAGAGAGAGAGAGAGAGAGAGAGAGAGAGTGACAGAGACAGAGAGACAGGGAGAGACAGAGAGAGAGAGACAGAGACAGAGAGAGACAGAGAGGTTGGAGTTTGAGAGGACGGGAAGGGAATGGAGAACGGCCCAGTCTTCAGCCTTCCAGTCTGCATGCATGCAGATAGACTTGTGAAATCTCTCTCTCTCTCTCTCTCTCTCTCTCTCTCTCTCTCTCTCTCTCTCTCTCTCTCTCTCTCAATTGTTTATTGTGGCATTGAGAGCCATATGTTGATGTCAACACTGTTTTGCTGCCTTTAGGATGGATTATGCAGAATGGATCAGCTAAAACATGGCGAGCAAAGACTGTAAGAGACAGGGAAGGTGGAGGAGGGGTGGGTACGTGGGATAAAGTGGTGTCGGCACACCATCGGATGTTGAGCGACAACACAGCTATCAACGGGCTCTTAATGAAGTGGGCTATCTATGAGTGGACCTCTGAGAGCCATTTGCCACGGACGGCCTGAGGGCTGGTGGGGAGGAAGGCAGGCGTGACGTGGAGGACTGTGAGACTGGCGCACCTTGCAGGTGTCTGGCATGCCTGTCTGTGTGGGGCTGTCTCTCCTTGTGGGCCCCTCCATCACGTCACTTTCCCAGCGGCTCACCTCTCCTGTCCCCGCCTGCCCCTCCCACCCCCTCCCCAGCCCCCCCAGCCCCCATTCCCATTTCTCTCCATATGCTGCCACACCTAGATCGTCCCATGGAGAGTCTTAGCAGCATCAGCTGTCTTAAGGTTTCAACGTAAGGTCGACACATGACACCCAGCTCAGGAGACTGTGCACTGCTGCTGAGCCACGTCAGCGGTGTTCACTGCGGCCTGCCTGTCCTGCACTGACAGTCAGTGTTTGTGAGGACCTTCTTCAGCACGTGTAAGAACTCACAGCAACAAGGAAATTACCAATGACAAAATTCTCTCCAAAAGTAATCTTTAAAGGGTCAACGAAAAGCATATGCGGGCAGGGAAAAAGACAGTAGCGTAGACCTTTCATCACCAAAGGAAAGCCAAGCTACGGATACACAGTGAAGCCAAATAGCCAAATAATCCAGGGAGAAAATGCCACATAACTTTCAATCGATCAAACAA
>JADBJO010002823.1:40000-80000 GCA_016801955.1 Conus betulinus | reverse complement strand
ATGAGACTTATACTATGAGAGGTAAAAAAAATGGTATGCACACGATTGCAGAGTGTGAGGAGGATAAGGAATTAGGTGTGATTTTCGATTAAAAAAAAAAAAAAAATTAAAATTTGACTCAGATATCTCAAGCGCTATAAACAAAGACAATAAACTCGTGGCAAATTAAAAACTCCTTTAATTTCCTTGAAACGATACTTTTCTGTGTTTATAAAAATCAATGGTGCGACCCATTTTAGAATATGGAAATACTGTTTGGAGTCCACACTTAAAGAGGCAATCCATAGCTATAGAAAGAGTACAAAAAGGGCAACTAGATTGGTACATAAAACAAAGGACTGGGAATATACAGAACGACTGTCATATGTAAATTTACCGTCTCTGAAATATAGACGTTTCAGAGGAGATCTTATTCAGGTGTATAAAATAATAAGTAATTTAGATGATTTAGATTTTACTAAATTCTTCAGTATTAATACTGCACGATTAGCAAGGCACTCTGATTTCAAATTATTTTTTAATTATAGCCGTACTAACCTTCGAAAATATACATTTAGCAATAGAGAGTTTAACATTGGAATGCACTCTCAGTAACTACTAAAAATGCACCAGATATTAATCAATTCAAGAATCTACTAGACGGCTACATGCCGTCCATCCTTTTCTATTCTAGCGAGGGCTACTTGAATGTCTCTGCGTGACAGATCCCACATGCTGTTTTTTTTTCCTCTTCTACACAAGACCCTATGTTTTTGACGTTTTCGATCAGGCTTCACTGTCTGTTCTACACAAACACTGGTGTCACTATCATCTGTAGATGAAGAGCAAATCCGTTTGTTTTTGTTCTCACTCATTTCACAGCACACTTCACAGAACACAATTTCATGTCGTACTCCAAGAATTAGCACACACGAACACCACAGGGCACTTCGTTTGAGCGACGTCACTGTCCAAACACAACACTGTACCGGTACATCTGTACTGTTAATCCACCATTTCCTATCGACGCCACATCCTGTGTTGTTTTTTTTGTGTGGCCCGTGCCCGATGCAGCCTTGGCTTCTCTAAAAAATCATACTGGTCGACACGTTCATCACTCACTGCGATTTCTGTGCACTTGAAAGGTCAATACAACTCGTAATTAAGACAAAGTTAACTAATTATACGCAGGGACGTGAAACTGGCTACTGCACCACTCGTGAGCGAGAACTCACCCTTGCACTACTTTTTTATGCAGTATATTTCTCTTCCTACTTTTTGTTAGATTTTCCCCATGTTTTATCAATATTTCTCACGTGTCACTAGTTTTGTTTTTTTTTTTTTCACATACCCTTCTTTTTCACACGTGTTCCACTCTCCCCCCCCCCCCCCCCACTATATTTACCCCAACGTTCTATTAACTTTTTTCTTATCTTTCTCTCTCCCCCCCCCCCCCCCCCCCCCCACACACACACACACACACACCTCTATATTTCATTATTTACCCAGCGTTTTGCCTTTCCTTCTTTCTAAATGTTTTTTCTACTCTTCTCTGCCTTTTCCCTACATTACTGTTCTCCCATATGCTTCATATTTCTAGTTTTTCCCACGTTTGAGACTTTTCCCAACAAATTACTTTTCCTTGCACGTGAACAGTTTCTCCCTCATGTTACTACTTTTTTTATATCATATTTCACCACTATTATTTCCAACATATCACTGCTTCTGCCGACGTTTTACTTTTTTTTTTCTTCTACGTTTCACAACTTTTTTTTTTTGGAACAGTTCTCAGTTTTTGTTTTTCTTATAGCTACGTTTCATTTCTGTTTAGTAATTTTTCTTTAGTTTTACTGTTGTCCCTTAGATTTTACTCCTTTTTCCTGCTATTCACCCCAGGTTTTTTATCGTCATAGTATTGTCTTCTACTTCTTCTTCTTTTTCTTCTTCTTCTTCTTCTTGTTCTTCTCTGCTGTACGTTTCACTATTTTCCCCTATTTTTTTTTTTTTTAATTCCTTTTTTGATATCTTTCAATACGGTTTCCCGTGTTTCACAACTTTTTTTTTTTTTTTTTTTTTTTTTTTTTTTTTTTTTTTTGAAAAGGAAGTAACATTTAGGGATTGGTGAGAACACGTAGCAGAAAGTAGCAGAAAGTAGTAAGCAAAGGGAGGTAAAGTGGAACCACAGGTCGGGAAAGTTGTGCGGGCTGAACACTACCCCTTGTTTTTGCTCCATCCATGCCATGCACCGCCCGCACCGCCCGCCCCAGCCCGGCCCCAGCCGGCATGGCACAGTGGGATGTTGCCACGCACCGCCCGGCCCCAGCCGGCATGGCACAGTGGGTTGTTGCCACGCACCGCCCGGCCCCAGTCGGCATGGCACAGTGGGTTGTTGCCACGCACCGCCCGCCCCAGCCGGCAGCCGGCATGGCACAGTGGGGCCGGCATTGGTTGCCACGCACCGCCCCGCCCCAGCCGGCATGGCACAGTGGGTTTGTTGCCACGCACCGCCCGGCCCCAGCCGGCATGGCACAGTGGGATGCTGTCAACGTTGCTAGGTGTGAGGGCCAAACGTGTGACAACTTAAGCCACCAAGTGAAGGGTGTGACGTATTTTCCAGCGCCCCCCCCCCCCCCTCTCTCTCCCTCTCTCTCTCTCTCTCTCAGTCCTTCTTTGTCACTTCTACATGTGTGTGTGTGTGTGTGTGTGTGTGTGTGTGTGTGTGTGTACTTTTTCTTTTAATCCCTTTGCTTTTTTGTTCGTGATCTATAGTTTGCCTCTCTCTCTGTCTGTCTCTCTCTCTGTCTCTCTCTGTCTCTCTCTCTCTCTCTCTCTCTCTCTCTCTCTTATGAGAGCTAAACAACAGAAAACTTCTGCCCCTAAACTTAGCGATTAAGCGGACCCAGGGATAAATGCTGGAGTTTCTCCTGTCTTTATCTTGTCTGCAGTCCAGTGCCCTCCCTGCTGTAGGACTTGGAGTACGCTTCGGTGTATGGCTAACTGTTCTACTCAAAAGTCGGTTGTGACCACGAACTCACACAATGCAATACAGTGCAGTTGATGATCAGCAAATGAAGAATCACCTGCCGTGTGGTGCACTACGATACAATACAAAGTTGGAAAAGCCTACCTCTTTTAAAGCGTGGGACCTGGAGTTCTGTGAAGACGAAATCATTGGTTGCGCATTATCATTGCTGTATCAAATATATTCCTTTCAAACCGCTTTCAGAGCAAATCCCTTGAAAAAAAAAACTTTGAAAAAACCCCCAGCTCCCCTCCTCCCCCTGTCATTGATTGTATCCGTTGCCATCCTCTTTGACTCGTGGTGGTGGTGGTGGTGGTGGTGGTGGTGTGTGTGTGTGTGTGTGTGTGTGTGTGTGTGTGTGTGTGTGTGTGTGAGAGAGAGAGAGAGAGAGAGAGAGAGAGAGAGAGAGAGAGAGAGAGAGAGAGAGTGAGACAGAGACAGACAGACACACAGACAAACACACAGACAGATACACAGACAGACAGAATTTGTGTGTGCGTGCGTGCGTGCGTGCGTGCGTGTGTGTGCGCGCGCACGCATGTGTGTATGTGTGTGTGCTTTATATGTTGTACATTTCATTTATTGCGAGTGAATGCTCCAACGGTTTTCAGTGGACAGCAGTGAATTTAGATGAATACTTGTCCGTCCCCTCTCCTCACACCATTCCTTCCTCCGCCTACTCGTGACCCCCCCCCCCCCCCCCCCCCCCCCCCCCCCCCCTCTCCAGTCTCCCCCCCCCCCTTCCCACGCGTCCCTCTTCGCCCTTCCGCTCCCTCTCTCCTTGCCCCTCTCCCCCCTCTCCCCCCTCTCTTCCGTCCCCCTCCTTTAAGCCCGCTTGGAGTCACTAGGGGACCCCCCCCCCCCCCCCCCCCCCCCCCCCCCCGAAAAACAGGTGTAAGAATCGCGGACTGAACCATACACCTTCCTATCTTCAGTCTAACAGTCTTTCAGCTGTGCTTTTCCGGCTGAAGTCAACCCGGAGATTTTCATTTTGTATGAACGCCGACAGCGAGGCGTGTTTGATTAGCTTGGAACCCTTCGCCGCGGACAAAAAAGGCAACAAATGCGAGCATGTAGCAAAAATATGATTCAATGTTGATCTATGATATAATGTTGATCTATGATGTAATGTTGATCTATGATTCAATGTTGATCTATGATTCAGTGTTGATCTGTCCAGTAGACTAATGAGTCAGCATGCCAAATGTGATGAGGATCGGATGAAATTGTGGATTTGTATGGGGAGCAAGAAGACAGACACACAACAGACACATACGCAGAACATGCTTTTTATGTTAGACGAATCCTTACGTTTCCGTTGTAGGTCGTATACACGGTGTATCACGTCATCTCCAACAGTTCAGTTTTCATTGGATAAGCAAGGTCTGTAGAGTCATGTCAAAAATACTGTTGTTCTAACTACTCGATCTCTCTCCGTCTTTATCACCTCAGTCTACATGTTGTTATTATAAACATGCGGTCCCTCTTGTCGTTTCAAAATATTTCATGTTGACATTTTAAAACGTTGAGGATGTTGTGAGCCCGATTAGTTGGTACCATGTTTCTTAATCATTGTTGCCTCCTTTCCGGAGTTACGTTTTCACCTACAACTGTCTGGGAAAAGGGTGATAAAAAACAAACAAGCAAAAACAACACATATATCTGCTATTGCTGTTGTCACGTTTGCTACCGCTCTTGTTGCTGTCGTTCTTGGTGATGTTGGTGTTACTGCTGATGAAACGTTTCCGCTTGTTGCTGTTGTCTCTGTTCTTGTTGTGGCTTCTATTGTTGGTATTGTTGTCGACATTGCTACAGATACTGCTGTCCTAGGTGTTGTTTTTTGTTGCAATGGTTGTCTCATTTGCTTGTCTCCTTTTCGTCCCTTTATTTTCTTTCCCATTGTCTGTAAGTAAGTAGCAGTTTTCCCTTTCTGACGATAGAAGCAAGTCATATGAAACACACACACACACACACACACACACACACACACACACACACACACACACACACACACACACACACACACACACACGGGGGCGAAGGAAAGACCTGTGTGTATACACATGCACTCAGGAGGTTTCAACATAACACGTGGTGACCAGTGGGCCAGCGGTCAGTGCGGCAGTGCGGACAGACCAGTGAGGATCCACCATGCACTGTCTTGTCCTGCTCCTCCTTTGCCTGGCTTCCGCCTCAGGTACTGCTGGCTTGTTCTTTTTTGTCATCATGCTCCTTCACCGTTTGTTTTCGTTCTTTTGTCATCATGCTCCTTCACCGTTTTTTTTGTTCTTTTGTCATCATGCTCCTTCACCGTTTGTTTTCGTTCTTTTGTCATCATGCTCCTTCACCGTTTGTTTTTTGTTCTTTTTGTCATCATGCTCCTTCACCGTTTGTTTTTGTTCTTTTGTCATCATGCTCCTTCACCGTTTGTTTTTGTTCTTTTGTCATCATGCTCCTTCACTGTTCTCTCTCTCTTTCTCTCTCTCTCTCTCTCTCTCTCTCTCTCTCTCTTAATTTTCTCTCTTTGGAGATAATAAAGCTTCTTGACTTGATTCTCTCTCTCTCTCTCTCTCTCTCTCTCTTCTCTCTCTCTCGCTCTCTCTCTCTCTCTCTCTCTCAATTTCTCTTTGGAGATAATAAAGCGTTCTTGACTTGAGATCTCTCTCTCTCTCTCTCTCCTCTCTCTCTCTCTCTCTCGTTCTCTCTCTCTCTCTCCCTCCTCTCTCTTCTTTCTTCTTTGGAGATTGACTTGAAGTCTCTCTCTCTCTCTCTCTTCTTCTCTCTCTCTCTCTCTCTCTCTCTTTCTCCCTCTCTCTTCTCCCCCCCCCCCCTTCCCCCCTCCCCCCTCTAGATAATCTCTGTCTCTGGATAATAAATGTTTCTCTCCTCTCTCTCTCTCTCTCTCTCTCTCTCTCTCTCTCTCTCTCTCTCTCTCTCTCTTGTACAGACTGTGGTATATTTTGGAAAATGTTTGATACACAGATAAAACCTTTTCTTACATATGCAGCTGAAACTTGGGGCTTAATTGAAAATTCGCTGTCGGAAAAAGTACATACGTATGCTATGAAGCGTTTCCTTCAAGTACCTATTCATTCATCCACCACCGTTTTATATGGAGAGATGGGCAGATGCGTTTTGTGTATAAGAAGAACATGCACTCATTCATTCATTCATTCATTCTCTCTCTCTCTCTCTCTCGCTCTCTCTCTCTCTCTCTCTCTCTCTCTCAAATCCTGTCCAGCTCTATGGAACCCCACCTCCTCCACCGCCACCCAATCCACTGTCCCTCCACCTCTTCCAGTTTGCCTTGCTCACACTTCACCTTTCGTTCCCACAATTCTTGCTTTTCTGTTCACACACACGTGAACTGGAAAGGGACACTGTCTTTGCCGGCGAATGATATGAAAAACTGACTGTAACAAAGAGACAAACAGACCAGTAGCTAGTAGATAAAGACCGATGAAAGTGAAAGTTGATAGGCCCCTATTCAGTCACATCCTGGCTGTCCCATGACGTGAAGTCACTGGATCCATTGCGGCCGCTTCTGCAGTGCCAGGTGTCCACAGTGCTCCCAGAGCTGTACAGTCACACACAGGTGTCCACAGTGCTCCCAGAGCTGTGCAGTCACACACAGGTGTCCACAGTGCTCCCAGAGCTGTGCAGTCACACACAGGTGTCCACAGTGCTCCCAGAGCTGTGCAGTCACACACAGGTGTCCACAGTGCTCCCAGAGCTGTGCAGTCACACACAGGTGTCCACAGTGCTCCCAGAGCTGTGCAGTCACACACAGGTGTCCCACAGTGTGCAGTCCACAGAGCCACAGTGTGAAGTCAGACACAGGTGTCCACAGGGCTCCCAGAGCTGTGCAGTCAGACACAGGTGTCCACAGGGCTCCCAGAGCTGTGCAGTCAGACACAGGTGTCCACAGGGCTCCCAGAGCTGTGCAGTCACACACTGGTGTCCACAGTGCTCCTAGAGCTGTGCAGTCAGACACAGGTGTGACAAGGAGCCCAGTCCTCTGTCTTTTTGTCCAGTTCTTCGCAGGTCTGGCTACGAGACGTCCTGTCCACTGTATGTTGGAGACTGGTCGTGACGGGACGTCCCCGGCGAGATACTCAGCCAGAAGAGTCCAACTTACAGCACGTGACAACTGCGTGGAGAGATTCATGCCTTTTGACGACACATGCGTTGACTTACTGTCTGGTACAGGCATTGGTCCTTCCTTCCTCATATGCGGTGCAGACAATCCGTGTGATGTATATTAATGCCCTGAAAGTGTGTTGAGTTTGTCTTGTTTCTTTTTTGTTTTCTGTCAGGACAACTTGAATTTAACGTGGTACCGGACACCATTTTGCCCGGGGTAAACCAGAGACTGGACCTCAACTGCAGCCTTGATGGCAATTTCAGTGATATCAGCAGCGTGTTGATTATTCAAATCGAGAAAATGAACGGCACAGACATTGAGCCGTTAGCTTCCGTCACAACAGGAGAAAAACGGCCAAGTCGCATTTGCATCATTTACGTCATAACGTCGTCAGCGGTGTTGTTTCAAAACAGCAACCCCATGGATTCTTTCCTCGAGGTGAATTATTTGTGTTTGGTGTTTTCATGTTCCTTCATCTCATCTCATTTCGTTTTGTTTAATTTCATTTTACTTATTCATTCATTCATTCATTCATTCATCAATTCATTCATTCATTCATTCAACATTCCATTCACTTATCTATTTATTTACTTACTTATGTCGTCTCCCCCCCTCCTCTCTGTCTCTGTCTCTGTCTCTCTCTCTCTCTCTCTCTCTCTCTCTCTCTCTCTCTTGGTACAATGCGGAGTTGAGTACGATACGGGGCCTCGATTCTGCCTCTGTACAAACTGACCAGATTCATTTGTGCACACTGAAAAAGTTTATCAGTGTTCCACTACAAACACCAAATGACCTGATATATGGCAAGACTAACAGATATTCAATTCATTTACTTTCGGTGGGTGAATGCATTAGTTACTGGCTGAAAATAAGTCAAATGTCACCTGAAAGATACCATATAAAGCATAAAAAATGTTAGTACAGCTAGACGCATGGGGTAAGAGTAATCGGGCTTCCAAGGTAAGGCCGAAATTGTACGAATCTGGTTTTGGTTTATGGGGAGAATCAGGGTGTAGATGACATAAATAGTTTTATCCGTGTGTTTTGGCAAAGGTTAATCGATTGCAACTGGCCGTAGATGGAATTCCCATGTTGACGATAGCCACCGATTTGATATTTACAGTGTTAAATCCTGCACATTGTGTTCCCAGGTAATTGTCTATGCAGATTTGCAGACTTATCAAATATACTGTCTCAAAATTTAGATTTGGTGGGTCGGATATCTGTGTGCATTCTAACCGTTACAGACCACTGAATGATCCTAACTGTACATGTCCACTCTGTCATGAAGATGATGAAAATGAAGTTCATTTTGTTCTCACTTGTCCTGAACTACATTCTGTTAGACGGCAATTAATCCCACCTAAGTACTAAAGAAAACCTTGTTTCTTCAAACTGATTACGTCCTATGGTAATGGCATCACCGAATGAAAACGCCATTGAACAGTACGCTTTGTGTTTGCATGAAGCATTTCGACTGAGAAATGATGTGTTGAGATAGTTAAATGAGTTGAACTGTGCGGTTTGATACATATTTGCCCCCTTCTTAGGGAGCATGGCCTTTATGAATAGATGTCTGCTTCTGTGTTTGCATCCCCCCCCTCTCTCTCTCTCTCTCTCTCTCTCGTTTATTCACTTCTGTAGCCTGTCTGTTTCAATTCCCGCTCAGACGCAGCTCAGGATGCTCACAGGCCCATGACGACTAGGTTGCATTACGTAAAATTTTAACAGACATATTTCGACATACGGGCTTGCGAGATACAAATACCCAAGAGCGTTACGTTCTCTTTTTTTTCTTCAAGTGTCATGTGTGTGTGTGTGTGTGTGTGTGTTCTCTCCTGTCTTATTTTATACTCTTTACTGTGGCAGTGAAGATGTTTGCATTTACTTGTGAACAGAGCACGGTCGATGTCATGTATAACATAATACAATACGATACTTTCTACAATCAATGATATACATGAAATATAATGTAATACAACACAGTGAAAACTCGGCATGTATAAAAAAATATTACAATCCGCCACGGTGTACCACGGTACAACTGGCCACACCACACCACGCCACAGAACACAACACAGCTGACACACACCACACCACACCACACCACACCACACACACACACACACACACACACACACACACACACACACGGGAACACAAAGGAACACGAAAGAATAGAGCACAACACAACATTGCAACACACGCTACATTGTGGAATTTCTCGGTTACTGCCGTCCATAAACCCTTGTAGTGTAAATCTTTTGAGGAAAGAGAAGATCAAACGCTGGGAGTTCAATCTGATATATACTCATAAAGAAATGCTCTGCAAACCGACGTAACAAAACAACAGCCAAGTCTTTCAGGGGAGGTTGTCATTATTGGAGACTGTCTGAGAGAAATTCAATGAACGGTGTTGTCGATTGTCTGTCGGTCATGTGTGTCGGTCATGTCTCTGTCGGTCATGTCTATGGCGTGTCTCGTGTTGTGGCCCAGCTGTCCACTCCCTACCCGGACAGGGAAGACGCAGGCCGTTACCTGTGTGCCATCTCTGTGTTGGACCACTCCTTCCTCCTGCACAACTTCCAGACCACAGCTGACGTCATCATCGCTGGTCAGTGTGTGTGTGTGTGTGTGTGTGTGTGTGTGTGTGTGTGTGTGTGTGTGTGTGTGTGTGTGTTGTGTGTGTGTGTGTATGTGTGTGTGTGTGCTCGCTGCGTGCGTGCGCGTGTATGAATGATAGCATAGCAGGAAAAGTGAGGGAAAAAAGGGATGGTAAAGGGGGGCTGTGTGTGTGCGTGCATGCGTGCGTGCGCGCGCGCGCGCGCGCGCGCGCGTGTGTGTGTATGTGTGTGTGCGTGTGTGTGTGTGTGTGTGTGCGTGTGTGTGCGTGCGCATGCGCGCGCACGCGCATGTGTGTGTGTGTGTGTGTGTAACGGTTTAACAGCGGCGGCTAGACACTGTACTTTTTTTACGTAATGTAGTCGAATTGATTGCTTGAACAATTGCTACTAATCTGCTCTTCCGGCCAGTGCAGAGTGTATTGGTTTCCATGACCTGTGCAGAGACCAAGGACACGGATGCCACCACGGCAGTGATCGAGGAGCTTCGTTCCTTGCAGAAACAAGTCAGTGTTTTGTCCAGAAAGGTGCACAACGCAGCCGGGGGGCACTGCTCGTGTGGGGGGTCAGCAGCTGGCTCTGCCTCCTCGGGTCTGTATGGTTTCATTCTTTCTATCCCCCTCTCCCTCCCCCTCCCCCCTCCCCTCTCTCTCTCTCTCTCTCTCTCTCTGTCTCTCTCTGTGTCTCCCCCCCCCCCCCCCCCCCCTTCTCTCAAATGAGGCCACCCAGAAGCTTCAGGAAATATTCAGTATTCTGTCATCTAGACATACTGGTCAGTAGGCCGATCAACGTGACAAAGAACAACTTCTATTTTTTAAAAAGATCTCATCAAAATTCAAAATCTCTGTGTGTGTGTGTGTGTGTGTGTGTGTGTGTGTCTTTCATTTAACGTCTATCCATTACTCGTGATATTAGACAAAAAAAAAAGTGAATGTGTATGGAAGTAATTGCGAACGTGCACATAATGTGTGCATGTGTATATGTATGGGTGCGCGTGCAATGTGTGTGTGTGTGTGTGTGTGTGTGTGTGTGTGTGTGTGTGTGTGTGCGTGTGATAGTTGTGGATGTAAAGTGTGTGAATATCTTTACATAAGTCAAAAGTGAAGATTAACATAAAACAAAATACTTAAAACCAGCAACTAACTAATCAATTA
The DNA here is from genome assembly GCA_016801955.1 of Conus betulinus. NCBI lineage: Eukaryota > Metazoa > Mollusca > Gastropoda > Neogastropoda > Conidae > Conus > Conus betulinus. The sequence goes on along the minus strand of JADBJO010002823.1, from coordinate 69,080 downwards.
AAGTCAAAACGCATGAAAAAAATTCTAATTAAATATCCTTTGCTTCCCCCCACCTCCCCCCATCCCCACCATGTATTATCCACCCCACCCCCCTTCTTTCTCCTCCCCCGTAAATAAAGTTAATAAAAATGTTATAAGTATTTTCCAATAGGGGTGCGTTCTAAGTGTACAAGAATTCATACGTTAAAGCTGGTGCCTCAAAAATAGCCTGCACAGTATTTTGCTTCAATACTGGAATGTTTTTTTTTCATATCACTGCATGAAACAATATGATCTGGAGTAATTTTGTTTCCACATATGCAAACTACGTTTTTTTTTTACATATTTTGTTTTCAATGCATAAGTTTCCACCTGTACATTAATGAGAGTAATTTTTTTTTTATTACAGTTAAAATTCTCTCTTTGATTCTTTTAATATCAAACTGTTCTTTATTGACGTAATCTACCATACTATATTCGAAAGCTTTCCAGATATGTGACTTCACTAAGTTACACTGTGTGTGTGTGTGTGTGTGTGTGTGACACCATCTGCCGGTTTTTCACCCAAGCAGTGCAGCAAGTCGGCCCAGCCCAGCACCCTCTGGTTGCTTTCACGGCGCGGCCCAGCCTGCCTCGCCCGTTTGAGACCGGGCGGATTCGTTCGACTCCGCCCAGCTGAACGTCGGGGGGTGCTTTCTCTCCTGAACGCAGCGAGTTCGTGGCGCCAGTGAACGGGACGTACATGCTGACAGCGTCCGTGTCCTGCCAGGATCACAAGACCATCTCTGAAATGAAGGTCAGAACTGAGCGGAGCACAGTGAGAACAGGAAAAAAAAGGGGGAAGAGGGGATGGATGCAGGATGTGGGGAATGTGTGCGTGTGTGTGTGTGTGTGTGTGTGTTGTGTGTGTGTGTGTGTGTGTGTGTGTGCGCGCGTGCGTGCGTGTGCGTGTGAGCGGGCGCGCGCATGTATGTGTGTGTGCGCGCGCGCGTGTATGTGTGTGTGTGTGTGTGCGCGCGTGTGCGTGTGTGTGTGTGTGTGTGTGTGTGTGTGTGTGTGTGTGTGTGTGTGTGTGAGAGAGAGAGAGAGAGAGAGAGAGAGAGAGAGAGAGAGAGAGAGAGAGAGTTGTTTGTGTGTGGTGGTGGTGACAATGGTGTGGTGGTGGTGACAGTGGTGTGGTGGTGGTGAAACAGTGGTGTGGTGGTGGTGGTGACAGTGGTGTGATGGTGGTGACAATGGTGTAGTGGTGACAGTGGTGTGATGGTGGGTGACAGTGGTGTGATGGTGGTGACAGTGGTGTGGTGGATGGTGACAGTGGTGTGATGGTGACAGTGGTGTGTGACAGTGGTGACAGTGGTGTGATGGTGACAGTGGTGTGATGGTGACAGTGGTGTGATGGTGACAGTGGTGTGATGGTGGTGACAGTGGTGTGATGGTGGTGACAGTGGTGTGATGGTGACAGTGGTGTGATGGTGTGACAGTGGTGACAGTGGTGTGGTGTGATGGTGACAGTGGTGTGGTGGTGACAGTGGTGTGACAGTGGTGTGTGACAGTGGTGGGTGGTGACAGTGGTGTGTGGTGGTGACAGTGGTGTGTGGTGGTGACAGTGGTGTGGATGGTGGTGACAGTGGTGTGGTGGTGGTGACAGTGGTGTGGTGGTGGTGACAGTGGTGTGATGGTGGTGTGGTGGTGGTGACAGTGGTGTGATGGTGGTGACAGTGTGGTGTGGTGGTGACAGTGTGTGATGGTGACAGTGGTGTGATGGTGGTGACAGTGGTGTGGTGGTGGTGACAGTGGTGTGTGATGGTGGTGACAGTGGTGTGATGATGGTGGTGACAGTGGTGTGATGGTGGTGACAGTGGTGTGATGGTGGTGACAGTGGTGTGGTGGTGGTGACAGTGTGATGGTGTGACAGTGGTGGTGGTGACAGTGGTGTGTGATGGTGGTGACAGTGGTGTGATGGTGGTGACAGTGGTGGTGGTGACAGTGGTGTGGTGGTGGTGACAGTGTGTGGTGGTGGTGACAGTGGTGTGATGGTGTGACAGTGGTGTGATGGTGGTGACAGTGGTGTGATGGTGGTGACAGTGGTGTGGTGGTGACAGTGGTGTGATGGGTGACAGTGGTGTGATGGGTGACAGTGGTGACAGTGGACAGTGGTGGTGGTGACAGTGGTGTGATGGTGGTGACAGTGGTGTGATGGTGGTGACAGTGGTGTGATGGTGGTGACAGTGGTGTGTGGGTGTGGGACATTGGTGTGATGGTGGTGACAGTGGTGTGATGGTGGTGACAGTGGTGTGGTGGTGGTGGTGACAGTGGTGTGGTGGTGGTGACAGTGGTGTGATGGTGGTGACAGTGGTGTGATGGTGGTGACAGTGGTGTGATGGTGGTGACAGTGTGTGTGGTGGTGACAGTGGTGTGATGGTGGTGACAGTGGTGTGTGGTGACAGTGGTGTGATGGTGGTGACAGTGGTGTGGTGTGACAGTGGTGACAGTGGTGTGGTGGTGACAGTGGTGTGATGGTGGTGACAGTGGTGTGATGGTGGTGACAGTGGTGTGATGGTGGTGACAGTGGTGTGTGGTGACAGTGGTGTGATGGTGACAGTGGTGTGTGATGGTGGTGACAGTGGTGGTGATGGTGGTGACAGTGGTGTGTGGTGGTGGTGACAGTGGTGTGATGGTGGTGACAGTGGTGTGGTGGTGACAGTGGTGTGGTGGTGGTGACAGTGGTGTGGTGGTGGTGACAGTGGGTGTGGTGGTGGTGGTGACAGTGGTGTGGTTGTGACAGTGTGGTGTGTGACAGTGGGGTGTGTGGTGGTGACAGTGGTGTGGTGGGTGACAGTGGTGTGATGGTGGTGACAGTGTGTGTGGTGGTGGTGACAGTGGTGTGGTGGTGACAGTGGTGTGGTGGTGGTGGTGACAGTGGTGTGGTGGTGGTGACAGTGGTGTGATGGTGGTGGTGGTGGTGGTGTGATGGTGGTGACAGTGGTGTGTGGTGGGTGACAGTGGTGTGATGGTGGTGACAGTGGTGTGGTGGTGACAGTGGTGTGATGGTGACAGTGGTGTGATGGTGGTGACAGTGGTGTGATGGGTGACAGTGGTGTGAGTGTGACAGTGGTGGTGTGACAGTGGTGTGATGTGGTGACAGTGGTATGATGGTGGTGACAGTGGTGTGATGGTGGTGACAGTGGTGTGGTGGTGGTGACAGTGGTGGTGGTGGTGACAGTGGTGTGGTGGTGACAGTGGTGTGAGTGGTGTGGTGTGGTGGTGGTGTGGTGGTGGTGACAAAGGTGTGATGGTGATGGTGACAGTGGTGTGGTGATGGTGACAGTGGTGTGATGGTGGTGACAGTGGTGTGATGGTGGTGACAGTGGTACAGATGGTGGTGACAGTGGTGTGATGGTGGTGACAGTGGTGTGATGGTGGTGACAGTGGTGTGATGGTGACAGTGGTGTGATGGTGGTGACAGTGGTGTGATGGTGTGGTGTGTGGTGTGGTGGTGTGGTGGTGACAGTGGTGTGATGGTGACAGTGGTGTGATGATGGTGGTGACAGTGGTGATGGTGGGTGACAGTGGTGTGATGGTGGTGACAGTGGTGTGATGGTGGTGACAGTGGTGTGATGGTGGTGACAGGTGTGTGATGGTGGTGACAGGTGGTGTGATGGTGACAGTGGTGTGATGGTGGTGACAGTGGTGTGATGGTGGTGACAGTGGTGTGTGGTGACAGTGGTGTGATGGTGGTGACAGTGGTGTGATGGTGACAGTGGTGTGGTGTGATGGTGGTGACAGTGGTGTGATGGACAGTGGTGTGATGGTGACAGTGGTGTGTGGTGGTGACAGTGGTGTGTGTGGTGTGTGATGGTGACAGTGGTGTGATGACAGTGGTGTGATGGTGACACCACTGTTACCACTATCACACCATTGTCACCACCATCACACTACTGTCACCATGGTCACACCATTGTCACCATGACCACTGTTACCATGGTGGTGTCACCACCATCACACCACTGTCACCACCACCACACCACTGTCACCATCACACCACTGTCACCACCATCACACCACTGTGTGGTCACACACTGTGTGGTGACAGTGGTTGACACCACTTTCATCACACCACTGTGACAGTGGTGTGACCGTCACAGTCACACCACTGTGGTGACAGTGGTGTGACTTTGGTGGTGACAGTGTGTGTCACCACCACAGTGGTGGTGGTGTGACAGTGGTCACACCACTGTCACCACCATCACACCACTTTCATCACACCACTGTCACCACCACACCACTGTCACATTGGTGTGTGGTGGTGGTGACAGTGGTGTGTGGTGTCACCACCACACCACTGTCACCATCACACCACTGGTGGATGGTGGTGACACCACTGTGATGGTGGTGACAGTGGTGTGGTGGTGACACCACTGTCACCATCACACCACTGTCACCTCCATCACACCACTGGTCACACCACTGTCACCACCACACCACTGTCACATCACACCACTGTCACCATCACACCACTGTCATGACACCACTGTCACCTCCATCACACCACTGTCACCATCACACCACTGTCACCTCCATCACACCACTGTCATCACACCACTGTCACAGTCACCCCCACTGTCATCACACCACTGTCATCACACCACTGTCATCACACCACTGTCATCACACCACTGTCACCATCACACCACTGTCATCACCATCACCCCACTGTCATCACACACTGTCATGGTGGTGACAGTGGTGTGTGTCACATCACACCACTGTCATCACACAACTGTCATCACACCACTGTCATCACACCACTGTCACAGCACCACTGTCATTACATCACACCACTGTGGTGGTCATCACACCACTGTCATGGTGGTGTCACCTCACATGTGGTGGTGACACTGGTGTCACCATCACACCACTGTGTATCGCACACACTGTCACCTCCATCACACCACTGTCACCATCACACCACTGTCACCTCCATCACACCACTGTCATCACACCACTGTCACCATCACCCCACTGTCATCACACCACCACTGTCATCACACACACTGTCACCACACCACTGTCATCACACCACTGTCATCACACCACTGTCATCACACCACTGTCACCATCACACCACTGTCATCACACATCACCACACTGTCACCACACACACTGTCACCACACCACAGTCATCACACACCTGTCATGATCACATCACAGTGGTGTCATCACACCACTGTCATCACACCACTGTCACCACACCACTGTCATCACACCCACTGTCATCACACCACTGTCACAGCACCACTGTCATTACCAGGACACCACTGTCATCACACCACTGTCATCACACCACTGTCATCATCACCACTGTCACCACACCACTGTCACACACCACTGTCATCACACCACACCACTGTCACCACGCCACTGTCATCACCATCACCCCACTGTGTCACACACACAGTCATCACACCACTGTGTCATCACCATCACACCACTGTCTTCACACCACTGTCACCACACCATTGTCATCACACCACTGTCATCACACCACTGTCATCACACCCACTGTCATCACCATCACCCCACTGTCATCACACCACTATCATCACCCCACAGTCATCACACCACAGTCATCACACACACTGTCACCACACCACTGTCACCTCCATCACACCACTGTCATCACACCACACCACTGTCTTCACACGACTGTCATCACCCCACTGTCATCACCCCACAGTCATCACACCACTGTCACCACCACTCACACCACTGTCACACCATCACCCACTGTCATCACACCACAGTCATCACACCACTGTCACCACCACCACACCATCACACCACTGTCATCACCATCACCCCACTGTCACCACACAGTGGTGTCATCACACCACTGTCACCACACACACACAGTCATCACACACCACTGTCACCACACCACTGTCACCTCCATACACCACTGTCATCACCATCACACCACAGTCACCAGTCATCACACCACTGTCATCACACCACTGTCATCACCATCACCCACTGTCACCACACACACTGTCACCACACACACTGTCACCACACCACTCACCATCACACACTGTCATCACACCACTGTCATCACACCACACTGTCATCACACCACTGTCATCACACCATCACCCCACTGTCATGTCACACCACACTGTCACCACACCACTGTCATCACCCCACTGTCATCACACCACTGTCATCACCACTGTCATCACACCCACTGTCACATCACACCACTGTCATCACCCACTGTCATCACACCCACTGTCATCACACCACTGTCATCACCACACACCACTGTCACACATCACACCACTGTCATCACACCACTGTCATCACCCACCCACTGTCATCACACCACTGTCATCACACACAGTCACCACCATCACCATCACACCACTGTCATCACCCCACTGTCATCACACCACTGTCACCACACACCACTGTCATCACCCACATGTCACCCCCCACTGTCATCACACCACTGTCATCACACCACTGTCATCACACCACTGTCATCACACACACCACTGTCACACCACACACACCACTGTCATCACACCACTGTCATCACCATCACCCCACTGTCATCACACCACTGTCACACACACCACTGTCATCACATCACCACACTGTCATCACCCACACCACTGTCACCACACCACTGTCATCACCACTGTCACCCCACTGTCATCACACCACTGTCACCACTCACACCACTGTCATCACACACCACACCCACTGTCACACCATCACCCCACTGTCATCACACCACTGTCACCACACCACTGTCACCACACCACTGTCACACACCACTGTCATCACACCACTGTCATCACACCACTGTCATCACACCACTGTCATCACCACCACTGTCACACCATCACACCACTGTCATCACACCACTGTCATCACACACCACTGTCATCACACCACTGTCACCCATCACCCCCACTGTCATCACCCACTGTCATCACACCACTGTCATCACACCACTGTCACCACACCACAGTCATCACACCACTGTCATCACACCACTGTCATCACCACACCCCACTGTCATCACACCACTGTCACCACACCACTGTCATCACACACACTGTCACCACCACTGTCATGACACCACTGTCATCACACCACTGTCATCACACCACTGTCATCACACCACTGTCATCACACCACTGTCATCACCACACCCCACTGTCATCACCACACTGTCACCACACCACTGTCATCACACCACTGTCATCACACCACTGTCATCACACCACTGTCATCACACCACTGTCATCACACCACTGTCATCACCACTGTCACACACCACTGTCATCACACACACTGTCATCACACCACTGTCATCACACCACTGTCATCACACCACTGTCATCACACCCACTGTCACCACACCACAGTCATCACACCACTGTCATCACCATCACCACACCACACTGTCATCACACCACTGTCATCACACCACTGTCATCACACCCACTGTCATCACACCACTGTCATCACCACATCACCCCACTGTCATCACCCCACTGTCATCACACCACTGTCATCACACCACTGTCACACCATCACACCACTGTCATCACCCCACTGTCATCACACCACTGTCATCACACCCACTGTCATCACACCACTGTCATCACACCACAGTCATCACACCACTGTCATCACACCACTGTCACCACCCCCACTGTCATCACCCCACTGTCATCACACCACTGTCATCACACCACTGTCATCACACCACTGTCATCACACCACTGTCACTGTCATCACCCCACTGTCATCACACCACTGTCATCACACCACTGTCATCACACCACTGTCTGTCATCACACCACTGTCATCACCATCACACACTGTCATCACACCACTGTCACCACACCACTGTCATCACACACACCATGTCATCACACCACTGTCATCACACCACTGTCACCACACCACTGTCATTACCCCACTGTCATCACACCACTGTCATCACACCACTGTCATCACACACCATCCCACTGTCATCACCCCACTGTCATCACACCACTGTCACCACACCACAGTCATCACTGTCACCATCACACCACTGTCATCACACCACAGTCATCACCATCACCCACTGTCATCACACCACTGTCATCACACACCACTGTCATCACCACACCCCACTGTCATCACACCACTGTCATCACACCACTGTCACCTCCATCACACACCACTGTCACCACACCACTGTCACCACACCACTGTCACCACACCACTGTCACCACACCACTGTCACCACACCACTGTCATCACACCCACTGTCGTCACCAGCACACCAGTGTCACCTCCATCACACCACTGTCACCAACCACCACCAGCAGCTCGATTGCCTTCAGCTCTGACCTGCGTTTGACCTTTCGCCCTCTGACCTGCCTGCAGGTGAACAACCAGACGGTGGGCCAGCTGGCCACACTGGGGGACGACCAGAGCACCCTGTCGTTGGTGCTGTCCCTGATGGCGGGCGACGTCGTGTGGCTGGAGGGCATGTTCAGCAGCAACGACACTCGCATCTTCGCTGACGACGACACCCCTCTTCTCCGGCTACCTGATCCGACAGATGTAGTGCGTCCCTCTGGAACTGGGGACACAGCACTGGCCATGCAGGGACTAGCAGACCTGCAATGTGCTTCTGTTTGTGTAGATTGGGGGGGGGGGGGGGGGGGGGGGGAGGGGGGGCAGAGAAATGGACGGGGGAATGTGGAATGTTTCAGGTAACACAGACAGTGATGCTATCCATGGAAATCATAGGCAGACTTGGTCAAGTGTGCGTAGAGTTTAGTGCTGGAACCAGAAATAATGAGCAAGCCAAACATATAATGGTTGGGAGGGAAAGTGGGGGTAGGAAGGAACGGCTTTGGGGGTAGGGTGGGGTGGGGTGAGGGAGAGGCTGGGTCAGTGTAGATTTTGTTCCCAGGCTGTAAATACAGTTCTCCCCGCTCACACAAGTTCACGAGTCAAGTTGTAATCCGGTTCAGTTGCTCCCGACTTGATGAATGAGCTACAAAATCCTCTTCTCCTTTGCGTGTGCTGCCACAGGAGAGCCCTCTGGGACAGCCGTCTGTTTGCAGCGGCTGGAAACAGCTGTGGAGCTTGGCTATCAGAGAGTTCAGATCCACGCGTCTCCTCCTGCTGATTGATAGAGCAGGCATCTCTGGGGCACCTGCACAGCCGTCTGCTCTTTATGTCCACGGGGACAGGTTGCACAGAGCTTCAAATAATGGTCATCTAATTTGTCAGGTGTCTTAGTGGTCACAGATTTGGTGATGAAGCTACAAATGATGTGCTAGTAAAAACTTGTAGTGAGTTATAGTTGTAACTATTCTGTACCGAAGCCATAAACGATGGAGAAGTAAACATCATATGCAATTTCTTTTTTTTCCTAGCCCCCCCCCCCCCCCCCTCCCCCCCCCACCCCCCTTTTCTTTCTTTTTCTTTTTTTTTTTATTTATTGACTTTATAAAGATTTCGGTACGATGCTAAGAACATATTCCTTGCAGTATTTAAGATAAATAAATTTGTAACATGTTTCGGATAACGTATATCTTACCTCGTGACAGAACTAGAAGTAATGGTGAAGTAACTTGCCACGTATCGTAGTTTATATGGATTTGGTGCCGGTGCTGAAACAATGGGCTTACAGACTTAAGCTGTGTTTGATCGAGTATAGATTTGGTTCTGAAGCTTAAAATAAAAGGGTAGTAAACTTACAATGCTATACTCATTTGTATGATGTTAAAAAAAATTCAAACAAACTTACAATGCTTCTTAGTTATGTGCGTTTGATGCCGGAACTAGAATAAAGGACGAGTTAGCATATAGTGTAGGATTTTTTTCATTAGTATAGAGTTTGTAGAAATGATAGACAACTAATCCTGTAATATGTTTCAGTTAGTATAGGTTTGAAATTTGGTGCCGGAGCTAGAATTAATGGTGTCAGCTTAGGGAGTGTTTTAATTTCTATTGATTTGGTGTTGGACTTTAAAAAAAAAAAAAAACAGAAGACTAGTCGGTTCATTATTTATTGAGTACAGTTTGTAAGGGAATCAGAAATAATACACAGAATGCTCACGTGTTTTGATTAGTAAAGATTCAATAACAATTCTAGAAATCATGGGCGAGTCAAATTTTTTATGTATGTTTTAGCCAACGTGCCGTGAATACAACTAGAAGAGAGACAGACGAGCGCAACGGTGCTGTGTTTTATTGAGAATAAATTTGGTGGCAAAGCTAGAAATTATAGACGAGCGGGGTGGAAATGATTTCACTTGGTGTAAATTCGAGAGGCAAAGCCAAAATAATTGACAAGCAAGAGAGGAAATGTGTGTTATGTATGTACTGTAGATTCGGTGGTTGAACTGGAAATAATCGACGAGCAAAGTGGAAAATAATAGACGAGCAGAGTGGAAACGTGTTTTAGTTAGCATATATTGGTGATAGAACTGAAAATACAAAAATGAGGCGACTACAGGCGGAAATCTAAACAAATTTTTAATTTAATAATAGCGAACCGCCAAGAAAACGTAGGCAAACAAATCACAAGACAAAACACGACGCGTTTCGACCTCTTAGGTCTTCTTCAGGCAAGATACAAAACACTCAGGATAACGAAAATGAACGAGCAATCACTTACCTTCACTCACTTCAACGCAAGTTGGGCGTTGAATCAAGTGATTGTTCGTTCGCTTTCGTTGTCCAGTGAGTGAAGGTAAGTGATTGTTCGTTCATTTTCGTTGTCCAGTGAGTGAAGGTAAGTGATTGTCCGTTTTATTTTCGTTGTCCTGAGCGCTTTGTGTCTGGCCTGAGAAGACCTGGGAGGCCGAGGCACGTCGTGTGTTGTCTTGTGGTTCGTTTGTCTCCGTTTTCTTGGCGGTTCGCTATTAATTACATTTAAAATTTGCTTAGAAATACTGGACGAGTCGCCTCACTGTGTGTTGTTACTTACGTTTTGTAACGTTCCTAGAAATAACGGACGAACAAGTGATAATGTATTTTTTTGTTTGTTTTTGTTTTTGTCAACAGTTAATGTTCAAGCAAATGGTTTACATGTGCAAAAACACACCAAGCGTGCATCTATTTCTCATTAAAGAGTACGGCATAGTCATGTACATTTGAACATGCCTATTGACAAACTGCAATGCACACACACACACACACACACACACACACACACACACACACACTGCATATAATTACATACAATCAGCAACATATTCTTGGGCTTGGTAAACGAATCCCTGGTGTGTTACTATAGGCTGCACACCAACACATAACGCGCCAAGACCTTGCTTAAGAAATCAAGTATTCAAAGACTAGCGCAATTAGATTGTTTCGATCATTTTTATTGTGCCTCAAAGTTGATTTTCCTATTTTCTTTCATACGGTCATCAAGGTACAAGCCAGGTGATTAACAGCTGACAAACTGAAATCGAAAGGAATGGAACTATTTTCGGATTTTCAGCTGGCGCAAAGATAAGGTTACGGGTAAGTGCAAAGGCCTGAAATGTGACGTCAAGTAAGAGGAAGGTCATATATTTGAAGATCGTTTGTGATTTCAACGGCGAAAATCCCCCTCAAACAATGGGGGGAAATGATGGGAAGTTGTTCTTTTGATCACTTACCTTGTAACATTAAATGCTGGCTCAAATTCATTGCAGGCCTCAAAACGCATACATGGGTTAGAGAGTGCGACATTCTAACTGCCGTGTGGCCACCCCGCCAACGAGGACGAAGGTGCAGCACTCCGTAGCAAAGTTGTGCGTCGGTGGATCAGAGTTGTACACCTTGATTCAGCTCGGTCTGCTCTTTTTTCTGGTCTCCTTCCCCAGGCTAGCAGGGCACGCATGTCGTCATCCACCCGAATGTCACTTAATGGCCTGCAGGTGGTGGTTTTGTGGGTGCATGAATGCACAGCGCACAATTATGGGACAGCATAGTACAATCGTACATTAGGAGATGTATGCACGGTGTGTGTGTGTGTGTGTGTGTGTGTGTGTGTGTGTGTGTGTGTGTGTGTGTGTGTGTGTGTGTGTGTGTGTGTGTGCGTGCGTGCGTGTGTGTGTGTGCGTGCATGCGTGCGTGTGCGTGTGTGTGTACGTGCGAGCGTGCGTGCGCGTGTGTGTGTGTGTGTGTGTGCGCGCACACACACACAGGAGACAAGTATACACAAACATGCTTTTAAGTTCACAGTTTGAATCTGAGGAACAGCCCTGATATGGACCTTTGCGGTCGGCTGGGCTTTAAGCAACATTACCCCTGAATCTGAGGAACTTTCAAGATGAACATGGTCAGTCCCAAACTTCACATGCTGATGATAAAAGGAAGGTTTTAAGTGACAAAAAAGTGTATAGGATCATGAAAAAGTTCTGAGCAAACTGAAACTTCATAGAAATGTGTGTATTTTCACAATAATCACTTGTATTCAAGAGAACTCGAGTAACAACAACATCAGTGTATTCAAAACACTTGACATTAAAAAATGACCATTCAGCTGAACTGCCAAGTTCCTCCTTAGAGTGTGCGACTCAAAAGATATACACTGGACTAGTCACATAGATTCGCTTTAATGTTCACCCCAACAAAGGGTGTGTGTGTGTGTGTGTGTGTGTGTGTGTGTGTGTGTGTGTGTGTAGTTGCGTGCGTGCGTGCGCATGTTTTGTGTGTGTGTGTGTGTGTGTGTGTGTGTGTGTGTGTTTGATATTCATGTGTGGTGTGTGCGTGCGTGCGTGCGTGTGTGTGTGTGTGTGTGTGTGTGTGTGTGTGTGTGTGTGTGTGTGTGTGTGTGTGTGTGTGTGTGTGTGTGTGTGTGTAATATGCATGCGTGGTGTGTGTGTGTGTGTGTGTGTGTGTGTGTGTGTGTGTGTGTGTGTGTGTGTGACCATTTCGAGAGAGTAGGGGTAGGGCTGGAGACCAATCTGACACAAGAGGGGCATCAACAGAACGACAACACGTTAAGACAGGCAGCAAAAATGGCGACACAACGTGGTAGGGTTCAACAGAACGATAACACTTTAAGATTAAGACAGGCAGCAAAAATGGCGACACAACGTGGTAGGCGTCAGCAGATCAACACATAAAGATTAGGACAGGCAGCAAAAATGGCGACACAACGTGGTAGACGTCAGCAGAACGACAACACGTTAAGATTAAGACAGGCAGCATAAGTGGCGACACAATGTGGTCGGCGTCAGCGGGATACAACTCGCAACGTCCTTCGTTGTGGCATGGCCATTGTCAACGTTTTCATCTACACTCATTCGATTCGTTCGTTCGTTTGTTCGTTCGTTTCTTTCTTTAAGACCTTCCTTCCTTCCTTCCTTTCCGACTTCAATCCTTCCTTTCTTCAGCGGGATACAACTCGCTTCCTTCCTTCCTTAAGTCCTTCCTTCATGGCCATTGTCCTTCGTTTCTTTCTTCTTTCTTTCTTTCTTCTTTCTTTCTTTCTTCGTTTTCTCTTTCTTTCTTTCTTTCTTTCTTTCTTCCTTCCTTCCTTCATTCATTCATTCCTTCCTTCATTCATTCATCATCCATCCATTTGCCACAGCATCAGGGGCAGATTCAGCCATTCCGGTCATGAAAGCCTGGACCAGTGAACGGACCCTGCTTGATTCGCCAGGATCCACATCAAAAGTGAACAGAATCATCTTCCGGCCGCACTCCACAAGTCCATCACAGCTGTCTAAAATCGCTTCATCACATTGGCATAATCGTGCTGACAAACAAACAAACAAACAAAACAGATGGGCCCTCGGGAGAGCACGGACATCCACCAAGGCTCTTTAAGAATTCAGGATCCGCCCTCTGATAGAGATTCGCACAAAAAGTTTCGTGCTTTCATGCTCGGGTCACATTCTATATTTCGATCAGGTTTCGTTGAAAATCGCTTCAGTGGTTTCTGCGTAGTTGACTGACAGGCAGACACACACCAACAAGTGGGGGTGAAGACACCACTTCCTCAGCGGAGGAAATAAACGGCTGGCCAGACAAGACCAGCACTAAATCACAGTCACTGGACAATGCTTGCTTTTTCCTTTGAATGCCCATGCTCTGAGTCACTTGTGGTTTCATCACAGCGGATACATTCTGACGATTTTGTTAAAGTCGGGAAAATGAAAGTGATCTTTACATTCTTTGAACAGTGTATGCCAAGTTTAGGGATATTTTTCAACAACACGGTTCCTCGTGTCTGAAAGCTAGGCTTCAGCAACAGGCAGCCTTGGCAAAGCTGGTTAACAGTTGATGCTGTTGTTCCAGTCACATCATTCTCAACGTCTGTCAGGTCCAGATGACAAGCTCGTATGTCGCCAGTCTGCACGTCTGAGTCCTGGCTCTCCACTCACCATCAGTCAGCACCTACAAAACCTCCCCATAAAACATGAAGTCATAGATGTGTCAATATACCGATCTTGATTTTTGACGCAGTCAAGTTATATGTCGTCCGTTTCATTCATTCCACCATTGCAAATTGCACGATACAGTCCACCACTGCAAAATACACGTTTCATTCCACCATCGCAAATGGCACGTTTCATCAATAACAATAACCATAAAACGACTTACAAATCATCAAAATCGAACCACTGCTTCAATTCTGTCAATCAGCATCTGCACAAAATGGCGTCACCGTGACGGTACGGTATGAAGGCATGCTCTTCCAAATACACGAGCACTTCCGGTGGGAACTGGGACCAATCCACGCTCTCCAGCAACAAAGGAACGATAACTTGCCGGTGGATTTCCTCCTCATGGTACACCGCCATGTTGAATTCCAGCTCTCTTTCGTACGAGGGAAAGAAGTGAGAGGAGAAGAGCGCCAGGGTCTTTTTGGCTCCCAGGACGACTTTAGGGATGATGTCCTTGATGGGGTGACCTGCAACCAACCAACCAATGAAACAGATCAATAAAACGTGACCTGCAATTAACCAACCAATCCAACAGATCAATAAAAGGTGACCTGCACACAGCCAACCAGCCAACCAACCAATCCAACAGATCAATGAAAGGTGTCCTGCGCACAGCCACCCAACCACCCAACCAGTCAATCAGATCAATAAAAAGTGACCTGCACACAGCCAACCAATCAAACAGATCAATAGAAGGTAACCTGCACGCAACCAATCAATTGAACAGATCAATAAAAGGTGACCTGCACACAACCAACCAATCAACCCAAGCACGCAACCAACCAACCCAACAGATCAATAAAAGGTGACCTGCAACCAACCAACCAATCAACCCCTACAGGTCAATAAAAGTAAACTGCGCCTTAACACTGAAGCCTGTCCTCTTGCTTCACTACACAGAACAATTCACTGCTTCACACAGAACAATTCAATTTCACCACATGCTTCACTGCTTCACCACATAGAACAATTCACCGCTTCACTGCTTCACTACACCACATAGAACAATGTCACTGCTTCACTACACAGAACAATTCACCACATAGAACTTACACTTCACCACATAGAACAATTCACTGCTTCACCACATAGAACAATTCACCGCTTCACACATAGAACTTCACCGCTTCACCACATAGAACAATTCACTGCTTCACCACCCCTAATCAGCATAACCAAAACCCGATCCTCAATCCCACCAGGATCCTCAACCCCGATCACATCACGTTCAGCCCCCTCCAGCCGCCGAGGTGAAGCGGTTAATGTCGTGAGTTCAAAGGATTGGGGTCGGGGAGTCGAGTCCCATCACAGAGGTGTGCACGCGCGCTGTGGGATCAAATGGAGAACTGGAACAACACGGTTGATTGTCTCCGAGAGAATTGCTCACATTCCCTGACCAACACGCCAGGTGTTGAATCTCTCGGGCCGCGGTCAACGATAGGATACGTTCTGAAAGAGAGCGAGGAGTATATCCCTCCCATTTCGTCTCAGGCAAGAATGGAATCACACAGCATCATCACTATCAAGTTCTGTGGCTTTTTTACTCTGCTGTTGTGGTGACCTGTGTCGATCTCCCCTTCACGTCTATGCCCACAGTGTCAAAATATTCTGTACCCGGAGACTGTCGCTCAGGATGGCCATGGTGGTGCCCTGCGGAGGCATAGGCTTTACTCAAGCCGACTTGACAAAGCAAATATCATCATTAGAGAGATCAGCTGGTAGTTTCCTGCTTATGTTACAATCAGAAAGGCACACACGGGAAACTGCCGAATGGACTCGGCAGCAGTGCAGTGTTTCCTGAGGCCAGCTGCCTCTTGATGAGCTACTACTGACTTCTAGTGGACTGTCGGTGCTGGGGTTACACAGGGCGGACCTGGGTGTGGCTGTGTGGGGAGGTAGACATGAGCGGCATGGGAGTAACGCCATCCAGGGAGTACGGAAGATAAGACTACCACCAAAAATAAATGAATAAATAAATACAAGAAACACCCGAAGGTGCTGGGGAGGACCCAGAGAAGCACTGTCTTCACCTGCCTTTTGAGCAGTCCTGTGCCACCCTTGGAGGCCTGCGCTGTGTTGACGATGGGTACAGACACACGCAGGACACTCCATTAAGATATCAAGGGACATAACTGCTCCTGAACAGGGGTAAATCAGACTACAGGATGCAACTCATAACAGCCTTACAGTAGCATCCCCCATGGGTGTACCAGCCGTATTTTCATAAATAAATAAATCGCGTCTTACCCATCACAACCCATTCAAGCCAAAAGCCATCCTTCAAACACGCCAGAAACCAACCCAATCTCAACACGGCAATCAGACCTAACTAAATATACTGAGCTTGCCGCCAATTGACCAGGTCACCATACTGCCAAGACGTCATGTTCAAAATTAGAGGGCCATCAACAAGAATCAAGGCGATGCGACATGCCACCTGACTGGGCAACCTGCAGCCTGAAACATTGCCTGTTCCGTTTCTCTACTGACGCCAGTCTGTGACGTTCTGTTGACCATGTCCGTGTGACCAGCACCGTGGAGTATTCGCAGGGAAACGGACAGACGACAGAAAGTGTGTTGTGACTGACCTTTAAATTCTGTTGGTGTGACCAGTTTGCTGTCACAACAATGGGTCATTTCTCTGTGGTTAGTGACCAGTTTGCTGTCACAACAATGGGTTATTTCTCTGGTCAGGTGACCAGTTTGCTGTCACAACAACAGGGTCATTTCTCTGTGGTCAGGTGACCAGTTTGCTGTCACAACAATGGTCATTTCTCTGTGGTCAGGTGATCAGTTTGCTGTCACAACAATCTTTTTTCTGTGGTCAGGTGACCAGTTTGCCGTCACAACAATGGGTCATTTCTCTGTGTGGTCAGGTGACCAGTCAAATATGTAAGATCAGGTGACCCCGTTTTGCCACCACCACAAGAATAAATACCTTCAACTCGCTAGTGTCATGTGACCCCTTTTCATGTCACAATAATGGGTCAGTCACACACACACACACACACACACACACACACACACTTGATAATTCAAATTCAGGAGCAGCCTTCGTAATCCCTAGTTTACACATTCAAAAGTATTTTGTCTTGGTAACAACTTATCTATATACAGTGCAGAACTATTTGCTATATTGAAGTCCTTGGATTTCATACTAACTTTTCCCATTAACAACAGTCAACTTTTAATATGTGCGGATTCGAGAGCAGCTCTTCTTTCGATAAAGTCGCCCAATTCACGCATACGCCAAGACATGA
Source organism: Conus betulinus (assembly GCA_016801955.1). Taxonomy (NCBI): domain Eukaryota; kingdom Metazoa; phylum Mollusca; class Gastropoda; order Neogastropoda; family Conidae; genus Conus; species Conus betulinus. The sequence goes on along the minus strand of JADBJO010002823.1, from coordinate 51,370 downwards.
TAATTGAATAAATCATTTAATACACCTTCTTTCAATCAAAGGAATTACTGTGACTTTTTGCTGGGTGCCTTCTCACTGCGGCATAAATGGAAACGAAAGAGTAGATCGAACTGCAAAACAAGCAGCCCAAAATAGTAATGATGCTGTGTCCGTTAATGTTCCATTAGATTTAACAGAATGCTATTCAATCATTAATAGTAAATCTCACGAAAACGCTAAAATCTTATTGTTAAATACAGACATACAGTATAGTCGTAATTGTTTTAATCAACATGACGGAGACAACAAAAAAACAGACCATCCAAGCGTTTTATTTGCTCATCTAGAGAGATTGAGAGTCTTATTCATAGACTTCGTTTAAATTCAATCAAAACAAAATATTGTAACAATGTCAGATATATGTGCGGTGAATCCTCATATATTGACACACGTTGTTCAAAAACAAAAGACATTTTTAAGAAATGGGTATTGATGGTTTCACTGATGGATCGACTCCTTTGTCTTTATCTAGCATACTTAACAATTATTCTGTTCTTCAATCTGTATGTAAAGGTTTATTGCATAGTTCACTGAGTATTTATTTGTAAAATAGTTAATTTATTGATTTGGTAATTCAGTTGTCCATTGTTACTAGTTTATCTATCCGTTTATATAATTAGGATCCAGGTGGGGTACATGACAATTCGTAGGGCAAAAGGGATACATTTTTAATAACTTTTTTCTGTAAACCTTGTTACAGACACATCCACCTATTCTCATTCACCCACACACTCACTATTGTCTGAATCACTTTCAGTGGAAGGACATTAAATTGAAGAACACACACACACACACACACACACACACACACACACACACACACACACACACACACACACGAGCCCATACCCATCCACCCATACACACACATATAGATACACACGCGTACTCTCACCACAAGCACATTACAATGATAATAATTGCGCAGACAATGTTAGGTAGGTAGGTACCCAAGGTCTGACTAGGGTGTTGGGCTCATATGCATGTCAGACATCTGCTAAGTCGTAGCCACGAGATCCTCTTTTGGCTAAATTGTCTTATCTCAGCCTTCATCCTTCAGCTTCAAATCGTGCACAGAGTGGTCTGGGAACTTGGCAGATGTGGTGTAACGTATATGGACTAGTTCAGCATAATGACACCTCCTTGGTGAAACTGAAACTGGAACTGAAAGCAATGGCATAAAAAAAGAATCTGCCCCATGGGGAACCCCTGAGTTGTGGCCGAGGAAGGAATCTGCTCCATGGTGAACCCCTGAGTTGTGGCCGAGGAAGGAATCTGCTCCATGGTGAACCCCTGAGTTATAGCCGAGGAAGGAATCTGCTCCATGGTGAACCCCTGAGTTATAGCCGAGGAAGGAATCTGCTCCATGGTGAACCCCTGAGTTATAGCCGAGGAAGGAATCTGCTCCATGGTGAACCCCTGAGTTATAGCCGAGGAAGGAATCTGCTCCATGGTGAACCCCTGAGTTATAGCCGAGGAAGGAATCTGCTCCATGGTGAACCCCTGAGTTATAGCCGAGGAAGGAATCTGCTCCATGGTGAACCTCTGAGTTATAGCCGAGGAAGGAATCTGCTCCATGGTGAACCTCTGAGTTATAGCCGAGGTCTGCTCCAGGAATCTACTCCATGGTGAACCCCTGAGTTATAGCCGAGGAAGGAATCTACTCCATGGTGAACCCCCCTGAGTTATAGTCGAGGAAGGAAGAAGAGACAGGGGTACAGATCAGTGACCGCTGGCCGATGGTGTCCCTTAAGCCTGCATAATTTGGGTGTTACCCACCGCTGCCATCTAAACTTCAAGGTCAACTCCTCAATACACAACAAACTGAAGGTACACCCAACCATCGCGATGACATGAGGAAACCACAGCTCATCCAAACGGCCTCCTTCTTCATGGGGATCAGATCAGGATGCTGTCAACGGAGCAGGACTCGCCCGGACCACACACACTGCCTGGCGGAACTGTGTTCAAACAAATAAACACAGTGATTTTACTTCCGTCAATGTGGCGTTGTTTCCAGATAAAAGTTGGTTATTTGTAACTCTACAATGTACAAGGACAGAGTTAAGTGAAGTTGGTTTCACCCGCAACAAAACATGCCATGATGCTTGATTGGTTTTATTCATTTTTTTTTCATTGAATTATTATTTGCGGCAAATCCACAACACAAACATTATACGTCTTGACATATCATTAGTTTGAGTAGCTAGTTAAGTGTAGGGGGGAAATATATATGCCTGAATGTGCCTTTTTATATTTGACATCCAATGTTCAGATTTGACCGCTACTTTTGGGGACAGAGGATCGTGTTGACAATCATTTCCAATTCCTATTGGAAACACTGCTGACCTTCACTCCCTGTGTGACTTTCTCAAAGGCAATGTTAGTAAGTGCAGAGGCGGAAAGGACATCTCTATAACCAGTGTTTGTCCAGTTAAGGCCAGCCTGATGCTAAGGAAGATCAGTTATAGACAGCAGGTGCCTGTGGTTAGTTGGGACCAGAAGTGGACAGTGAGGAAAGACAGTTGTCTCCATAGAAGAACAGACTATGCTTTACTAAACCAAACCGCACTAAACCATACTATTCGACACTGTATAGTGTTAGTTACTTCGTTGTTTTTTTTTTTTAAAGAATATTCCTCATGATGTATCGATGCATGATGTTGTTTGTTCTTTATGATTATGATGATATTCTTTGTGAGGGCAAGATGAAAAAAGCAGTGAAGCTTACTCTTTAACCTTCAACAGAGATAATTTGACTTGCCTCGACTTGACCTGACTGTAGGCCCTATAACCACGCCATACGAACCATCCACAACATCGACAAGACGTCACCACATAACTCCACACAGTGCCATACATTACCATACCATACTTCCTGCATCACATTACCACACAACTAATAAACACCGTACATCGCGCTATCACATACAATATGATCTCCTCACACACACAGAGAGAGAGAGAGAGAGAGAGAGAGAGAGAGAGAGAGAGAGAGAGAGAGAGAGAGAGAGAGAGAGATTTTGTTGGAAAACCCTCTGCTTTAGTCTATTAGTAGGCTACTAAAGAAAGCAAAGCCTTAAAAACAGACAAGGTTTAACCGACCTAATCCAAAGTAATCCCACCCCTCAAACTGCAGGAAATAATGTTCCGTGCAACCAACACGACACTGACACCCCCCTCCTCCCAAATCCCCCCCCCCCCCCCCTTCACACACACACCCTTATTCCCCTCCCAAACGGATGACCCACCGGGGAAATCGATCTCGGTGATGTAGTAACTCAACCCTCTGCGGTCCAACTCCGGTCGGAGAACGTTCTGGACGAAGAGGCGCACTCTGGGGTCGTCGTCATCGAACGAAATGAACACATCTCGGTTGCCTTGGCCCTGACGGTCGTCCTGGCGTTGATGGCAGTCGTATGGGTGGCGGTAGCGACTCAGACCCACATAATAGAAATAGCGGAGGTGCCATCGCTTGTAATGAAGAATTCCTGTCGTGAGGCACAGTTGGGAAGGAAATAAAAGCCAGAAGAGAAGGAAGAGCGAAAGAAAAAAAAAATTCATATACTAAGAAGAATAAAATACACCAAACTCCAACCTCAACACCAGCAAAATAAACTACTCTAACTTCAAACGCTAACAAGAATTATACACTAAATTCAAGGACTAACAAGAACCAGATACGCTATGCGAATTTCTAATTCTGACAAGAACAAAAGGAACTAAACCGGACCATTCAAACACGTTAAAGAGCAACTTTTTCTGAGCTTTTAAAGAAAGCTGACAAAGAACCAAGTAAACAAAATCCAAATGATAGAACGAACAGAACAAATTTGGCTTTATTCAAGTACTTATGAGAAAAGAATAAAAACTATGTGAATTCAAATGCGAACAAAAACATATCTGACAACGAAAGTACACATGGAGTGAGACAGGGAACAACAAACAAGTAGGGTAACTCTTGCTCCCACAGGAAAACAAATACACGCCCTTCACTCCAAAGGAATGGTGCTCACGACACCGAGTCGCCCAGTAGATGTGACAGCACACAGCTCCCAGTAGATGTGACAGCACACAGCTCACTTCCTTGTGACTGAGTGCGTAAGTTTGCACAGATTCACTTTCGGCGAAACGATTGTGTGACGGCGGGGACGGGGGAGAGGCGGGGCGGGGAAGGGGGGGGGGGGGGAGAGGGGGGGGGGGGGGGGAGAGCGGGGGTGTTTGTGCCTGTTATCTGTTTATTTCTAAGTGCATGAACTTCGCCGCCCCTTCCCTCAAACTCGTCTTTTTTTTGTTCCCCCCCCCCCCCCCCCCCCCACACCCACCTATAAGTGCCTATTCACAACTGGGCATGAGCTGACTGTACATAATCATTTTTCGACCCCCCCTCCCCCTTTTCCCATAACGCGAGCGCGCCCACACAGGCACACACACGTTTCTCCAGACTGAAAGATAAGAAAACGGTAAGACATTTCCATTGCTGCTTTCCATTCTGCTTCATCCTCTTCTACCCGTCCCCCCCCCCCCCCCCCCCCCCCCCCACCCACCCCCCCCCGTTTCGCTCCCCACCCCAACGTCCTCTCCTCTTCCTCCCTGCGGTCTGCACACGGCACACGGCACCTCTGTCGTACCCAGTTCACTTTGTATTCACTGCGTTGAATTTACAGAAGACGACGACCCCCCCCCCCCCCCCCCCCCCCCCCCCCCCCCCCCTTTTTTTTTTTTTTTTGTTTTTTGTTTTTTTTTTTTTTTTGCCAGTAGACCTAGTGTTGTTGAATACATTGATTGTTGAACTGTTGATGCCGATGGATGATGCTAACAGATTAACTCTTAACAGGATACGTGGATGGAATATGTCGATAAACGGTGATGATGACAATGTTGTTGGATGTAAGCTAATTGTTTTTGATATGAATGATAATGTTGGGGGTGATATTGGCGGATAGATTATGCTGACAAACAATGAGTGGAGCGGCCGCCAGCTGTATTTGTGGTAGATGATGCTGACAAATATGTTGAGGCGTGAGGCTGACAGCTGTGTTTTCAGCAGTAGACCATGGGTATGTTAAATAATGTCAGCGAACCGCCCAGAGAAACGTGGACAAATAAGTCACAAGACAAACCACAACGCGTTTCGACCTCTTAGGTCTTCTTCAGGTGCAACAAACATGAAACAAATAACGAAAATGCACTTAGCTTTGATCGCTTCTGTGTTCAGCGGAAGAAAGAAGGCGTTGAACACAGAAGCGATCAAAGCTAAGTGCATTTTCGTTATTTGTTTCATGTTTGTTGCACCTGAAGAAGACCTATGAGGTCGAAACGCGTTGTGGTTTGTCTTGTGACTCGTTTGTCCACGTTTTCTCTGGCGGTTCGCTGACATTTATTTAAGATTTGTTTAGATTAGATTTCCGCCTGCAGTCGTTTCACTTTGCAACTAGATCATGGGTAATGTTGTTCACAGTGACAGGATGAGGGATTGATGGATATTATGGATGAGCTCTTTTGGATGAGTGATGCCGAAGAAGAGGTCGATGTAAACTGTTCGTGGATGGCGTCGATAGATGAGGCTGATTAATAACTTGGTGGAGGCCTTCTTCCTTGCGCTGAACTCTGAAGTGATCTGAAGCGATCAAAGCTAAGTGAATTTTCGTTATTTTATTCGTCTGTGTCTCACCTGAAGAAGACCTAAGAGATCGAAACGCGTTGTGTTTTGTCTTGTGACTCGTTTGTCCACGTTTGTCTGGGCGGTTCGCTAACATTTATTTAAGATTTGTTTAGATTTCCACCTGCAGTTGTCTCACTTTGCTGCCAGAGAAAAGTCCATTAGAATCCAAACATATGGAGAGATCAATCACTTTCGAAGAAACCACAAAATACCAAAGAAACATGGAAAATGATAAAAGTCCTGGAACAGATGGTATGACGGTAAACTTCTTAAACTTCTACTGGAGACAATTATGAGACTTTGTAGTCCGTTCTTTCAATGAGGAATACAGTAAGAAGAAATGTCTACAACTCAGAAAGAAGGAACATTAATTTGTCTTTATAAAATGGGAAAGAACTCCTCAAATTAACAATTCTAGGGTTCTTGTATACAAATAGCCTATCAGATATGACAGAAATTAATGTGATAAATACATTCTCAAAAGTTCAAAACCAGTTCAAAATATGGTCAAAAAGAATAACAACGCCGTGAGGTAGAATAGGGATGCTTAAGTCATTAGCGCTATTAAAATAAGTGTTCTTACGGATCCTTCTACCAAACCTCCCAGTTCTCAGATTGCCTCATTACAAAATATGTGCTTCAAATTTGTTTGGAACAACAAGAATGTCAAAATCAAAAGAAGATATTCAATACAAAATGTACAAAAGGGAGGATCGGGTATATCCGACCTCAAACTGCATATTAACTCCTTGGAAATCGCATGGATCAGGAAAGTGTACGTGCAAAACCGTAAGAGGAAAACCATATTACATTCATTATGTCCCTAACCCAGTAGCCTTAATGCATACGGACCTGACGGGTTTGTTGAAAGCGATATAAACGCATTTTGGAAAGGAGTTTTTCAAACATACCAAATGTTCTGCAAACACGTAGACTTATACAAAAGTACAGATCTATCCACTGAACCCATCTTTCGTAATGAAAAGTTTAAAAAGGGGAGAAAAAACCATGTGATGCTGAAATTTGTCAGTGTAATTTGTACTCTCTCAATGTCTTGATTTGAAATACGGTGTGTATCGTGTTTTTATAACCTTGTATGATGTTTATGTACATTATTAATGTTGATCATTGGAATGTTTTTTCTTCATGTGTACCCCAAAAGGTATCCTGAATTCAAATTACGTAAAACTTATTTGCTATAAAATCATAGTATAACATAACAATACTAGTTTACACTAAACCCGAAGTCTAATAGATTACACGATAAGCCAGATCCTGAGACAGATCGAAAAACAAATTACCTTTAACCCAGCAAAATGGATGACAGACACTCACCTAGTATGGTCAATAAAACCAGAAGAGTGGCCATCAAGGCAATAGCGACGTTCAGGAAATGCAGACCGTGACACTGAAGCCATAAAAAGTCAATTTCCTGCACCAAACTGCTGAAATCTGTTTCACTTCCATTGCTCAATGTACACGTGTACTCACTTATTCTGTGCAAGCGCACCTCTGTCTTTCGTGTGACCCAGTACCAGAAATCGAGAGCTTCACAGCCACATGATAAAGGATTCAAATACATATCAACTGTCAGATTTTTGGACCAGTGTGTGAAATTGTATCCAAGTCTTCCATCAGTTCACGCTCAAGATAGCCAAAGTTATTGTCCGACAGATCCATAAACGTTAAGGATGTCATGTGACCAACACGCGCTTTGAAGCGACTCATGGCGTTGCGAGCCAATGAAAGAGTCTTCAGCTTTCCTTGGACTTGGAACGCTGACTTGGACAAACGTTTGATGTAATTGTCAGCCAGGTTCAGAACCTCCAGGTTCTGCACACCCCTAAAAGACCGCCCCTCCTGGTCACTAGCCAAAGAATCTCCAAGAAAATTTCTTTGCAGAAAGAGGTGAGTCAGGCCGGACATGTCCTGGAAGAAATCCGGACTTAGGTAGACAGCGAAATTCTTGGAGAGGTCGAAGCGACGCAGGTTGTGAAGGCCCAGCCACGGACCAATGAAGCACGGCATTCTGTTATTGGACAGGTCCAGAACTTCCAGACTGTTGTTGAAGAACTGGAACCGGGGAAGCGCGTATCCCAGGTGGATGTCACTGCCATAAGCAAACTTTACTGTAGGAGGTAAAGGGACGTAATCATCTTGAAAGTTCAATAATAGGCCTGCTATTTTTCCATTTAAAATATCAACCGACACTTTTGAATCATTCATCAAATTTGTCTCTGTTACGTTGGAAGTCCTCTTGAAATGTTTTTTTCGCAGAAAAGATTTCAGGCCATGTAAAAATTTGTTCAGACGTTCTTTGTCAGTTTTCATAAACTCTGAATCCAAACAAATCGAAGGGTCAACAGTGAACCTCGCTGCACGTGTTTCTCTTGTCATCACCTTGTCTCCAAATAAATGACCTTTATTTTGTTCATGGAGACCAGCTTTCTGGCAGGACGTTGTGCGCTTATTGAGGACACTTTCTTTCCAGCCAGCATGCGTTCATGACTGGATTGTTTAGATTTGAAAGAGTGCCGAAAATCAACACCAGCAATTCTCTGTTCATTGTTCAAATGTCCATTACCAGTCCCAGTCTTGTTTTGCTTAGATGATATTTCCATTGTATCAGAGGTGTGATATTCGTCTGCTTTGTATCTGATGGGCCGACGTTTGGAGACATTTTGGACATGTGGTGGTGCGCTGAGTGTAGAACTTTGAATCGTTTTGCTGCTTTGGTTATCGGGAAAATGTGATTTATTCCAGTACAATGTAGAACTTGACCCCTTCCGGACTTTAACATCGCCGGTTCCTCTGGCAGGGCCCATTCTTTCACTCAGCATGGTCTTCTTGTGAACATCGCTGAGGTTCCCCCTGTCTTGCTGCTTCGACGTTGAGGTAAAATGGTTTTGTCTGCTTACTTGTATTGTCTCTAGGTGCGGCAGTAGAAACAGTCCATACAAGAAAGTCGCATTGATCAGTTTGTTGTCAAAGAACGACAAATACTTTAAGCTTGTGGGCAGATTGAACATGGCTCGCAGGTCGACATCATAAGCTTCCATGCCATCCACTATGAATACTCCAGCGAGGTGTAGCCCAGGTATTTGAAGTATTCCGCCTCGATTTTTATATTCACTCCTCTGTGAGTGTAGGAGATATTGAGCACCTTGATCTGCGTCCATCGCAGACTTTTGGTGGCCTCCATGAAGGCGGGCAAAGGGAAAGAGCGACAGTCGTAGAGATCCAGACTGCGGAGAGTGGGCAGGAAAGAGAAGGTGTTGTTGTGGATCTTCCGTAGCTGACAGCCCGTTAGGTTCAGAGTAAGAGGGCTGGATGTGTTGATGGAAGCAAAGAACCATTCCGACAACTCCGTGAAGCTGCAGTGACCAGTTTCATCACTTATATCCAGCACTTCAAGCCGCCATAAACCTGCGAAACCCGGACCCAGATCCACGTTGTTTCCTAAACCGTCCATCCTCAACGTCTTCAACGACGTCAGACGCGACACGGCGACGTCAGGGTAGCTCATTTCCGGGCTGATGATAAAGGTCTGGTTTTGTAAGTCCAGATACGACAGCCCAGGCAGCTGCCTGAAGACGTTGTCTGGAAAGGTTCCCGGAAAGTAGGGCAGCAGGTTGTTCCTCAGGGACAACCATTCGAGACCCAACAAGCCTCCGAAGGACTGATTGTCTAGTTTATTGATGCGGTTTTCGCTCAAGTCTAAGATTTCCAGCAGAGAGTATCTCACGAAGGCAGACGATGGCAGGGAGGAAAGAAGATTTCCAGACATGTTGAGAGTCTGAAGTGTTGAGGGCAGACCTCTGGGCACTTCAGTCCAGCCCAGATGGGAGCAGTCAGCGGAAATGACCTTTCCCCCCACCGTCACACAGGTACAGTTTATGGCGTAGACCCCACGCGACTGCGGCGTGAAGGTCAAGGCCCACAAGGCAAGGGTAAAGTTGATCAAGCTGACCATGGCTGGTGAAGAATAATCTCTCAGAGACATGGGAGATGCCTGAAATTTAAAAAAAAAAAAGGACACAACAACCTATTACCAGTGCGGCGCAGTTCAATTTCTTTCATATCGGTTTACTTAATTTACACACACGCAGGCGCGCAAGCACACACACGCACGCACACACACACACACACACACACACACACACACACACACACACACACACACACACACACAGTTGCGCGTGCAGGAGGAAAGAAAACCCATGGCATCAAGGGGGATGTCGGAAGACAGATGTCTCCAGAGGTCAAGGACTCAGGCCTGTGCGCTAGACTAATCATACATTACAACAGGTCTGTGCGCTAGACTAACCCTACGTTATAACAGGCCTGTGCGCTAGACTAACCCTACATTATAACAGGCCTGTGCGCTAGACTAACCCTACATTATAACAGGCCTTTGCGCTCGACCGATCCTACATTATAACAGGCCTGTGTGCTATACTAACCCTACATTATAACAGGCCTGTGCGCTAGACCTGTCCTACATTATAACAGGCCTTTGCGCTAGACTAACCCTACATTATAACAGGCCTGTGCGCTAGACTAACCCTACATTATAACAGGCCTTTGCGCTCGACCGATCATACATTATAACAGGCCTGTGTGCTATACTAACCCTACATTATAACAGGCCTGTGCGCTAGACCTGTCCTACATTATAACAGGCCTTGCGCTAGACTAACCCTACATTATAACAGGCCTGTGCGCTAGACCTGTCCTACATTATAACAGGCCTTTGCGCTAGACTAACCCTACATTATAAAAGACATGTGCGCTAGACCTATCCTAAATTATAACAGACCTGTGCACTAGACTAACCCTACATTATAACAGGCCTGTGCGCTAGACTAACCCTACATTATAACGGGCCTGTGCGCTAGACTAACCCTACATTATAACAGGCCTGTGCGGGAGACCTATCCTACATTATAACAGCCTGTGCGCTAGACCTATCCTACATTATAACAGGCCTGTGCGCTAGACTAACCCTACATTATAACAGGCCTGTGCTCCAGACCTATCCTACATTATAACAGGCCTGTGCACTAGACTATCCCTACATTATAACAGGCCTGTGCGCTAGACTAGCCCTACATTATAACAGGCCTGTGCGGTAGACCTATCCTACATTATATAACAGGCCTGTACGCTAGACTAACCCTACATTATAACAAGCCTGTGCAGTAGACTAACCCTACATTATAACAGGCCTGTGCACTAGACTAACCCTACATTATAACAAGCCTGTGCGCTAGACTAGCCCTACATTATAACAAGCCTGTGCGCTAGACTAGCCCTACAATATAACAGGCCTGTACGCTAGACTAACCCTACATTCTAACAGGCCTTTGCGCTAGACTAGCCCTACATATAACAGGCCTGTGCGCTAGACTAACCCTACATATACAGGCCTGTACGCTAGACCTATCCTACATTATAACAGGCCTGTGTGCGCTAGACCTATCCTACATTATGACAGGCCTGTGCGCTAGACCTATCCTACATAATAAATGCCTGTGCGCTATCTCAAAAACGTCATGAAAGTTTATGCTAATCGCAAATAAGTCATACAACACGTAGATAAAGTGTAGGCCTATATCACGGGTGGAGCCGAACGTCTCACAACCGAATGACCGTAAGGTTCAAGT